>VXBR01011656.1:354490-444932 GCA_013400215.1 Cisticola juncidis
AGATTTATCTATTTTATATTAGATTCGTCTACCTTTAAAAAGCATTTTTCATTTTTGCCTTTCATTAATTCTATTTGTAATGACCAGAGGGAAATACTGTGCAATTTGTACTTGAGTCTTGATGCTATCACTGTAATTGGCAGCTCTCTTTACCCTAAATGTCTTATTTTTATGCCACATACAAGAGCACAAGATGTAAGAACCAAAAAGAGAAGGGGTTTGCAGAAGGAAAGTTACAAGGCTGGGCCATGACCCAGGGAAATATCTGCCTGCAGGTATTTTAGAAATCTACTGCAGAATGAAATTACTTTTTCACTTTTCAGCTCCCGTTGAGCACAGTGCAAATGCCAGTGTGATCCATCACTGCCCCAGATAATTCCCTGAGACACTCCCTGGCAGCCCTGTGGTGCTGTCTGTGCTCCTTTTGTGCTCCTTTTGTGCAGGACCCTGGGGCTGGGGTCCCTGCTGGCCCTGGGCTCCTGTCCCCCTGGCCAGCCCCACCCAGGGTGGTTTCATTCCAGGTTCATTCCAGCCCTGCTCTCCAGCTCCACCCACACTGGACAAAGAGCAGATGCTGCCTAAACCTCACCCTTTTCTGCTGTGTTAGAGCTCCTGCTCACCAGCAAAGCCAAGGGCAGGAACCAGTTGTGCTTTCTCTGTTTTTCTCAGGCTGCTTTTCCCCTCTGAAGTATTTGTGGTTCTGGCCCTTTCATTACAGAGAGATGTGAGCACCTCACTGCCTTTAGTCCCTCAGCAGTTTCCAGGAAAGATGATGGTGACCAGTGCTGTGCTAACTCCCCAAATGTCCCTCTTATTTTTCTGTTTGGTCATTAATTCCCATTAGGTGAAAAGCTCTCTACACTGCAGTTTGTTATACAGAATAGAAAAATGCTGGACAATATTAAAACACTTTTTTTTTCCTAGAAGAAGAGTCAAAATAAAACCAGAGACACTAAATTTCTCCCCATCTCACAGGGTTCTGGTTTCCAGTAGCTCCTTCTACTTCCATGAGAATTTTTGATTTTCCCTCATAGCAGACTTTCTTATGTTCAGAAAACCTTTGTTTGTTTATTCATAGATGCCTAGATAAATTCTTGGGTTGTTAGTTTTGCCATTATGTTAATTCCCCTTTCATCTTAAAATACTGCATCAAATTTGTCTTAATTTTCTGTTAAAGGTTACTCTGAGAAAGGCCAATAAAACACACGGAGCATTATTTGTATTTGCTTACAAAGCTGCAGTATCCAGGACAACATCATCACTTCTGTAAAGTATTATCCCATAAAGTTCATTTTCAAAGTGAAAGCCATATCTCATTTTACTATGACAAGTAAACAGCCTATCTATCTAAACCTTTATAGCACATCCATCATACAAGAAGTGTGCTGGTGCCAGTGAATCAAAAGCTGCAGCAGCAGTTAACAAAAAGAAGTGTGCTAATTAATGGCTCAAATAGAAAGTTTTAAGAGTGATTTTTCCAGACACTTCACTCCAAAGTGATTGAGAAGGAAATGCCTCTTTAAAATTTTTATATAATGTCACACTAAATGAACCATAAAGAAACAATATAGAAAATACATAGCTTGGAATTTATGAGAACATTTTACAACCATTAAAGACCATGTTTAAAGGTCTGCATTTTAAATGGAGCCAAGGGACCTTTGAAAGCAGATTTACCAGGAAGGTCATTTTTAAAAATGGAAGGGAAGAGAACCACGTCCCAAACATCACAGTCAGGGACATAACAAAGCCCAGAACTGCTAGACAAGAGAGGAAGAATGGACACTAAAATGCTAAGAAATCACTATATAGAGCATATTTATTCAAATCCAAAAGAAATGTTGGCTGACAGTCCCCAGCTAAATGAAAAATGGCATTGCAGCTAGCTTTTTTTAGAAGAACTCTTTTGGAGCAGCCATCCTCACTGGCTGTTTCAAAGTGCTGCTGTTCTCCAGCTTAGCTGGTGACATGTTACTGCACCTCAGAACACACAAATCTTGTCTCCTGAGGAAACAGTTGTCAAAACATTTTTTTTTTATTTCATGACATATGGAAAGAAATTCTTCATACATATTGAAACCATTTTTCTTTCTTTGAAGCAGTTTCAATCTTATGATATATGGTATAACATAAAGCCAAGTTCCAAAATACAAAGCTAGAGCAAAAAAATTTGAAAAATTTGAAATATCCCTATTTTTTGGAGCATCCTTTCTCCTATTATTTCATCATCAAACTTAATTCCTGTGTAATGGGTATCTCCTTTACAAAGTAGGGTTGATGTTGATAAGAATGTATTAACTTGAATTTGGATTCTCTGGCAACATTTCTTTCAAAGATTATTTTTCCAAATAATTTTATAGAAACATGACCTGTACTGTGTAAAAATAAAGGTCCTTTTTCTCTTTAAGTGAGGCAGTTATTTCTCCATGCCCTCCAAGAAGACAAATTCCAAATCTCTTTTTTAAAGGGAGTACCAAAATTCTAACTATCAATATTTTGGGCTGTAATTGTAAGGCCAAGCTCTTTCAGTATCTGAGAAATGGAAAGCAAAAGTGAGGTGGCAGAAATGAACCTTGGTGAATTCCTGCATACTTTTGTTTCATAGCCTAAACCCCTCCCAGCTCTGCAGATTGCCACACTCAATATATGGCAATAATTTTAGTGGTGTCAAACACACACTTACCCTTTCCTGCCCCACAGATATCAAACTGTGTTTTTATAGCTGAGGGGATATTTGGGGAGCAGCTGCACAGCTGGTGAGGGGCAGTGGGAGAAGCCTCTGCATTAAATAACCTGAGATCAGATCCACGGTGGGTAGTGCCTCTCCCTGCCCAGGGATGGTGGAGAGATGCCCTGCACCAGAGTCTGCATTTTGGTAACTGCTGCAGGACAAGAGGGCTCTTCTGTTCTGCCCCTGAGTGAGGAGCTCGGACTGGGGGATAATTTCTGATCCTGGGGCTGCAAATTCCCAGCCCTGCTTTGCCCCGGGCAGGGTGGGCAGGGGGCAGCAGTGAGGGGACACTCACTGGGGACAGAGCCCTGAGCTCTGCCCTGCTCAGGGAGGAGAGGACAGGGCAGGGCAGGGTGGGACTGGGCAGGCTCTGAACACCCTGATACCCCCAAGGAGCTGGCAAAGCAATGAGCAGAGTTTGCCAGAGATCCCTCTCCCTTCTTTTCTTGCACAGCCCTGGGAAAGGACATTTTCCTGGCTGCTAAAATAATTCTCTGTTTGAAATCTGAGTACCCTTTACCTTTGACAAATACATTATTATTTTTTTTAATTCAAAAAATAATTCCAGTCTATTTCTTACACTTAATTCACAGCTACTGCAAATGCATCCAAAACAGAGCTGGAAGGTAATTAGCAGTGATAACTGTCTGCCACCTTTCTCTTATCTGACATTTTCAAGCCCTGTAAATTAGAAGTGTCTAACGCTAATAACTTATTTATTTTTATATACCATTGAACTTGCCAACGATTTTTAGTTATCATTTCTTAAAGAAAACACTTTAGAACTCGAATCTTGTAAAATTTCAGCCTGGAGCAGACTAAACCAAAGTTAATGAGCCATGAAAAATGAGACTTAGCTTGAGAAGGCTGTTAATATAATTTTTCAGCTGTAGCCTGTACTGGCAGGCCATGATCAGTCAAAATAGATACTTCAATTAATCCTTTAGTGGAAATTGAGAAAATAACCTATAGGGCTTGATTTAAAAAAAAAAAAAAAAAAAAGGAAAAAGGAAAAAAAGAGGTGCCTTTCTAATTAGCACCTTTGTAGCAGCAAGATGAGGGGAGCAGTCCCAGTTGGAGGGAGAACTCTCATTCCAGGGCAGTGTGAGGGTCCAGGCATTGGTGTATCTGCCCACACAGCTTGTCTGTCATTTCTCAACACTATGCTTGGAAAAGAATCTTGAAATACTTTTTAATATGTGCTACATGATACTTGGTGCTGTCTTTTTTTTTTTTTTCCTGTACCTGAACCATATTAAACTGTAACAGAAAAAAAATGCAAAGATGTAATGGTAAATTCAGGTGTCTGGGGTTTGGTATCATGCTAACTTATATCTACATATTTATAAAAGTTTTTTTTTAGAAGAATACCCCATATATTTTCCTGTTTAATTGAGGTTATCACACATGCAAAGAAAGCAAAGAACAAAGACATCTAACCCCCCTCACTTTGTCTTCTTTTGGCAAGGTGAGTCAATACAGTCAATTTGTAATAAGTCAATTTTTCTCAAGTCTATTTTGCATTCAACATTTTTTGACTTTCAGTGTTTCCTTTATTTTTAAGAAAGGTGTCTGGGAAAAACAGAAAACAACAAATTGTCACTAAATTCACCAAGTTGGTCTCTTCTTCCAAGTGTCATTTTCACTCATGCTGTTTGACAAGCTCATATGAGAAATGACAAAGAAAGTTCACAGAACTGTCACTTCTCTATTAAAATGAAATAGCCTCTCTTTTGCTGTCCTTCTTCACAATTTTCAGAATTTAATGTAGGTAAATCAGTGGCACACCAGTGGCATTTATAAATTCAGTTCATTTTGTCCTGTTCAGAAAACAGAGATGGAACTTGGCACCTTCTGGGTGTTTTCTTGATATCAGATATTTAGAAAACTATCTGACTACATGAAGAAGCATTTATCAAACTCAACATGCTATCTATATGTAAACACCCCTACCTTTTGCAGAGATTACTTTTATATCCCCATTTTTCTCCACTCTTGATGGTGTATTGTAGCACTCAGGGTGCTGATAAAAATGATTGGGTTCTGCTGACTACAGAATGGGAAATGACAAATAGATTGAAATCCACAGCTTATTGTAAAAATAATTGCTAAACTTGCTGCTGTAACTCATACATACTTTCTTGCCACACAATGTCTGTATTAAATAAGAAGATGTAATAGGTAAGTGTCTCTCTAGCCCAAAAAAACTGCTTTCACTGTTGGTGACTATAAACATTAACTCTCATTTAGTCCTTCATTGCCTTTTAGATGTCACACTGGCTGCTGCCTGAGTGTCTGTGACCATCTGGGCCATGTGAACACATTTAAAGGTGTTGTGTAGTGTGAGAATGGGTGCAGGTCTTTAACACACGGAAAAGGAGAGCTCACACTCTGTATTAGAATAATTTCCTGACCTGAGACACCGTCTAAAAACCCATGCAGAGGCCAGGGGCTGGCTGGTGGCTGTGAGCAGCCCTTGTGCTGCAGGCAGGGCAGGGATGGTGCCAGCACAGCCTCCCCAGACCAGGCAGCTCCAGGCTCACTAAGGGCTCAGCTCCCTCCCTGCTGAGCTCCAGCACCAGCACAGCCACATTCCTCAGCCTTGATTAAAATCTGGCTAAAACACAGCTATCACTCTAGGTCTGAGAGATGGAGAGATGGCTGGATTGCTCTCCCATTCTCAGTGCTGCTTTTCAAGCCCTCTTCCCTCTGGATCTTCATTTCTGTTTCTGACCCCCTTTGCTTCCCTGCCCCTGCCTGGGGCAGTCATCACCTAATTTTCTTTTGCACTCATTTCTCTATCTCCTTCCATGCTTCAGTAGTTATAACATCATACAGCTAAAAGGTTTTATCTGCCCCTTACACCCACATCTGAAGGAATGATTAAAATCATTCAGAGCCTCGCAGTGCTCCCTGCCAGGCTGTTCATCACTGTGGGGTGGAATGGTGAATCCCTCACTGGAGGGTCTGCAGGTCCCTGTATCTCACTGCCAGCTGTGCTGTCACACTTTGTCACTGATGCCCTCTGGCATTAGCTCTCCTATCTGCACACCCATAAACTACATTCATATTCCTACTAAACTACATCCATATTCCTGTATCCATGAGCACAACGTGCCCATGCCCTCTGGAGCCCTCCTGCATTGCCTTCAATCTCCCATCCTCCACTGCAGTTTCATTTTGCTATCCAAGGTTTGAAGTGTGTTCCTAATTTCCTCTGCAAAATCTGGCAACTTTCATTTCCTCACTTCTTCTCCCTCATCTGTTGATTTGCCTGAATTGTCAAGATTCAGCTTTTTTTTTTCTGCTTGCTCTTTTCTGCTCTAGAAGAGGGATTTGCCCAACAATCTCTCAACCACTAATTTTCATGTATCCCTAGGATACAGTTTTCAGACAATTTTTGCCTTTATTTTAAGAATTACTTAGCCTCTCAATCCCACTTGTTTTTATTGACTGTTTCTCTTGCTATCTAAAAACTTGGCCTTTTGAAAAAAGAACTTACTATTTGTTGATATTTAAGAAAAAATAATCTGTGAGCTTCTATCAGTTTCAAATGAATCCCTTCACCAAAACTCATGGCAGAATGAAAATACATTTTGCTTTTGCAATGCTGAAGTCTTTCACCCGTGCCAAGCTGCATTGACTGGACCATTTTGACAATACCTGTTCTCCAGCCTGCAGTTGGGAAGGTTATTATTTTGTGCTGTTAGAGATCCCAGCAGTATTTATCTCCCTACTAAAATGTCTTCTCAGCTTTATCTCTTTCCGGTCCACTTGAGCAGAGGAGAGTCATAACAAGCAGAGGATTTAGGACAGATGCACCCTTCAACACCAACAGAAATTAATCTGCAGTAATTCCCCAGTGCTTTGCTCCAGACTCCAGCTCTCCCCTGCTTCCCAAGCAGAGCTGCCACCAGCCCATGGCAGAGGCTTGGCTGCTGCTCCCATGCCTGACTCACCCTGCAGCAAAACTCGAGTTACTGTTTTATTCTCCTGAGGGTTCTTCTTTTCTTTTTATACTAAACAGTCATTGTAGTTGTTCCTTTTTGCCTTAAACCCAACAGTGTGACATCACAGCTAAGCAGCTCATGGTCCCTGCTGCTGAACAATAATACTTTTTATATCAATTAGAGCCCTTTGCAATACTTCATGCAGTCACTGCAGCATTCTGAATATTTTCTGAGTTCTTGCAAAACTCTTGTATTTAAGATGTACAGAAGGGTTTTCTTGATTAAAGAAGTACAGTGACAGATTCTGCTGGATCAGATCTCTCTTATGCACCTTCTGTTACTGCTCAAGTAAGGCAGATGAATGAGAGATGGGGACTCTTCTTCTTGCCAGCCATTCCAGAATTTCTTAAGAGTCCATGTTCTTTTATGGAGATGTTGCATGGATTTTCAATACTAGAATTTCTGCAGTATTGTGCTTGTGAGTGCAGTCAATTATTTTTCATACAAAGCAGAAAGACAAATGCAAACAGCACTTTGCTGTTCCTGTCTGTAAAATGATTTTCCTGTTGCTTCTCTTCTTTGGCTGTTGAGTTGGGAAACCAAATTCTGGAATTTTGCAAATTATATCCATTGACAGCAAAATGTACAGAGGGTAGAGTTCCCCTGAAGGGTATGAGAGGGTCAAACTTTGGTTAATTTGGTTATCACTCTGTGGAGTATAATGTAGATAAGAATATTTAGGATAGCTTGGAACATATCAACACCAACATGAGGAACATCAGTCTGTGCAAGAGGCAGACCTGCCAGGACCATCTCCAGCCACTCTAATTTATCTGTGGTGCAATAATTGACCTGCCTCTGTTTCATGAGCTCTAGCTCAAAACCACCTTGGTGCTGGAGGGCTGAGAAACAGAAAATATGATAAATGTGTGTCCTGAGAAGGGCACAAATTACAAGACAGTAAATTTGATATTGATACCTTAAAAATCATTCAAAAGGACAAGAAAAATTGAAACAGGTAAACTAAAACAGAAATGAATCTTTATTGTTGTCTTTTAGAAGGAGACAAAAAGTCTGTGATATAGAAGATCCACTTAATATAATATATCTGGCTTTTCAAAGGGCTCACAAAATCTCCCCTGACAAAAGAGAAGGATAAAAGAGGTGAAAACAGAGTAGGAACAGAAGCTGAAGATTCAGTAAAGAAATAGAAAAAGCCCTTTTGAGAGGGCAACTGGTCATTTAAATGGCAGATACAATTCAACAAAATAAATGTGAAATTATATAGATGAGGGAGATAGATCATCATTTCACATACACCATGATGTGTTAAAGATTACAGCAGACTGCATCTTGCAGAGTAATATGCACTCCATGAGAATATTGGCTCAGAGAACAGAATAATAAAGACAAATGTTAGGAATTATTAAGAACAGGAAAAAAAAAAAGAAAACTTTCTCTGAGGTAGGTTCTGATTTCATGTTTGGTCTGTCTTAGACATCTGTTTTTACTTATTGCTTGAGACAGAATACTATGGACTTTGGTTTTACTCTGTATAGCCATTTTGAAGCTTTTACTGACATGCCTCAGTGTATTTAGCAATTTATTCACTAAAAAGCATAAAACCGATATTTTATAAATAACAGAACTAAGCCTAATTACATAAGTCTTGCTTTAATTTTCAGTAAGTCTGTATTTATATGCTTTTTTTTCATTTTTCTAATCCTAAATTGCAATGTTGTCTTTATTCCTTTTTATATCCTCTGTATTTACAGCTCCTTGCAACTCCCTAATGTTCCTCAAGACCACAGCTCTGACTGGGAAGATGAAGGAACATTAGGTCAACCATACTGAACATAATTTGACTGGCAGCTTGCCTCAAATACTATTTTTCTCCTTGTCTGTCCTTTTGATTTTACAACAGAAATTTCCCTGAAGCAGTACTTACATTATGATGCCTTCCCTGACACAGGTTAATTGCTATTTGCTTTAATTATTCTCTACTCAGCTTCAGAAGAGCTGTCAAAATACACCTTCATGATTATATATTTCACTGCAAGACTGGAATGAGGACTGGACCATTGAAATAGTGGAAAAAAAATATTTTAGGTTGTTAGTTTTTCTCATAAGCTACTTTGGAAGAAATTGGCAAGCATAATGCATTGCACACATCTTTTGCAAATATGCTAGGAAAGGTTTATTGAGACAGACAAATAATTAAAATAAAATTTGATAGGGAAAGCATGCAAGCATATAACAACTCATAAAAAATATTAAATATTTTTAGATGCAAATTATACACAAAATGGAGCTTTTTCAAGTAGTGTCCTCCTTCTGATGTTCCTATGCCAAGCTCAAAATTAAACAAATTGAAAAATTGTTATAAAATTATGTCCCAGCCTGGAAAATTTCTTCATCGTTGTGCTTTAAGTTGCCAAAGAACATTATCTGTATAATAAATCAGGATCTGTCTTGGAGCTTGCCAAGTTATTCTCTATCTTCCTCTGCCTTTTGAAATGTATTCTTTTTTTTTGGCTTATGCTGCTCCCAGTGAGGGACAGCTTTTCTCTAACTCACCTCTTTCCCTCTGCTCTTGAATGAATCAGTTTTACCATGTCAGAGCTCACATGCCTCAGCAGCCTGTGAGTGCTCAGCTCCTCCTGAAATGGGTACAGACACTGTCAGCAGGAGGCTCCATCACTGTTTCAGGCTAACCCAGATCTGCTGGCATAGTCTCTCAAATTAGGCACAGAAAGAAATTGTTTTATTTCCTGTTTGGATCCCTCAGAATCAAACTCAAGAGTACTCATTGGATCCCTTTCTCTTCTCTCATAATCAAAATCATGCACCAGGTAAGTTACATCAGTCTCAGCATTGTCAGGGAAAGCAGAGCCCCTCAGAGTTTTTGGATACCCACCTTTTGCTGGATGAGGCGAATCCCTGGAGCTGCTGTGTCTGCAGGATGCTGGGGTCTCCCACTGCACAGCCTTCAGTGCCTTCTGCCTTGGGGCAATGGGCTGCTTTGGCACAAATAATCCCATAAGTGCCAAAAAGTCATATGATGTGTCTGAAAACTGCTCACAGGTATCTAACATGAAACACAATTCTGGCTGAAGATTGCAAGACAAAATGATAACAAAATAAATGTTTGGCATGGCAAATCTTTGTCAGTGCAAAGCTTGCACTTTTCAAACCTTTGGAGCTAAAGAGAGCCCAGTACCACCTGTGCAGCTGAATTTGAAACTTGCATTTCCCTGAAAAACCAACATACCATTGATTTTCATGAGCAGTGTTCTAACATAGTTCTTAAATGGAGTATTATACATGCAAGGTTTCCTGATTTTTTTTTTCTATAGGAGGATTTTGGGAGAGAATTTTTGTTCTCATACACCTCTCTCTGTACTTGCTAATATTAGACTGATAAGATTTTCTAAGGGATCTCAAACTCACCAAGGGAGAAAATCTTCAGGCTGCAGAAAGGGCAGTAAGTGTTTGCAAATGCTCCTCTTGCCTTTCTTTATAAGGACTGTACATGAGAAAACACAGGTAATTGAGCTTGCCAATCCCCAGATGTTAATTTCCAATTACTAAGTTCACCCCAGCAAGATTACTTTTCAATTTTATCTAACTCTGAATCTCAAGCAGAGAATAAAAATCTTTTTTTAAACAAAGTAATATGTTTGTGGAGCAGGTTTTAACATTGAGGCTGGGACTGTTTGATGGCAGGGTGAATCTTCCACTTTGCTCTGCTTCCCACCTTTCCTTAGCACAGTAGTGCTTATTCTAGAATAGAATAGAAAGGTAGTACTTTTCTGCAAGTTTTTAGTCAAAGTTCTGTGGTTGTTCCAAGTCTGTGATTTGGAGGCCTCATCCATGGAATTTGGACATTCCAATGACACTTTGTAATTTGCTTTGTTCAGAGATTTTCTGCCACACAAGTAGCATAAAGCAAAGAATACAGAATACAAAAATAAATGTTTTTTTCCAAGAAGTGAGGTGTTTATATAGAAGGCTTGCAGAGAAGTGATGTCATTATGGAAGGAATGAAAATAGAGCTCTATTGGCCACATACATATTTAGCAAATAATGCTTCCTGTTGTTTGGAACACCTATTCTAAAAAACAAAAACACACCAAAACCCACATGAAAACAAGAAACATTTTTCCTACAATTTTCTGGACCTCTAGAATGTAAGATCTAAAATAAAATAAGTTGAGAACTCTCTGAACCTTCAGAAAAAATATTATTTCAGTGTTTCTATTGCCATATTGTCATCTCTTACTACAAAATTCCAGTTTTATTTCCATTTCAGGACATAGGATCTTCACATCTCTGGTCTTTCTGCCATCTATTTACTGTGTCATATTTATCATTTATGGGCACCCACATTCCAGGCCAGGAATGCTACCTGGGATCTGCAATATGTGGCATTTCTAATCTTTGCCAGCTTAACCAAAGCATTTTCTTTTTCCGAGCAATTGCTCAGCAGGGATTGAAGTGTGCAGTGAAATATCAATACCTGTAGGTAAAACCATTTTCCGCCTTGCCTGTTTTTATGGTTGCTATAGATCACTTTTTCCTATGTTCCTGTAGGAGCTGTCTGCTACCAAATCACTGCTCAGACAGAAAGTGGAAAGTGGAAACCCACCCACAGTGATGACAGCTGAATGCAAATGCAGTACAATGCAAATTGCTCCACATGTTAACTGGAACAAAATGAATTATTCCTGTATGTGCCAAGACATTGCTAGGCAGGTTTCACCAGTTCAACAGAATAAATCCAGTCATTCCTCTGATGTTTCTTCAACCATGAGAAAGAAAATTCTCCATAGGACCCTCACAGGATTTTGTATGGAATTCACATCGTGACCAAGGCTAAAGGAAGCAGAAAAAGGCAGCAGCAGCCAAGGTTCAACCATCACTGGGAATCAGGGCAGAACCCCTCTCTGGGAAGTGCACGAGACATTTGTAGGAGCAGTGTGCTGCCATCAGCAGACAGCATTCCTAGTAATGCCAATATTTTATGACCAGGTATTGTGTTCATTTATTTTCCTTACTTTCAAAAACATAAAAATAGAAATGGAAACCCTTCCTATAATAAGAATGGGGGGGTTGTCATTCTTTTAATTTTTCATAGTTTTTCTTTTGCTGAGAGAAAGCAAAAACCAGGAATATGTACAAACATAAGAAGAAACTTTTAAAACAAATTATGTGTAAATATAAAAACTACAACTCTTTCAAACCTTTTTTCCCTTAGTACTTTGCATGGTTTTCCTCCTGGGAAGTGATGGTTCAAACATCTCTTTTACTCACTTCTTCTTACTGATTTTGAATTTGAAAAAAATAAGAATTAAATAGAGTTCTTGTAAATAGAGGAGATTCTTATAGCAGAAAATTCCAGAAAAGTTGAAGGAGAATATGCTACCTTTGCTGGTCTATTCCATATCCTGCACAGTAACCTTAAAGAAAGACTTTTCCTCAACTGCATGGTGGGAAAAGGAGGATTTCCATTACGATCTCTAAAAAACAGAGACTGACAATCAACACTGCAGCAACTCACAGGATTTATATTAATAGAATTGTGACCCAAGGTTTTACAGGAAACAATTCATTAGAGCTGTTCTGTTATACAGTATTTTACAATTAAAACTTTCACAGGAGACAGGGGTGTCTTCAATCCCATGGGTTTCCACATATCAAATTAATGACCTTAGAAGCCCCAGAGTTCACTCCAAGACTGGTACATCCAACTTTCAGGGTCACTGCTCTGTTTGCATCACTTGTACAACATCTATCCTGAACTCAGCATTTTCCTGAGGAGGAATGGACTTTATAACTGTGTCTGAAAGCATCTCAGAAACTATTGACAGCAAGGCAAAAAATATGGCAATACCTGACTGGGAGAAGTGAGACTTAAGAAAGGAAATTTGCTCTATAGTTTGACTTCTATGATTGGTATTGGAAAAAAATCATGGATGGATCTAGAATCAATGAAATATGAACATAGCTCACATTTAAATAAAATTTTGATTGTTATCCCAAATCTGTGGAAGGGCTCACATTGTCTTGAAAGAATGTTGAGCTGTGGAATGGCTCCTCAGCTGCCTTGGAATTATGGAAATCACAGGAACATGTGACAAAATTTCAACCATCTGCTGAAATCGTTGTTCCAATAGAAAAGTCAAGTGTGCACTTTAAACCATTTTCCACTTAGTACAGAATTGTTTCATACTGAGTGGAATCTTTTAAATAAGGTGTCAAATATGGCTTTCTATATGCATCAAAGAAATAGCTGTGTAGAAATATATGTCAATTTTAAACTGGCACAGAATCATCCTTCTGGTTCAACTTAGAAGCTTTCACAGATTTTCTCCAAAATACTTACTCGTCTGATCTCATTTATGTGTTAAAAATCATCACCACATACACTGAATCATGCTATTTTGACATTTGGTCTTTTTTTGTGAATGTATAAAGCACATTTAACTTACTGTCAAAAATATATTGTGTGTGATATGATTTGTTTCTTGTGCAAAAGTAAAACACCCTCTGATAGACCTTTATGAGTGCTCTGCTGCAAAGCTCACACAGTTTTATGACTTTAGCATTAACTGCTCCTGGAAGGAGCTCACTTGGAGTCTGTTCCCTTCCCTTAAATAAAAAATGTTTTGTTTTGACTGGTTAAAAGTCTGTATCCAATTGCTAAGCTGCATGGACATAGATCAAAGCCACCATGCCCAACAGTGTTTTAGCCTATATCAAAATGAGGACTGAGGAACCATAAATACACTATTTTAACATAATATTAATACATTACAATGCTAATGTGTTTGGGGGCCTTATATTAGGATTTTGGGCCTTAATGGCAACATTATACTGATAGTGAACACAGTTTTGGTGAGATATCCAGTCCTCATGTTCACTTTGTGTACTTCCAATATCACTCAAAATGGGCACAGATACTGCAAGAAAGTAACTGTGGGAGCAAGGAGTAAATTCTGGGGTTTGATCTAGGAAATATGTTTTTCACAAGTGATTATATCATTTAGTGGAGACACTGGCATTCAGTTTAGATAAGTTGATTAACTAAACACAAGTTTAAATACCAGCCAGTAGAGAGGAGCTGGGGTAGAGCAGCCCAGATGTCCTACTGAAACAAAACAGGCTTCAGACAGAAGAAACCTATGACTGTTTGCAAGGATTTAATATATGCTCTTGAATTTACTGTAAACCTTTGCTTTAGAGATTATAAACCTTTGTTAAGAAATGCTTCTTGGTTTGGAAGAAATCTGACATAGTTCTAGCTTCATAGTTGAATTCTTCATTAGCCCTTTCAATGTCTTTCACTGTGTGGGACATTCTGAAATCCCACAGCAAACAACAACAGTCTTTTTAAGAAGTGCTGTGGTCTTTGGAATACACTACAGCAAAATCAGACACGGGCAAATTGCAATTTTCTCATACTCAAGCCCTTTGGCAAATCAGATTCCTTTTTTAATGAATGGACCGAGTTGTGAAATGTGGCTTCAATAAATTTCTGTCTGAAACCTCAATCAGCCAGTAAGTTTTTACTGAACATCAAACTTGAAAACTGCTCCTGCAACTTCCATTTCAATGCAATACCAAATGTGGCCACGGCCATTAGGTACTGATATGGTCATGGTAGCCAAACCCACCCACCAAAGTGCTCCTGCTCTTTCCCACCACACCTGGTGCCCCCAGACCTGCTCTGACTCCCCTCTGTTACTGACACCTCCCTTCCCACACATCATGGACTGCCCTGGGAGGATTACACAATTTGGGATCAGCTTCCATTACTCCAGCTAATGCTGTAGGCTTTTAGAGGGAGCAATATTTGCTGTAGAGCCAAAAAAAAAGATAGTTTAGCAAAACATAAGGCTTTGATAAATGAAGCAGTTTGAAATAAGGATTTGTTGAAATAAGGATTTGTATTAATCTGCTGGAAAAATTGCTCCTAGGATTTTCTGCTGGGATTATTGCTGAACAGAAATGACTATAAAATCCCTCTACTTTTTGTGGTTTACTTTTTGTATTCTTTTTCACCGTGGCTTTTTTCTTCTCATTTTCCAGAGATGTTGTTCTATCTCCCCTAGTTGTTCCTCCATGTTCCAAAATTCTTCTTTCCTTTTGTTTGTTAAGCAAAGCTATCAGAAAAGGCTATCATGTTTTAACATTAATTTTAACCTTTTGCAAACGCCTTTTAATACTTCCAAACAATAACAATGCTGTAGTTACTAGCAGTTCCCCAATAATAAAGACCAAATCCACCTCAGCTGTCACTCTTACCATCCTCCCTCCTTAGGTCTTGTTTTTCCCTCTACAGCCAGATGTGCTCACTGAGCAATTCCCCCAGGAGAGAAGAAAAAGTCCCTGAGCAGATATCACAGGGGACACTAAACCATACAGACCTGAGAGGACAATGATACCATTCACCTGATGAATGTATCAGTTCCAGGCAATAAAAGATGAATTTGAGTCTGCCAGTTTGAGCATATGTGAGTAACTTTAGCTTCCCTGACTTTTTATTTTAGTGCAATATGTGGTAGATACAGTAATTTATTTTTAAAATCCACAAAACATAAGCTTATTTCCTCCTACTTATAAAAAGATCTCAGTTTACACACTTCCATGGAAATGGAGTGTTCAGTTTCCTGCTAAACTGTTAGCATGTTTCTGCCAACCTCTCCAAACATTTTCCTTTACCCTTGTTGATTGTGAAAATACTCCAAATCTTGAAGCAAAACACACTGGAAAAGAACAGAGGTTATAAGTAGGTAATGATAATTTTTCACACCATGAGCTGATATTCACAGACCTTTTCCTAGAGGTGTGAAAGATGGGAAATCAGATTATATTAAGGGAAGGTCTGGGCCTCCCCAGTAGAAACCATTTCTCTTCCAGCTTGTCTGCCACCATTAAACAATTTTCCAAGGACCACAAGCCCATCATTCCTGAAAAGCCTCTGTCAACTCTCTTGCAAACTGTAACTGCATTTCCTAACTAAAGACTCAGCAAAAATCACTGCTCCCTCAGAGCCAGGGTAAGAGCAAACTGTATGAATTTATATCCCTCATTCAGCTCACATATGATGGGCTCTACTATGGGCCCTGCATCACAGATTCTCTCCTGGTGACAGTGTAGCTGTGCTCGAGTCCCATTTCTATGCAATATTTTTCTAGTAGGCAAAAAAAATATTACATTTGCATGGACATATTTCTTCAAAGCCATGGCCTTGTTGGTATTGCCATCCCACATAAAGGATCTGCTCTGATCTAGCAGAGATGAAAACCTAATACTGAAATACTCATGGTCACAGGAGAGTGATGATAATTCCAGCTTACTCTATTTCCACTTCCTGTCCCTACTATGATAATTTCTCACAACTGGAGAAACATAAATAAAGGCAAAAAACTATAGTTCTGTTTCTCATAAGCAGTAGAAAAAACCCCTAAGATCAATAAAATCTTTAAAGGTATCTTTGGAATAATCTCCATTTTCTCCACCCCAGAAATAGTAACTTCACTTTTAGCAGTTGCGTCATCTTCTTCTTGTTTACCAGAGGCAGAGAGTGAGCTACAGCAAAATAAAAACAGAGCTGTCTTTCCCTTTCCAGCCCATACTCCTGCATGCTTTTTCATATGGTTTTATTTTTAACCACTTTCCCATAAAGATGTAACTTACTTTAGGGCTTACTTGAAGGAAGCTCCCAACAAGCTCCCATATGCGAGTGCTTAACCCAGAACAGCTGAGCTTTGTAAATCAGCAACAGACCCAGCAACACTCTCTGCCTGCACAGGCTGATGGGGTTTGCCTTTTGTGGTGCAGTCCCTGCACTAATGAGGAGCTGGCAAGAGACACAATGCCCCCTGGACCTCATTAAATGGGATTATTTGACCTTTCCTCAGGACTGAGCACAGAGCCTGGAGCAGCAGAGCTGCTGCCTGAGCAGGGGCTCTGTCTCCCTGCAGACCCAGGGTCTCCCTGAAGAGTTTTGTCAGGTTTCCTCCTGTCACTGTCTCTCTTCTTGTGACATGAAGTTTCACTGGCACTTCAGTGGTTTATCTCAGGAACCTGTCAGTGCCCACAGGCTGGGACCCCACACGTCAGCGTGTCCCTGCACTGACAGTCCCCAGGCACTGCTGCCCTTCTCAGCCTGCCCTGCAGAGCTGCCAGCTTTGAGCTTCACAAACTGCACACACATCCTCCCAAGGTGAAGGAAATCACTGAGCAGCAGCAGAGCCACACTCTGCTGCAGGCCAGGCAGCCTGGGGCTGCAGGACAGGGACAGCCACACACACATTCACGCTGCTCTAGTCAAAACTCATTCCTCAGCTCTCTCAGGTGTGGGGAGCCTGGAAGTGAACAACACTCATAAGTGCTTCCCAACCTGCTCATTCTCCTCAGCTGTCATGTCCAGGTTTGCTCTTTCTAGCTCAGAAGTGCTGACAAAAGTGATGCTTATGAAGTGAAGCTCAAGTGCTGAGTCCAGCAGTTCCTCCGGGCTGCAGATTATTTTGCTTGGAGGCTCATCTGCTCTGGAAAAGAGTTAAAACACTTTCAATTTGATCAATCTCTCCTGAGCTCACAGGCAGGCAAGTTATATTTCTACGGAATCTGGGGCTGTGGTTGTGCAAAACCTCAAGTTCCTTTAGAGGAGCAAGAACTACCTGAGGAGCACTTGAGCTGTGACAGCAGTTTCAAGAGAAATTGTGGGCTCCTCATGCCCTGGTTCATCAGGATCCACTGCTCAGGGTGTGTGCAGGAGGCCTGTGCAAGCACAGGGGGAGCTGCAGGTGGGTCAGGGGTGCCCCTGCAGAATTTTGGACTCTTCCCCTGTTGGGCAGCCTCTGCAGCTCATACAGGATTGTCAGCAGAAGTGGCCTTCTACAGCTCAATTATTTTCCTTTAAGTCAGTGGGTGTTGGATTGCACCCAAAGCTGCAGAAGCATTTGGAAAGAGACTTAGGATCATAACTGCAGATTTTCATTAGCAAAGATTAAAAGCTGCTTTGAGTTAGCCTGAATAGGTCTTTCCTTACTAACACAGCATAATACATGTCCAGGTTCCTCTCAGTGGAGCTGGAGGTGCAGTGTCAGCTGCAGACCCCTTTTGTTTCTCTGCCAGGCTGTGAGCCAGGCTGTGCAGGTGCTGCTTGGAAACATCCTGCAAACATCCTGCTGCTTGAAAACATCCCCCTGCAGAGCAGCGTGTGTGTGAAGAGGTACATGGGCCATGATTCGCTAAATTAGCAATGGTTTATTTATCTGGACAGGGATATTCTGGCCATGGCCATCTAACAAGAAGTGAGAGTGCTATTTTTGCTCTTCTGTGTTGGTGCACAAATAAGTTTGACAAGGCTGGGAGCAGCCAGCTTGCTGAGACATCCATCAGAGAAGCTGAAGCTCAGAGTCACAGTGGGGTGTTTGTTCCCAAACTCCCCTCAGGGACTTTGATCTCCTGCTGGCTCAGGGGGGCTCAGTGCTGGCTTGCTCTGGCTGTGCTGTCACTTCCACCTAAGCTCTCACTCATGTAGCTAAAACAGTGTAAAGCAGTGAAAAGTGAAAAGCAGAGGCGAAACTCAAACTTCGTGGTGTGCCATATTTGACAAAGCTCTGCTCCAGCTCTGGTTTATCCTGATAAAGTAATGGGTTTAGTGTACACAGAGGTGTTCCTTTTTCCTCTCAGTCTCCTGTGCTTCTGATTGCTGTAGTTCCACCATGCATCCCCTGGTAGCTGCTCTCACACACTTCCAGCAGACACCTCCCATGGCAGATTGCCACTTGGAAGGTGAGCAGTTTATTCCTGTTTTGAGATTTGCCATTCAGCATCCCTGTGGGGCAAACTCACACTAACAAGGGAGAAAGCTGAGCACAGAGCTCCTCCAGCAGAGCCCAGAAGCCAGGCTGCAGGTGAGCAGGAGCCCTGGGGGCTGCAGCAGCGTTTCCTGCAGTGGGACAGCAGCTCAGCTCCAGTGTGCTTAGCCTCAGATGATTTCCCCTCCTCACTCAGTTCATTACTGGGCACAAGCTGTGACTGCCTTGCTTTCAGGGGTTTTGATGTTGATTTGATGTTTGATGTTTATTTGATGAGACTACTTGCTAACAAAGCTGCATGGAGGTTTAGGAAGCACTTCAAGGTAGCATTAGAAAGGTAAAGAGCCTTTCTCTCTAATTTGAATAACACAATTTTGTCTGAGTTCCCCATGCTTCGTGTCTCTTACTTTCATAAAATAAAAACAGAAGTAGAATGGTTTCATCAGCTGCACTCCTAGCCTAAGGCAGTCCCCAAATGCCTGGTAAGGAGTCATTGCATCCAAAGCCTTTCTGAAATTACCCATCAAAAATTTAGTGAAGTATTAAGGGGTGTTTTTTTCATTTGTTTCTTTATTTGTTTTTGTTTGGTCCATTCTACCTAGTTACTGATACAGAAAAACTACACCTTAAAGAAATAACTAGGGAAGGCACTTTAAAAAGTGATGATGATCATATTCTTCTCAGCTTTGTAAATTTCCACTAAAATTGAGATTCAGTGGCGTTTTCCTATGCTTAATTACAGAATTTAAGTCACTGTACATCATCAAGATTATTTATGAATTGTTCACAGAAAAACAGGCTAACATTTTGATTATTACCTAAAAAGTGCTGTGATTTTTTTATTTTAATATGGTTTTCCACCAAAATCAACTTGTGTTGCTAAATTATGTTTCTGGTTTAATCAAGTTTCATTAGAATCTGTTCTGCCTAAAATTTAGTCTCTAACTAATAACTTTTACATGTCTTCTAAGATGGGCAAAATCAGTTTAAGATTCTTACCCATTTGAAGTTCTGTACCTCTGAGGGTCAGCTGCACCCTGGAAACTGGAGTTGTTATAATGATGGATCCTGCAGGATGAAACCATGCAGAAGTACTCACAGCACTGAATGCAGGGAATTCTACAAGATTTGGCTGATTTTTCTCTTGCTATGAGATCCTGAACTCCCAGAATCCTTCCTAGCTTGACTGTAAATGGAGGTCAAGCAGGACTTCTGATAGGCTCTGTGGAAAACAGAACAGTAAATAATGACTTTAAAATCATTGTGCATGAGAAATATCTTTTTAGATGAGTTGTACTGATAGGGGCTTCAGACTGAGCTGTTAAACAGATTAGTTCTGGATGGAGCCTCGTGCTGCCAGTGCAAACTGCATCCAGCTACAGCCACTAGGTCCCAGTGGAAACATTTATGCATAACCACATCTCTCAAGCAGGCAAAAAAAGCACAAAAATTAGCATTTTTACTATTCAACTGCTGAATTATTTATCTTCCATGTTCAATTTCCAGTATGAATTATGCTGTGCAGTAGATCCCCAGATTCATTGATCTGTTTAAATAAACAATGTGATACATTTAAATAAACAATGTGATACACAGCAGGCTGCAAGGACCATCAGACACTGATTTCCTTTGTTTCCATTTGTGGAGCAGGCAAATTACATCCTGCACAGTCAGGACAGACCCATCCATGTGATTTCATCTAGGATCTCCATTTGTGGTGGTAAGTGCCACCACACCACTCAATGGTCTGTTTTTCCTAAATGGGAACATTTCTGGCTCTCAGAGAGTGGAGGAGATGACATTTCCCTAAGAGGAGTTGCTACATGTCCATTTGTGGTCCTGCCACTGGCACAACACCAGGAAATCCAAACTCCCAGGGCTCATGATCATATATATGTTAACTACAAACTTCTTTTTCCCTTGAAGGACTTGAAAGGGAGCACGATGGGAACTTTTTGCCCATTTCTGATAAGATTTACAGGTTAGAAAGGTTAAATTTATAGGTGCCATTTCCTCTCATACAGCAAGATGGTTTCCATAAGAAAAGAGGAACTACTCCCTGGTCTAAATAAACATTAGGTAAAGAGCCTCCTTGCAGCCAGTGTTTCAAATTTCACAAGAATTGATTGACCAACCTTCAGCCCCTGGCAGTGGAACATGCAGGGTCCTGGGAGGCACGAGAGGGGCCAGAGGGAGCCTCCTCTTCCAGGAGCACCTCTCCCTCACAGGGTGAAGGATGCTTGGCAGCACAGCGCTCCTGCGTGTCCTTCAGGTGTCCCCACATCACCCAGGGGACACCGGGACACCCAGGTCCAACAGACCAACTGGAGCAAAGGCTGCCCCAGCTCTGTTCCCTTCTTGGCCCTCGGGTCCAGCACCTGAGTCTCTGGATTTGACCTTTGTGGCAAACCCTCCACAGCAGCAAAGGCCCTAAAAACAAAGACCCCGTGGCAAGAAAAGGTAGAGGACAATCAATTGCCCAGCAGAAAACGTGCAGGCTCTCCAGGGCTCCCTAACAGAGAGAGAAAGAGCCTAACTCCAGGTGCCAGCTGGTTACTCCATTTTCAGCAGCACCCCAGGCCTCCTGCCTGCAACAGCAACACTGAGGAAAGAAAAAAAAGGTATTTGAAGCAGTAAAAAGGTGGGGTTTAATTTTTTTTATATAGTACAATTTACATGCCAGGGAACTTTTTTTTCTTTATGTGTAAGCCTTTCCTGCCAGAAGTGTTGCTATTCCACACAAATATTTTCTCATTTATTATTATGAAAGAGAGGATTTTTCTTCTACGGTCAGATTATTTTGTTCCCTGAGTACTATTTTTGACTACTGGCAATCCAGCTGCCTGCTATTTATCAGAAAGATAATTTGATCAGTTCCATAGCAGGCAGATCCATGGCTCTCCTCCAGACAGTATTGAAAATGTTTATGTTTAAATGTTTAGAATCAAGAATGTTTTAAATGCACATCGTGCGATCAAGATTAAGGAACAGCTATATTCAAAAATGACTAGTAATTTTCTTACAGCCTTAAGATAATTTAAAAAATAGCTGGTCTTTCTAGCTTTTTTTGTTGTTGTTTATGTGCCAGAACAACATAAACTCAAACAATATTGTAGAGCAACCCCATATATTTTCTAGATTTTGTATATTAAGAGATAACCACATAAACTAAACTGACTGAAAAAAATAAGAACTATTTGAGAGAAAATAAAAACTTCTGTGCCCCAGAGTTATAAAAAAAAATGCATTTCTCTGTATTTAGACATTTTAGGAGAGGTTTTGGACCATAAGCTTCATGGAATTGGAAAGCTCTTGGTACTCTGAGAGGGCTAGAAAATGTGATTTTTTTTTTTATTGAAGATGACATGTTCTGGCAATATCACTTACTTTCCCATGAACATCCCCAGGAATATTTTCCTTTGTCTCAGAGGTGGATATGTGCATGTCCATGTGCATGTCCATGTGCTTGGCCTGGCAGAAGCTGTAGGAAGGAACTGCTCACATTTGGACAGGGCTCTTGGTAACTCCAGTGCCTGCATTTCCCATGGAGTAGCAGCTTCTCTGCAAGGCTGTGACAGAGGTGCTAATTTACACGTGTTAATTAATGGCAATTCATAAAGTCACCTCTCTACAACTGAAATTCTTTCCCTGTGGAGAGGAACAGAGAGCAGCACTGATGCCAAAGAGCACACAAGAGCCACTGTAGGTCAAACAAACATGAACAGCCATTCCCTGAGCTTCTCTACATGAATAAAATTTAAAAAAAAAGTAGTTTTGCCTCCAAATAGTTCAGATAATTTCTCACAGTTTACAAGCCAGACAGATCCTCTGCTGCAGAACAGGCATGACCATTTACCTAATAAAAGTAAATTTATAGGAAGAAGTTGTAAATTGGTAACAAAGTGGAAAAGAAATGCAATAGAGCCATGTCATTTCTTTCTGAGGAAGAATATTGAGGCAACTTACAAATCCTGTAATCACTACCTAAATACCCTTTCTGAGGGTAGTACTTGCAGGACAGCAGAGTGAAGATCATGAAGATCAAGATGTTTCTTAAGGACTCCCTGGGCTCTGGGTCAATAGGAATTTGTCTTCAGATCTGTCTCAAATGGCTTATCTCAGTCAAAAATTAAACCCAGGGAGGATGCTAAGAGGCTGGCTCAGAAAGCAATAAAAATTATGTAAGAAAGGTAAATTCCCTGGTCTCCTCTCCTGAGTGAGAGGGTGCTAAATCAGCTGAAAAGAGCAAGCAGAGACCTGGATTTGTTGAATTATATGACAGGGAAAGAGAAAATCCTTTCTGTAAGCCATTTTTGTACATGGTGAGTCAGGGAATTTACATTTCATTATGTGCTCAGCAAGAAGTGTAAAATACAAATCCTTCAAGCAGATGTGAACAGACACTTGGGATCAATCTAATGTCAACTGCAAAAAAAATTGATAGGGTATGAATTAATGTTTCATCATGTCAGATCTATGAAAGTTGGACAATCTCAGGCATGCAAATAATACTCCTGTCCAATCTGCCACTTATTTTTGTGGTCCACAAACACGGAACAGAAGAAGCAGAGATGCTGCCAGCTGATGTGAAGGTGGTGGGTGAGGGGACACTGAGGTTGGACTGTAGTTGTTATGCAGTCATTTGGACAGAGACATTAGTTAAACCTTCCTGTGATGGCTGAGCTCCCCAAGTCTAGAAAGCTGCTTCTCTGAATTTAGTCTGTGAAGAGGGGACCAAATCCCTCCCCATGTGGAGCAGTTTCAAGAGTGCTCATAGGAGCCCTGAAGTCCATACAGGACTGTGTCTGATGGTATGTTTACCAGAAACTCTCATTTTTTGTACTCAGGTTTGACTTATTCAACTCCTTCCAAACAAATGGAGTTGCAGCTTCTTTATCCATCTGTCATGGTGTGTGCTAGCTGTGCTGCTATAGATTCCTTTATTGAATTTAGCCCTAAAGCTATTAGAGTTTCACAGGTACTAAATTCTCCAACATAATTTCTAGAAATATAAAATAAGGCAGTAAAGTTGTTAACTTAGAACTCAGTTGATATATTGTCAGCTCGAGGTCTTTCTAAGAAAACACATGGCAGAAAAGCAAAACAAAACTAAGCAGTAACATAAATTCTGAGTTCATAAAATGTTCAGTGCAATTTGCAGCATTATAGTGGTCACAGTTCTGTCTTGTACTGACAGGAGGCATTTAAATATACTTATGTATATATGTATATATATATATATGCACTATATGCACAATCCACACTGCCAGACAAAGCTCTGTGCTGCATAAAGACAGTTGGGAAAGAGCTGTGTGTTCTGTGCTTGATTGCTGCACTGTGTCAGACTAAGACTGGCCATAGCCATAAAGCTGGTTCATGCTTATTCATATTTACCTAGAAGTCCTCAAGACAACCATTGGAACAGAAGTTGTTTTCTTACCCAAGAAAACAAACACAGAGGGTTTGAAAGCATCTGAGTTCTTCTGGAAGATGCTACCATAAGCAAATATTGCTTCATGCTGCTGGTGCCTTGAGAGGCTGCCTGGAACAGAGGCTGAACAGTGTTAAAGAAATAAAGTAGATATTTATTCAAAAGGCCTTCAAAGGATACACCTTGGGGAGAACAAGACCCTGGCCAAGGCTACACCCAAAATGGATGATGGGTCACACATTCTCACACTTTTATGAGTTTTGATCCATTTACCTACTGGTGTTAATTGTCCAATTACATCTTTAGCTTAGGAAGTCCCATCCTCCCAGTTTGCTCTCCTCAGTTTGCTGTTTTTATACCTTTTGGGCCCAAAGCTGCAACGGTGTCCTTGGTTCTCAGGCTGGAAAGGGATTGTTTTGTCTGACTACACTGTGAGGAGAACTTGCTAACACTTTATATGAAGTTCAGAGTCATATACCAATGCAGAATCTGGGAAATATGAAAGCTAAAACTTAAGGCATCACTGCCTTCCCTCAGTCACACAGGCAGATGGGTGGAGTGTAGCAGGCACTGGACACAAAATAAAGAGCTGGGAGCCAGACCAACACAACACAGCAAAGGCTGGAGGCCAAACCTGGGAATCGTTCCAGAAATAAAGTGGTAGGGATTTCAGCTCAGGAGAAATACTACCTTGTAGTAAAAGTATGTGAATCTTCATCAAGAAGTAAATCTAAAACAGGACTATTTTTTTTAAAGGACTTCAAAATGAAATGCCTCTGTGATCCAGTAACTCTGGAGTTTGCAAGAGAAGTCCAGACCATCTGTTCAAGAGAGCAGAAACACAGCCTGTGCAGCTAATCAGCATGATAGCACTAGGAAATGATTTCACAGGGGCCTATCACAGCTGGCTTTAAAACTACTTAGTAGACTTTTTTTAGCTTTATTATGTTTTCTGCATCTCTCCCAAAAACCTCTTTTCTGACAGGATTTATACTTTAATTCTTACGGTTTTTTCTCAGTCTCTAAACAGGAATACACATGAGAAATAAATACATCAACAGTAGGGTGCATGGGTATTCCTGCAGCCTATTACTATTTCAGTGAGTAACAGTCAGGGTTATCCCAGGAAGGATAAAATCACTATTGTCGTAAAAGTTTAATATAAAACCTCTTATACATGGAAACTTTTGATTTATTATTAAAAAAAAGAGAAAAAAAGAGAAAAAAGCAGTACTCCATTACTGAACTTATTTTCATTTTTACTAGCTTACTATTATCTGGTGTATTTTATTATGGTTTTTAAGCATTTTGTTGAGTTCTGAATATGGAAATCTGGAATGCTTTACTGAGTGCCTGTTTGATCAATTTCTTTTTGTCAAGAATTGAGAAAACGTCCATTAAAATTTTTCAGAAATATCTTTATGGCCTCCCTGATGGTAGGAATACCTAATACAAAATATCTAAATGAAATATCTTAAAGCATTTAGGGAAAAAAAAAATCAAAAAGTTACCAGGTATTTCTGAGGATGGTGGGAGCTGCAGGGAGTTTTTTGCAGCAGTGTTACACAGGTCAATACAAATATCCTGGATATTGTGCCAAAACACTTCTAATGCTCCAGTGAATCTCACTAACATTTCCTGTTGCATTCAGCTCTCTAAAGCCTACCTGCCTTCTTCCTTGGAAGGACAGCTGTGTGTGGCCTGCCTGCTTTCAGGGCACACACAGCTCACAGATTTCTAAGGACCCTGAGAAATAAATAGAAATTAATGAAAAACTGACCTCATGACTCTGTCCCTGTTGGTCATGCACCAGTAAAGGAGGGATAACAAAGGAAAGGTAGGTGAACTCACAGAAGGAGCAACAGGAAGGAAAACTGAAAGGAAAAAGCCCCCCTGAGCACTGCCCACACCAGGAGGCAGCAGGCAGTGACAGCAAGTCTCAGGTGGCACTAAAGCCCCAGCAAGGTCCAAGCACCTCTGGTCAAGTGAACGTGGACCAAGTGTGTCCATACCTCACCCTGATCTCAGCAAAAACAGGATTTGTTGGTCTGGGGCAGGAAAGGGTGGGGATGGCACCATGCTTTTGGTATCACCTTTATTGTAAAGCAATCATTTCATTGGTAGTATTTAGAGTAAATGGAAAAAAAAAAATGAGAAAGACAGGCAAGTTGTGTATTTCTCTTTTTTTATGTTTAAGTCTGCCTTTTTAAATGCTATCTATTTCTATAAGTCCTCTGGAGCATAAGTACAAATAAGTTCAAACTGCCTAATAACTCTAAGAACCCAAGACCTGGACATTCTATGGTTGGAGACTAAATACTGATTGATATCTGACAATAAGGCATCAAAACCAGATTTGGAATGTCAAAAATCAATTTCATTACTTCTTGGAAGTATGAATTTGGGAAAAAAAACATAGTTGAGAAATAAATTGAGAGAAAAAAGACCTTTTTGATTTCGCACAAAGAGTAGTAGGAATGCTTTTCATACCGCTGCATGCCAGCAATTTGGAAAGTCAGTATGAACAAATGAGAACAGCAATGTGCTCTACATCTTTGTTCCAGCAGAAATATTGACTCTGAATTCCATATGCTTCTGGATGAGTAATTCTGATGGTTTATGGGATTTTCACCTAATTTCATTGTCATTATGTCTCCAAATGGTTAAATCAACCATGAGAGTTCAAGAACACATAATATCTAATCTTACATATGCAGCAAGAATGGCAAAGCAGGAATAGTTACCTAGAAAAAATAAATAAGAAAGAAATGGAAATATTTGCTTTATTTCAGTACTGAACATATTGTTTATATGTCTTGATGTTACATTATTATTATATGCTGGATTTCTCCTTCCACACTGTTGACAAACTACTCCTGGTATTGTTTCTGGCAGCAAAAGGAGTTACTGGTGCTTGGAGTGCTGGGAGCTGCACCACAGTGCAATAGAAAAGGGGACTCTGTGCTAGGGAAGAAACTCACAGCCTCCTTCCCCAGCCCTGTGCTCGTGCCAGCAATTCCCCACCAGCTGGAATTCCCTTTCCCTGTGGGAGCTGGCCCAGAGCTCATCCCTGCAGCCTCAGGACCCCAGGATTTTACCCTGCCATTTGCTGAACTCTGGCTCTTACAAAGAGCCCAGCAGGACACCAGACATCCTGTTTCTCTGCTGGCCTGATGAGTTTTCTCCCTAATAATGTCCCCCCCTCTGCTGTCACATCTTAGCAAGCTCTGTCCTAACCCCACTGAGCCTCAGCTCAGTGGTGTTTCCAACAGGGACGTTCAGAGTGGATATGAACTGGTTTAGGAAACTCACAGAACCATTTTAATGGGATAGGGCTCACTCTAGTGCCTTGCACTCCTGCCCAGGGAAGTCTAAACACTGTCAGTGATGCATTTGGGGGCAGGAATGCATTTACATATCATGCTTATCTCAGAGTTAAAATTCTGGCCAGTTCTAATGGTAACAGGGAGCTGAACCTGTCAGAAAATGAGCTGGGCCCTGAGAATGAGGGGCAGAGTAGTGGTGGTCTATCAACCAGGAGAGCTGGTGTTTTTCCTGGGAACAAGTCTGACTTGTTTGTTATCCTCATTTGTTTGCACATGCCATGTGCTGTCAATGTATTGACTGCAGCAGCTCCAAGATATGGATTGGCTTTATGGGAAAGAAGTTTTCCTGAACATGAACTCCACTTGAGAGCAAGGGCAGAAAGGATCAATGCATATCTGCAATTTATAGGTTATAAGTTATATAAGTTTATAAGTTAGCAATCAACCTAATTTAGGTGGTCCTCGACAATGTGGATGAATATTTTGAGCTATCCTATTAAGATTAGGCTAATTAAACTAATTTTGAGCTTTAATAATAGACTATTGATGAGCAAGAAAGCAAAGACAATATTTGAATTTAATTTTGACTCCAGATCTGATCTTTGCAAGTTGGTGCTAAGCAGGGAACTCCTCAGGTTCCCCTCTGTCTTCTCCTCTCTCCCTACTCTTCCTCTTATCATAACAAAAAAATCCAGCTGTGAATAGTTTGAGTTGCTTCTCACCACTGGTCTGTAACTAAAATATTAATGCAAAAAACACAAAGCTTGCACAGAAAACAGATCACTTAAAATATAAAGTGGAATGGCAGGAAAACATCAGTGCAAGGCCCCTAGGTTATCTGCTCAGTCACCAGGAACTAAAAGTGTATTTTAAAGCTGTTATTAGTCCCCTAAGTGCACTGGAGGTGTGCAGCTCTGCCTGCAGGCCAGTGGACACAAACAGAGGGTTTGATTCCAGCTCCTCTCCACCTGCTTTTCTGCAGTGGTCTAGCAGCTCCTGCAACACTAACATGAGCTCCAACAATAACGATGTGGTTTGGTAGAGAATAATGACAACATCTGTAAGATATCAAGGGCCAAACCTCAGGGTTTTTTGCATATTTCTAAAGATCTGAAAAAAGAAAGAAAGAAAAAAAGTACTTTGTACTTCTTTCAGTTGAGTGGTTAAAGGACATTTTGCAGCCAGGCATTTCCTAGAATCATAGAATCATTTAGGTTGGAAAAGTCCTCTAAGATCATTGAGTCCAACCTTTATCCTAACACTGCCAGGTCCAGCACTAAACCAGGTCTACAGCGTCATTTCTGCATTGTTTTTGAACACTTCTAAGAATAATTGGAGTGATTCCATCATTCCCCTGGGCAGAAATGCCTTACAACCCTTTCAGTGAAGGAATTTTTCCCAATAATATCCAATCTAAACCTCCTTTGGCAAAATGTGAGGGCATTTCCTCTTGTCCTGCCACTTGTTACCTCAGAGAAGAGATCAGCCCCCACCCGGCTACAGCTCCTTTCAGGTTCCTACCACATCTGGAAAAAGGAATTACATTATCATGCAGATGGCATAGAATATCTGGAAAACTACACCCAAACAAAAGGAATGGAGCTGGTGGAGCCATCAGCAATGACCTCTGTGCCCTGTGCTTCCAGCCCCTCACGGATGGAACAAGCTGCCGTGGTCATCCCTGAATGCAAACTGCCCCTCACACATCCTGCACTGATGTTCCAAAATAACATCACACAGGCACCAGAGTTAAATATTTCAGAGCTGCACCTAACTCCTTCAAGGCACAGGGAGGGGCCAATTTGGCTCTAGGAGCAGAGTGTAACCCTCCTGCCTGTCAAGGAGAAAGGACCATCCCCCAAAACAGAGAAATGCTGATCAACAAGTTTTGCATGTCATTATTTTTGTCTCAGAGTACTTTCCAACCTGTTGGGGTTTTTTTTTTTCCTTTTCCATGCTGAAAACCAAGCCACTCCTCAGGAAGAAATAAAGTTTCTATTTGAGACAGAAAACACTTCAGGGAATTATGTGGTTTTCTAGACGTACACAAACCAGAGCGTCTTCTGTCTGAGAATTTTCAAAGTAAGCAGCAGATTCCTCCTCCCCACTGGATGCTTTACAGTGCCCAAGTGGCAGCATGGAAAAGGAAATGTGGGTTACTGTAGTACACTTTTCTGAGCTCTCTAAAATCAGAGTCTGCAACGTTACCTAACACAGAATACAGCTTGCCTGTTTAACACACTGCTGCAGTGACAGAAACACTGATTTCAAGGTGTTCACTTAGAATATTGGCCCCAAAATAAAAGGTTTATGTTTAAAAGCCTTCTTACTGCAACCCTTTCAAAACATCTCAGTGAACTTTTTATACCCCAGTCAAATACCTGATGGGTATTTTTGATAACAGCTATATTTTCACAGCTATATTATAGCAGGTATAAATTTCTTAATACTTTAAATTCCTTTATAAAGACTTCATCCAGGAGAAAAGTTCATTGGTAAAATTGCTAAAATTTTGCAAAATGTTTGAAAACCAGTCTCAGTGGTAACTTGTCAAAGGAAGTATTTCACTTTTCATTCTGAAAAAGCAATTAGGACCCTTTTATTTACATTCTCAGCTAAGACTGGCTACACTCAGATTACACATGACTGTAAGCAACATAATCAGAGGAGTAGGAGGAAATTTTCTTACTCCCTTGACTAAAATAAAAGTTTTAAATGGGCAAAAGCAAGCTAGCCTGTTAAAAAAATTGCTTTATACCTTAATGACCATGAAAGAGGACCGAAAAAAAAGATTATGTGGATTTTTTTCTCTTTAAAGATTAAATAGAGAAATACCAATTTTCAGCATTAAGGATGACTGCTGCAACTCCAAATCCTGTGTTCTGAATGCGTGGACACATTGTAAATTATTCAGTTCTTGCTTTCTGATAGAAAAAGGCATTTCTAAACAAGTCACCCTGAAATGCTTTTAATAGTTTGATTAAAATTTTTGCTTGTTCTTCTTTGACTACAGTTTTGTTTCCTGGTATCTTTGATGTCAATAATACATGAGCTCTTTAATTAAAGCAAACAGCAGAAAAAGAAGTGGCTGGGAAGAATTTCTAAGGCCTAAAAAAATCTTGCTTAAGATTTAGACATCATTAATACAAGGAGATTTTTAGTCCACCTTAAAGACAATTTAGCTTTACTGAGAATATAAATTAATTTCTTTTCCAAAGTAGACATCATCTTCCTATTTTATACCAAAATCCTACTTAGACTCCAGTGTACATTGAGTTAAAACCAAAGTATCAAAAGCAGGCAAGCTAGATAACCTAAAATCCTGTGCAGGTGTTTTCTCAGTAATGAATAATTGAATATTCTGATTAATCCCTACTCTTGGAGCCAGTGAGGGTTTTTTATCATCAGTTTTAANGCTCAGGAGCCCCAGGAGCACCCAAGGGCACCTCAGTGTCTGAGCTTTGGCCATACCCTGGCAGGAGATGGTGCCTGTGCTGGGGCTGGGCTGGGNTGAAAACCAAGCCACTCCTCAGGAAGAAATAAAGTTTCTATTTGAGACAGAAAACACTTCAGGGAATTATGTGGTTTTCTAGACGTACACAAACCAGAGCGTCTTCTGTCTGAGAATTTTCAAAGTAAGCAGCAGATTCCTCCTCCCCACTGGATGCTTTACAGTGCCCAAGTGGCAGCATGGAAAAGGAAATGTGGGTTACTGTAGTACACTTTTCTGAGCTCTCTAAAATCAGAGTCTGCAACGTTACCTAACACAGAATACAGCTTGCCTGTTTAACACACTGCTGCAGTGACAGAAACACTGATTTCAAGGTGTTCACTTAGAATATTGGCCCCAAAATAAAAGGTTTATGTTTAAAAGCCTTCTTACTGCAACCCTTTCAAAACATCTCAGTGAACTTTTTATACCCCAGTCAAATACCTGATGGGTATTTTTGATAACAGCTATATTTTCACAGCTATATTATAGCAGGTATAAATTTCTTAATACTTTAAATTCCTTTATAAAGACTTCATCCAGGAGAAAAGTTCATTGGTAAAATTGCTAAAATTTTGCAAAATGTTTGAAAACCAGTCTCAGTGGTAACTTGTCAAAGGAAGTATTTCACTTTTCATTCTGAAAAAGAAATTAGGACCCTTTTATTTACATTCTCAGCTAAGACTGGCTACACTCAGATTACACATGACTGTAAGCAACATAATCAGAGGAGTAGGAGGAAATTTTCTTACTCCCTTGACTAAAATAAAAGTTTTAAATGGGCAAAAGCAAGCTAGCCTGTTAAAAAAATTGCTTTATACCTTAATGACCATGAAAGAGGACCGAAAAAAAAGATTATGTGGATTTTTTTCTCTTTAAAGATTAAATAGAGAAATACCAATTTTCAGCATTAAGGATGACTGCTGCAACTCCAAATCCTGTGTTCTGAATGCGTGGACACATTGTAAATTATTCAGTTCTTGCTTTCTGATAGAAAAAGGCATTTCTAAACAAGTCACCCTGAAATGCTTTTAATAGTTTGATTAAAATTTTTGCTTGTTCTTCTTTGACTACAGTTTTGTTTCCTGGTATCTTTGATGTCAATAATACATGAGCTCTTTAATTAAAGCAAACAGCAGAAAAAGAAGTGGCTGGGAAGAATTTCTAAGGCCTAAAAAAATCTTGCTTAAGATTTAGACATCATTAATACAAGGAGATTTTTAGTCCACCTTAAAGACAATTTAGCTTTACTGAGAATATAAATTAATTTCTTTTCCAAAGTAGACATCATCTTCCTATTTTATACCAAAATCCTACTTAGACTCCAGTGTACATTGAGTTAAAACCAAAGTATCAAAAGCAGGCAAGCTAGATAACCTAAAATCCTGTGCAGGTGTTTTCTCAGTAATGAATAATTGAATATTCTGATTAATCCCTACTCTTGGAGCCAGTGAGGGTTTTTTATCATCAGTTTTAATTGTAGTAAGTAAACATTTGAAATTTATAAACACGTTAAAGAAAGACTGGATATTCAAGAGCATTTTATACAGACTTCTAAAATTAATTTCCTTACTCTTAGGATAACTGATGGGAAAAAGCTGGTTACTCTCCCAGCTTTGTACACCCACCAATTCAAATTGCTTTCTAAGTATTTCAGCAGTAAAATGTTCCAGACTCTGAATGGCTCTCATCTGTTTCTTCTGGGCTTTTGCACCTGCAGCTGGGACAGAGCACAGACCCAGGAGGAAGGAGAGGGCCCTGCCCAGGCTCTGACAGGCTGGTGAGCAGATCTGCTCCCTCCTGCTCCTGCCCAGGGTGCCAGGGGAGCCCCAGGGTGGNCACCTGGGGCACACCCTGGAGCCTCCCAGTGCTGCTCACTCCGGAGCACCCACAAATAATGAGAAAGGATGGAGGCACTGGGTTGGATGGGTGCTGAAGGAAGCACAAGTCTTGTGTGCTCAGAGGGCAAACTAAAGGAAGGAAAAAAAATAAATTTCTGGTGGATTTAACTCCCTGTGTATCCCCATGCCATGGAGCTGAGAGGTGAAAGCAGACCTCACCTTAGAGGACAACATTATCCAGCTGTCACTTTTAGAGACATCTTTCCAAAAGGTGAGCATAGACTCAAAGGCGTTCTAACCTGGAAATTAAAGAATTGAGAGAAATTATTCCTCAAAGGAAACCACCCATGTAGTTAATTAACAATGAGCCCTTCCATGACAGGGTGCTTTTTCATAATTTTACTTTCACTGAACTCAAATGAATAGTATATTAGCTTTTAAAAATGCTTTGAAATGAAGATTTTTGGACCTAATGTAAGTAGGCGTAAAAGAATGTAAAGGGGGTTAAAAGTTCAGGAAGATACTCAAGACAAATAATTGCATAAAATCTGTCAGTACATTCTCAAGGAGGAGAAAAAGCAATGGTCGTTTATGAATCTTTAATGATTTTACTCCAGGATCAGCGAAGTCTTAATCAAAGGGGGATGCACACTTAGCCTGAGCAAATAAGGCATGAAGATTCAAAAAATCTTTCTGAATACTAATGTGATTTTATACTTGGACATTTAAGAGACTTGAAAAATGTCCAAAGACTTCCAGACCATGTGGAAAAAAATCATGAATCAGTTAAATATTTTAAATTTTGTGTCTTAAATATAAAGATTAACCCATTTACTAAAATTAAAGTCTCTGCTAGGCTTTTTTTTTAAGCAGTCTCAGGAATACCCAATGCATTTTGAAAAGCACACTGTCGGAAAAGTTTCTGAATATTCTCTTTATCATCAAAAAAGCTATTTATGTTCTCTTCAGCAAAGAGCACAGCAGGCAATAGTAACACACACAGAGAAGTGTTGGAAGATAGAAACTCTACTCTCCTATATTATGGCAAGATTTCTAGATATGAAAATGGTTAAGTGCATCCTAGGAACAACAACAACAACAACAACAACAACAACAACAACAAAAGCATGGCTATTTGGGTGTTGTGAAACGTTGGGGGTTTTTTAATACTTAATTTACTTTGTTCTCGAATCAATACTAAGGCATTTAACTGCAAATGTGACCTAACAGTTTATTAAGTTTGTAGTTAATTAAGGCTACAGCAAGATGTGACCTATCTCTGTAAAATGGCCATTCTCCAAGGACACCCCAGTGTGAGTGCCTCTGCACTCCTGGGCTTTACTTTTTTTGCTTTCACTGTTATTACATAGGTGTGCACACATTGTCTAGACCTGAAATAGGAAGAAATATAAAATCACCTCCCTTAGCTATGTCCTCAGCAAAGGCTTGTAAAGTTCTCTGGAACAGTTTTTCCTGTCAGAAGGAAACTGCTCCTCCAGCTGCATGGAAATTCAGTGATGGGCAAGGATCATTAGTCAAACCTCTCTTACTTTCAAGACACAAAGTCTGTGCAGAGAAAGACAAAGATATTTAACAGCAAGCAGTGCAGAGCAGCCAACACATGCATTTATTTTAATGAGCAAGAAGGGATTGATTCTAATTGCCCAGTGCAGAAATACTTTTACATCATGTACGTTCCCCACAAACATACCTTTAATATGTTAATATGTAAAATATATAGAGAGGAAAAACACAGTATCCCTGGGAAAAATAGATTGATATATGCCATTATTTTTGAAGTTTGTGCAGTTAATTTTTATAGGCTGAAGAAGTAGGTGGATAATTCCTTATGAAAGAGGACAGTGGTTATAGGACTTCACTATCAGTGAGACTATCCAAAATCTATTCACTGGTGAATGAGCACCAGATATAAATCTATGTAGAAGGCAGCAAGCAGGGAGAAAACTTAGTGAAGGTATGATTACCAAGGACAGGACAAATATTTGTTAATTCTTAAAATTTTAAAAAAGGATGCTTAGCCCTTTAATAAAGAACCAGAATTAGCAGTTTCTTCCTGTATGGACACTTAAATTACTTCTCCTTTGAGGAAGAAGGTTACCAGATTCCTGCCACTAAACTAAAACTAATATGCAGTACCTTTCTGCTGCTTAGTACTATGAGTTAGGATTTTAGCCTTCATCCAAATATGTGCTGACAGAATTTATTATAAATTCCTCTAATATGCATGTAAGACTGCTAGCAATCCATCCACTCTGCTTGTTCTTTTCTAGGTTTTTTACAAGTGTTTGCTGAAATCATCCCACTGTTAGGACAGTCAGAGCAGCTCGGTTTAGCCGAGAGAGCTGCAATGTGGAAAATGCAAGCCAGCCCTACCCAAGGAGACCTGGCTGCAAACAGAGTGTTCTGACATTTGTGGTGGTATTTCCTTCTCTGGCTTTATGAAATAAATCTTTAAAGTGAGAAAATCATCAACCCTCAGAGCAAACTGGAAAATATTACGTTTTGAGCTTGCCTCTTGCTCCTGGAGGTGGCCCTTTCAAAACAGAGCTGAGCTCCTCTGCCAGAGCTCAGCGCCAGCATTGGTGTTGCTCAGTTTGTGCATACACTGAACTCATGGTTTCCACCTCTGCTGACATCTGGCAGAAGTTCTTTTCTGGCAGAAATGAAAAAGAAATCCTTATTTCAATGGACTATCTGAAAGAGTGACTGTTGAAACAACAAAATCTAGGATGGCTTTCTAAAGTCAGGTACTTCTGCTTGTAGAATTCCTAAGGGAAAAGGGTCCTGTCAGCTCAAATCAATGGCCTTTGACCTTTGCAGCTCTCCAAGGACACTGGGTTTGTTAGACACTGGTAATGACTGTCTAGCAAAAAAGGGCACTGCAGCTTAGAGGCTTAAGGATCCCTTTGATAAAGGAGGTTGGCACCAAGTGAGTGATCCTGCAGTCAAAATTGATTCCTGGTCACTGCTCCCATGGGTTAGAGGAATTCCCAGGGAGACCCAAACACCAGCTCTGAGGCTTTGCACCAACAGCATTGGTGTCCTGCTAGACCTAATGGTTCCCAAATCCAGTTTTACAACTGGGAGCACAGACAGCACAGACATATCTGTATTTGTTAGGCAGAGAATTGCTCTTGGCAATTAGGTTGACAAATATTCAAAAAACTCAGATAATCTGATACTTTAGGTAGTAGCTGCCTTCTTTCCTTACCTTTATCATATATATTCTTTACAAAAATCACTATTTCTCCCTTAGCAATGCAGATATTTAGAACTAATAAGACAGAGTGAATGCATAGGACCATATAAACTCCCCAAATGGAAGCATCACATGCTCCTTGTAGTTACTGTTTCCAGATAGAACAACTCCTTGACTGCTCACTTTTAAAAGTTTTCATAAGGATTTTCTCCAGATATGACAATTCTGCTCAAAATCTCAGTAGAAAAAGCATAAGAAAAGGTCAGTTTATTATCTGTGGCTCTCTATTGGAGGTTTTATTTTCTGTCACTACACAAATACTGTGAGTTTAGATCTTAGAGTAGGTATCAATTATTAAAAAAGGTGGTGCAGAAAGCAAGCACAGTTTTTCATGACAAATGACACCATCAGCAGAGTTCCATAATCCAGCATGCAGCATTTTCATTTTTCAGGGGACAAAGAGAAGAATGACTAATGCATCAATTTCAGTGCTGTTCCCTTGCACTTTTTGAAAAGCACCTTGCTACCCAGGACCACCCTTAATTTACCATCTTTTGAAGACAGAAAATGTAATGAAAACATCCATCTCTGGTTTCTGCTAGCCTGTAATATTAAACATCAAAGTAATAGTTATTCTCCACCCACCCATCAATCATGCCCTTATCCATGCATACTCTTCTGACACGTTATTTAAACAACCTAAAATGGGCACCTCTGCTTAAAAATTTTCACTACTGCTGAAGTGGAAACTGACTGAATTCTGTGAGGTCAAGATGTACAAGTCAAGAAGTCATGATGATCCAGAGCTTTATATTTTAATTCCTTAGTGCTGTTAAGGAGTTTAGAATTCCTGGAATTTAGAATTCATCACGACACGCTAAGTCTTAAATGCTACAGTAAGAGGTTTAGAGGAGACACATCACCATGAATGCAGGAGAATTAAAGTGTTTATACCCACCTGAGAGCTCCCTATTCTTTTTTACAGTTCAATAAACAAATTGTCTGTCACCCAGCTGTGACACTTGGAACCAGCTTGTGTTCCCCGTGAGGACACAAACCACCTGACTGATCCAAAGCCTTCTGACCCCATGGTGCAGCACAGAGCCCATGCAAGTGTCCTTGTTTCTCTGCAGGACTCACTAACTCAGAGGTGTCATGCCCTGTCAGTGACAGAGCTGGCAGCAAACTCAGAGCATCACCACGGTGGGTTTGTTCCTGTCCATGCCCCATTCCCCTGAGACAGGGGCTCACTGCTTTGTGACACAGCTGCACCATGGAAAGCTTTACAGGACACAGGGGAACAAGGTCAGCCTCTGCCTGTCAGAAATTATGGCAGCTGCCTGTGCCTGCAGTTGGGGCTGTGCTTTTTAGCTGCAAAAACTGCTTCTTACCCTCCCAAAGTTCTCTGCTGACTCACCTGCCCTCCTGAGCTGCCCACAGCCCTGCTTTCAAGGCTCTCCCAGCCCTTCCCAGGTTCTGCCTACAGTCACTCAGTACAAGTCCCAGAACAGTTTGTAAAGTCCCTGACTCCTCCTCCACAGTAGGAAGTCACTGCTGAGGAATAAATTTCAGATCATTTGTGAGTGTTCAGCAGCTGGGTGTCTGAGGGATTGCATGAAGAGGATACAGAGCACGCAGGGCTCTTCCATTCCAGAAGAATTTGTGTGTTTGCATGCAAGTCCAGGCGTGTCAAACAAATTTTTCAGTGACAGGATTTGGAGACATCAGTGAATCTTCACTCCTTTTATCTACCCCAGTGCCCTGGGCACAGGCCCTGCATGCACTGAGGCAGGCCCTGCAGCTGGGTGGATTTCTGCCACATCCATCACTGCTCCGGCAGGGCTGGACAGCAGAGTCACAGCCCAGCCCTGGCACTCACCCTGGGAGCCCAGAGGCCAAGGAAATAATTGAAATCAGGGAGTTTGTACACAAACACAGCCACATGCATGCAAAAACACATGCTCCACTCTGAAATCGTATTTTTCAGTTGAAAAAATCAAATCAAGCCAGGAAGCAGACGCCAGGACTTGGTAGCAGAAAAGTGTTGCACACCATCCTCAGTGGTGGGACGGGTGCAGCTCTGGCCAGGAGAGTGTCAGCAGTGCTCAGTGCTTTATGTTACCTGCAGCTTGATTCAGCAAGGCTATGGAACAAACATAGCTGTCTTTCACATTTATGTTGAAACAATATTAACCCCTGTAACCACCCTGCATCCTGTCTCCTTCCCCAGTTTCAGATTTTGCTCCAAGTTTTGCCATTTGACACTGTTTAATGTAAAAACCTGTGCTATAAGTGGATCCAGTCCAAATACTTTATGCTTTTTGGAGATGGAGGGGAAAAAATGGTGGCAGTATTTTGATGGGCTGTGTTTTTATGAATATGATATTTCCATAGCACACCATCCCACTTGCTGTACATGAACTGCCAGTGAGAATCTAACATTCCAGCTCCACAGGCCTGTCCCACAGCAGCAGGGATGTCTCTGAGATGTTTCTCATCCCTCCCACGACTTTGTGGAGTTCCTCAGCAGCAGAGGCTCACCCGGGACTGCCACAGCAATGCAGCAGTGCAGGGCTGGGGGAGGCACAGGCACCAGAGACAGCCTGTGAAATGACTCATCAAAAGGGTTTGTAGAGAGCTGCAGAAGGAGAAAAAGGGGGTTGGAGAACAGGAATTAGAGGCAGCACGAGAAGGGAATTTGTAGATGGAGAGAAAAATTGAGAAAATCGTGGCACCTCTGTTTGGGACAAGCCTGGGCAGATTGAGCTCATCTAAAATAGTGCCTTACCCACTCTTGCTGCTACCCTTGGGTTTCCACCTGTAAACCAAAGCCTGCAAGGGAGCCTTTGGGATTGCTTTGCCCTTTGTAGAAGCAAATCTCTGCTATGGCAGGTGTGGCTGGCCGAGCACTGGGGTGCCTCTACTGGGGGGATTCCCATGGCCTGAGCCCTCCTCCTGCCCACACCTGCATATTTACATGTGCCCACCTTTAGATGCCATTTTGGCCTCTGTTTTCCCCTGGATTTGCTATGCCTGCCTCTTTGCAGGGCAGCCCTCCCACTGTAACCCTGCATGGAGCATCGTGCCCCCAACACATTTGGACAAACCAGTAGGAGGAGGTAAAATGTAACTGGGATAAACCCCCTAGATTGCACATAAGCCACCAAAAATAAGTCAAATGCACTTGTAGAAGAAACTAGAGTTACTTTTAAGAAGTAACTCTTAAGGGACTTAAAACTCATCTGGGTTTCTTTAAGATTTCATTAACATAATGGAATTTTACATAAAAACACTAAGCTTTTTTATTACTCACCCTTAACAGATCATGCTGCTTGATCCCTTTGCACTTACACCCTTTGCTGATAATGACTTTAGATAATGCACCCAAAGGCCTACCCTTCTTATGGGCAAGGCCAGGACTGCACAGACAAACAAAGCTGTTGTTTGAGAATCCAATAACAGAAGGCCAACAGAGTAGGCTTGAAGGCCAAATAATTTCCAGACTGATTTCATTTCTCCTTCACTAAAGAATAATGATTTGGAGCAAGTCTAGCTCCCAAGGACCAAAAATGGCATCTGCTGATAAAGACCAAAATGGACATGAACTTGTTCTTCCACTTGAGATTTTTTTGAGTCCTTGCAAGATTGATAGCTTCCCAAAATGTCAATTCATAGACAGTTAATCTTACTGGCTGTATGAAACTATGTAAGTGCCTCTGGCTAAACTAGAAGTGATACACATCCAAACAATTGCTTTTTTAATAAAATACTAGAATATGTCCTTTACACACCAATCCATCATCTATAATGTCCTATCAATGTTGTTTTAGTATATGCCAATACACCTCAGGAGTTCCTGGGGTAAAAAAAGAAGGAAAAAAGGGGACTGGGGGGAAGGCTAGGTCATTCTTTCCTGATTTGAACATTAAAAAGAAAATTCAAGTATTATCCCCTTGCAAGAACCATGGAACTTGGCAGAAAAAAATCCATGCCTTGTTACAGACTCCTGGTTTTCAGTTTCAATAATGCTTTTAGCTTATATTGCTGGGGAAGGGGGAGTTTCCAGATCATAAATTTTGTTTTAATTTGCAATATACTGCCTCTGTGAAACCCCAAAGCGCCTGAATGAAGATCTCTTAACCATACCACTAACATCCATGTAAAACCTGAAACCTCCCTCACCCAGACTGTGGATTAGTCTGTCTAACAGGAGACACCACCTTTACTAAATCACTTTTCCTTGTTTATCCCTCCAGATAACTTTGGTTAGAAACAAAAATGTTACCAGTGCCTGCTGCATCACAACCTCTTTCTGGGTCTCCATCCCCCCTTGGAGAAAAGACCCTGAAATTTCAGGTAATTCCCCTGGCAGGACCAGCTTTGCCAGCCAAAGGGACCCAGCAGAAGAAAGGTTTGTGAAGTCTTGGTTGCAGTCACAAGGCCTCTCTCCCATCACTCACCTGTCAATGATCCTGAAGGGTCTCTTTCAACACAGCATATCCTACAGCTCTGTGAACCTGAAGGCATCATGTACCCAGAGACTCAGAGAGCCTGAGTGCCAAGCTCTGGCTGATCTGGTTTCCCAGCCTCTCTGGCAGAGCTGCTCCATGTTTCAGCTCCTCCAGAGTCAGACCTCTCAGCCTCCCAGAGCCCCAGAGTGTGATCAGCACTTATGGACACTGCAGGTTACTGCAAAACTCACCCTTTGTGCCACTGCCCTTGCTGCACTGCTCCTGCCAGCCAGCTGCATTCAACAGCAAAGCTGCTATGTTGCTGAAATAGCTGAACTTCATGAACTTCATCCCATCATACTGTGCAGTTCTCAGCCTGCAGTCTGTGCAGCACAGCCTTTGACAGGTACTCTCAGATAATGCCACAACTCCAAATTGTAACCCCAGCAGTCCATTCTCCTCAACACAACATTTAACTATGCAATACAGTTTGGAAAGAGAAGCAAGAAGAAAAAAAACAAAAGAACACAAAAAAACAAGACTACACCCTAATAAACAATTTGTCCTATTCTTCACATCATATGTTGTTGGCTACAGATGACAAAAGGAATTTAGAACAATTACAGACTAACCACAAATACAACCAAAGCCAGAGAGGATGCAGACTGACATACCACTAAATAGCCATAGTCTATAGTACTTCTAAATTAGCTAATTCGTTCCAATTCATTGATTCTTGCATTAGCAAGCTGTACACCTGCTCGGGCAATGCCTGTTTCAGCTGCAGCTCGATGTTGCCCTCCTGTGGGCCGAAAAAAGGGAGAGCCCTGGAGCTCCTTCACACCTTCACCACTGCAAGAGAAACCTGGGCATTATCTGCTTCTTCCAGCTGAGAAGGAGTAAGCACAGATGAGCTGAATTCCTCTGGATCATGTAAATGTAACATTGTTCTCCATGTTTAATCACTTCTGGACTACTTCTGGAACAAGTCTGCTGCACAGGAAATTATTCCATAGGAATAAACATCTGCATCTTGCCAAATCAACCACAGTTCACATGATGGTATTTTGTGCTGACTTTCTTCCAGCTGAGGGAGGGGAAGAGATACATGAAGTTCGCTGGAACAAAAAAAGATTCTTCAATTTCTTCAGCAGTTTTTAATGGTAGAGTGAATTTTTCCCGTCTTTTGCCTAACAGTGGGAGGCTTCAGTTTTGAGGAACTCCAGACACAAACCATTTTTACTTGAAATTTTATGAAGGCCACTCCCTTGCCTAGGCTGGGGTGAATCTGTCTGAAACAGTCTTGCTATAACAGAGTTTAGTCTTTGTCACTTGTGTGACTCTTCCCATGTTCTGTCACTTGGGCACTGCAGGTCCTCATTTCTGTACCAGACTGAATTTGGGGCCCATCTCCTCTCTGAACTGTGGCTGCACTAATTTGGGGATGGCACACAGTTAAGCTGGTCTCCAGCTAACCTTCCACTTCCTAAAGATGGGGTAAAGGAGCAAATTCCCCACCAGCAGGAGGTGGAAAACACTCCAAAATCAGTGATTCACAAAACACAGGCATCACTTAAAGACTGGGAAGGTGATATTTGATTTCTTCATGCCAGAAGCAACAGCCAGGAGACAGGATGGGATTACCTGGGCTGTGAGAGAAAAGAGCAATCTCCTTTTATTGTGCTCAATTCATAAGTAGTGAGAGGCATGAGGTTAATACAGCTTGTTTTGGTACTTATATTGGTAATTAATAATTTTTTCTGCAAAACCCCAGCACTGTCACATCTACCACTCCAACAAGGTTGACTCCCCCAAGACTCCTCCAGGGGCAATGGGAAAGAAAAGGTACTTGAGGCAGCTGCAAGAAGAACCTGAGCTCCAATTCCTCCTTTCAGAGCAGCACAGCTCAGGTCAGTGCCAGGGTCATTGGGGAGAGATGGTCTCACCTCCAGTCTGCAGTGAGACCACCCCCCCCCTATTCTGTCACAGTATTTATGGCCCTCAAGAACAAAATCACACCAAGCACAGAGTTTCAGGCTATTTAACTCCTCTGAAGATGCAAGCTGTCCACAGCAGTGTTCCAAACAAAAGGAAAGGGGTTAAGCCTTCAGCAACAGGGTTTGACTCTACACGTAGTCAGCATGAAGCAATAAGCTGAGCAGTCTTGGATCATTGGTAAAATCCACCTCTGAGTCCAGAAATGCACTTTGTGGCTGGGTCTGACTGCTGCCACAGGCCAGACCAACATCTTAAATCCAAACATAACCTCAAACAGAGGAAGCTGAGGTCAGACAGTTGTGGCTTGGGTTCATGTCTGCTTGCTACCAAGTCAAAGGCTTCCCTCTCAAAAACAGAGTGCTAATGATCAAGTGACAATCCAAACACCAACAAGAAAAAGGCACCAAGACAACATCTGGAAGCAATCCTGGGAGGAACAGAACATGAAGACGTGGCCAAATGCTTCACTGCCAAAGATGGGTGGGAAAAAAAAAAAAAAAAGAAAAAAGGAAAATATTTATGACAAGGGGCTTTTCCCTGCCTGTGTTCAAAGATCATCAACAGAGCATCTGTGCAGAATAAATGACTAGGAGAGAAAGTACATACGTGGCGAGGCAATGAGGAAAGTAGAAACTGCTAGAAAAGCAACTCCAGGCTAGCTAAGGAAAAAGAGACTGATTAGCATGCAGTCAGTTGAGATCTACACAATAAATAGCATAATCAGCATTCATACACATCTGTCCAATAAAGCCTGTAAGAGCCACCATTTTCCCTTAACAATTGCCAAGTTTAAACCAGAAATTACCATGCGCTGCCAAACAAGGTCAAATTTCTGAAATCTTTCTTGCCACAATCAATCCATTGATTAGGCATCAGCATAACACAAGGAGTCAAATTAATAAAGTCCCCTGGAAACCTTTACACTAGTGCTTAGGCTGTAGTGACTGCTGACACAATGAATGCAGATCAATAACAGAGATGAGCCGGCACAGAAAATACGTTGAAGCAGAAGGAATTTTTTAAGCAAATCTGTGCATTTCCTGAAATGGTAATTTTGCTGGATTTTGTTTCTGAGGAGGAGGGAGAAAAAAAATTAAAGCTACTTTTCTCTCCTCTTCTGCAGCAGCTTTAACAGAAACATTCTGCTTTATTCCCTGTCCAGTTCTTACACACACACACCTTCAGGGCACATTTCCAAATACTAGGAAATAGAGATTCTGGACAAATATTTGTTCTGGGAGGGAGGAAGTGAGGGGCAGCAAAACCCAGGTATGCTGCCTCATAAAAAGAGAGAGAGAGAGAGAGGGATGGATGCTGCCAGAAGCACCCATGCCTGGTTTCCATTTCCCAGCTCCCAATTCTCTCTGCAGGAGGCTGAGGCTCCCAGCGGTGTGGGGAGAGCCCCCAGCCTGGCAGCAGCCAGGGCTCATGGTCTCTGCCCTCAGGAATGAGCTTTGGCACAAGGCTTCAAGCTGAGCTTCCTCCTCATGGCTGCAAACACAGGAGCCAACAGCCCTCAGAGTCAGGACATGGAAAAATCCACTGTCTGCAGAAGCTGCTTTTAGAAGACCTGGTTCTGCAGCTGAAAGCACTTCTAAGCTACTGTGGAATTATATAATGGAGCAGGAGACAAATTATTGCCTCTTTCTACCCCTGCTTGAAGTGAGTTTCACAGGCTTTATTCTTCCTCTGAATCACTTCAGCTCTGAAACAGTCTTCCAGTTAAAAAGCCATTTCTGAAAGCACCTCCATCCAAATGACAATTCAAATAAAATATACTACACACATTTATTTGTCTTTAATAGTACCTTCCTTGATGGATATAGACTCTCCATACATTTACGAAATGAAACCTGACCAGAGATGTGAAGAATTCCTGAGGATGCAAGATCTGATGAGTAAGCAGCTGCTTTATGAGCAGCCATACAGCTCTTGATTTAGAGGCTTCATTCACTCAGAGCTGAGGAACATCTTCTTGCCTGATGCTATAAATGTCAGTCAGGACTAAAAATGGCAGCAGGACATTTCTGTAGCTGCTTCCCAGCCGTGTCACGCAAGCCCAGCGGAGCTGAGTGGGTGACAGAGGAAGCAGAATGGCAGTGGCACAGCAGCCCCAACTCCTGCATCCACACCTCCTCCTGCTGTGTTCCTGCAGCGAGGGTGGCTGTCGAGGGAAGGCAGAGCCATGAAAACAAAGAGGTCTCCCAGCATCTGCCCACAGCCCAAAGCACAGACTGAACCCACTCTGCATCTCCAAACTTTCCACCGATGTGACGAAAGCCTCGGCTCATCCAGCACTGCTTCATTCTTCCAGAACTCTCTGGGGCTGCCAGATCTGTACTGATCCCTGGCCAAGAATGACCTCCCAGGATAAACACAGCATGACTGACCCAGCTGAGAGCCCAGCTGTGGTTGCAGAGTGCTGTAGGGTAGCAGGGTATCCAGCAGGACGCTGAAGACCAGCACAAGGCGTTTGTGAGGCAGCGCTGACACGTGGCACAAGAGCCACTCAGTGCACTTTCCTATTTCCAGCACTGCTTTCCTTGCAAAGAAAGCTGTCCTTAACCCCTTGCCCCATCACTCTGCTTCAGCCTGACTCATTACTGCCAACCATACAAGTTCATGGTAAACACACTTTCTACATTTTCCATTCTTATAAGAAAAAAGGTTCTTAAACCTTTGTGTGTTCTTTTAGTGCATTTAGAAGGAGCAAAACATCAAGTAAGCACCAAACAAGATAAGGATTTTTATTTTCTGGATTAGTCTTTAAAGCTGGTTTAGGAATTCCCTTATTTTGCAGGGGGTTTTTTTGGTGTTTTTTTGGTTTTTTTTTAACACTCTTCCCATTCATGATATCTAGAAAGGAAATCCCACAACAGAAAAAGACTCCATGTGGTTCAAAACTGTAACACTTCAGATCACATAGAGGGTGACATCAACAATCTCGAGTAAGAAAAAAACTGCAGTTGTATTCTCTGATCTGCCACTCTTCTGATAATGACTTCCTTTGACAATAAAGTTACATTGAAAAAATTGAACTTTCTCAAAGAGAACTTATGAGGTAACACAAAGATTTCACATTCCATTAGTCAACAGCTCAAGATGTTTACCTCAAGAAAATAAATTAACAATGAATATTTACAAAGCATAATAGCCCAATCATTTCACAGGTTTAAGGTGTAAAATGTATATAATTTTTCCTTTTTGTATTTTTCCCTGAAACCTACAAACCACATAATTGGTTTAGGAACTCACTGAAGTATACAATGTTTCCATTTAAATTTTTCTGACTTGACTGAGTAGACAAATCCATCAAATTACAGCTGATGAAAATTGCTCTATTCACCTACCCTTGTTAAGAAACTTCAAGACATGGGTCCGTGCAAATTTTTTTTTTAATATAGTTTTCAGTTCTATATTATTTTTCTGACCTGACTTTGAAAATGTGCAACTAAAAACACATGTCAGTGGTCACTTGAAACATTTGAATGTTTTGGTAAGGAATGAAGATATCAAAAAAAAAAAAATCGGGTTTCAATATTTGGAACAGTAATTAATTTCAAAGCAACATGATGACATTTTCATGGGAGAAAACAGCTATTTTCTCTTATCCAAAAGATTAGCAAAAAGGCTTGGGAAAGAGGTCACACCTCTCCAGGTGACTTCATACTCACCACCACACACCACATGGAAATGGCAATTCACCCATCACCTAGGAAAACATTAACCAAATAATTAGCCCCATCACGTATTAACCAACTCTATACATTAACATTTAAATCTACAAGAGGACGAGAGTCAGAGGCAGCATTTCCCTGGAAGGCGAGGCAGGAGCAGAGAGCCTGGGCAGGGAGCAGGAGGCCTCTCTGCTGCGAGGGAAGGGGAGATGCTCCCGCGCACCTCTGGTCGCCCCCGGCTCCCGCAGTCCGGCGGATTTGGGGCTCTTACCAGGAGACTTGTTTAGAAAGTAACAGAGCAGGCCCAGGGAAGAGGTCCTGCACCAAATCTCAGCTCGTTGGGAAGCTGTGTCCTTCCCTCCTGGCTGTGCAGACGGAGCTGGCACGAGGCTGTGTCTGGCAGGGAGCAGCCCCAGCCCAGCCGCACTTGCAGCAGCCGTGGACACTCCTGGCAACCGAATCACCCAGGCAGGGCCCGGGGCTGGAACTGAGACTGCAGCCTCTTCCCAGGTCTGCTGCCAAATGGAATGAACAAATCAGCCCTTCTGAGCCACAGCTTTCCCATCAAATACTTTGACGCACTCAGATGAAGGCTGTGCAGGCTCTGCTCCATTACCAGACACTATTTCATCCTCTCCCAGGCTGTACATTGCAACTTCCAGCTAAAAATGTGTGTGTGCAAGTATTATTCATGACATTTTTATGTGCATGTGGACAAATGCACACTGTACAAATATGACCATATTGCTGAACTCCAATAACTGTACCTTAAGAACTATATTGAAGTATTTTTGCAGCTTTTATTTCTGTCCTAATTTCTGTTATCCAGACCCAACCTGGTTTTAACAAGCATCTGTACAATTCAATTTTGGCTGCAGGATGGCAGACAGAGGATAAAGGCTCTACTTACCTACAGCTTCTACTCGCCAGAGAAAAGTTCATAGACAAGACAAAGCTTTTTTCTTTTCCTTCCACTGTCTCTGCTCATATTTTTATTAACTAGGTTAAACATTTTGACCTCCCCAGCAAATTACAGAAGAGAGTTTATGGAACACACAGATCATGAAATGAAATGGAGAATGGTAATTTCCAAGAAGCTTAAGTCAAATGTGCAGAATTTCATCATTTTGCAAGCATGGCTCCGAAACAGATCTCACTGTTTCATTGTTTATACATTTTAATTATTTCAAAACTATGGTAATTTAGTCTCTGTTTGTCAGAGTTTTAAAGATTATTCTTGTGAGCAGCCTTAAGTAACCACCAAATAAATGAAACAATCTTCTTGTGGTATATTTATGCAATACATACCCAAGATAGCAGAATAAATGACCAGAAGCTCAGCAGACAGGAGGCTATTGTAGGACTATCCAAAACTCACTCCTAAATTATAAGCATTTTTTTCATGCTGTTATTATTCTTGGTTTAAGTTTAGTGAATATGAGAATTCTAGTAGCCTTCTGTCCCAATTTCTCATGAAAATGAGCACAAAAAGCACCATTACATATTCAGAGGGTCTTCTTTGAGCTTCATGTGTTATCCTTTAACCAAAACATAATGCACTCCAGCTTGCAGTGGGCAGTAGTTTAGTTCAAAGAGTTTTAACACAACTTCAAATAATTTCCTGAATGACAAATAAACACAAATTTGACACTGCATAGCTGTTAGTCCACTATCTATGCAAATCTTCAGACAGTGCTGAATTTACTGCTAGTCTAAAAAGGAAAGCAAAGTTGTATTTTGGCATTTGGTTTGAATGTATTTTTTTTTTGAACTGAAGGAGGGATGAAGAGAGTGGAGCCTGGAGAAGCATGCCATGAAGAAACCATACTTCACATTTAAGTAGCATTTTTATTGCCAGTGGTATTGGCTGTGTTGTTGGACTGTTTTCTCCTTTCCCACACCACTCTACTGCACAGAAGAACATTCATAATTCAAAACTTAGGCAGTTGGAAAGCTAGATGAAAAGGAAGAATATTCTCTTTATCAAAGTTCACTTCACACAGAGGGCGATCAACATGCTGAACTGAGGCCAGGTGGGAACACAGAAAGCAGCTCTGTATCTACAACCAGCTTCCAGGAATCCAAGAGAAGCAGCAAAATGTTCCATAAAATGGCCAGGAAGGACTGCAGGCATCTCTGTAATCACTTTACCAGTGGACCACAGGCATTCAGGAAAACACTGGATTCAAGAAAGAAGTTGGCACAAGGGATGGAGAGGTGCCATGTCCTAGCTCTGCTTGTACCATTGCACCAGGCAACACACACAGGAGAAAGCACAGTAAAGGCAAAAGCAATAAATTAAATTTATCTAACAACTGTTGGCAAGGAAACAAAGAGTAACCTGAAGTTGGGGAGGGAGAACGTAGGCCCTCCAATTTGTGGCCTTATAAGTAATTCTTATTGCTTCAGCTGGCCAAATGTGAGAAATGACAGCAGAAATGACTACTGGGAATTCAGCCCCTTAGAACCAAATTTAAAGACAACAGAGGATCTGTTAACTTCTGACATGATCAATATATTTGACTCTCCATTATAGCTTGGCAAGTGGAATTCAATAAGACATTTAATGCTATTTTTTGCATGAAGGATAGACTATGATATGCAATGCTGTCACTTGCTCACTCAATTCCACTGCCTTGCACTTTTTCCAAACCCATTTCCTACGGATTAGGATTTATAACTTTGCTTGGTATATATCTACTTGGTTCCATTATTAAAGACCCCCCCTCCCCACAAAAAACCCACCCCCAAACCCACAAACTTATTTCTTTCCTTTTAAAAATGAAACTGAATCCCAAATCAGTTTTCTTTAGTACTTTTTTTTTAAAATCTGCAAGCTTCAGTAGTGAAAGGAAAACATTCTTATCATTAGCAACAAACACTCATCACTTCTTAGACATTTAAAAGAGAAAAGATAAAAATCTAGTAAAGTTTGCTGTAAGTTTTTATCATGAGCAGATTTTCTGTGGAAGATATTCAGTCCAAAAGAGCTTCCTTGGCTCGCCTTTGAAGTGAAGAAGCAGCACTACAATACAGCCTGCTGCACATAAAATCTTCAGCTTGGAGATAAGCACATCAAAAACAAAAGGGCAAAAGCAGATGAGAATATTTACAAAGGAACTATACAGAAGCAGAATTTATATTTGAGTTACTTACAATAAATGAGTATCCTTCTCTAAAGTTTCTTTGTGAAGCAAAAATAACTTTTTTCAGCCTTATGAGACCAATTCCTTTTGCATTAGCAAGGAGCTGCAGCTTTACTTTGTGCATATTTTACTTCATTTTCTGCAGAAATCAAATAACTCTGTAAGGGCATTTCCAGAAAAAAGAATAAGCTTTGCTTACTGCAGATCTCCTACACTTTGTCAAACAGAGTTTCTTTATATTTCAACACTCAGATTATGTATTTTTAGTATTTCTCTGAAAGAAAGAAGTGTTCACTTCTCATTTCTATAGGTCTAGTGTATTAAATTGTTCAAGAACTGCATTAGTTTCCTTCATTTCCCAACTAAAAACAAGAAACAAAAACAAAAAGCAAATAAAAAGGGCATAAGAAACCAGCCCTGATCAGTGCCATGGAAAACCCAGAGTGTGGTATCAGCCTTCCCTCTTCCAGAGGCTCATGGGTTTGTGTTCATACACACACACTGATGGATAATGAGATGAAGACTAAAGAGCTCTCACCAAAGACAGATCACAGCAGTGAAACACAGCTCTGGCCAACTGCTCCAACAGGTACAAGCTCAGCATGAAGGGTTTGCCTGTGGGATCTGAGACACTGCTCCTGCCTGGAGCCCTCCATGTCCATCTCACCCCACTGGCTGCACAGGCTACTGGAAGAAAATCAGGAAACCTCATCTGTCCATCTTTACAGAGCATAGCTCTGTAGAGCTCCAAAGGAGCAGTTTAAAAATTTACACTTCAAGGACACTTGAGAATAAAGTTCCCTTGTCTCTGTCTCCCTTGCTCCTGCCTCCATTCATGCAAAAGCCACTGGCCACCCCTAGTTATTTTTTGTCCCTGGAAAGCTGACATCTGGCAAACACATGAGATGTGAGTGGGACACGGTTTGGAGGGAGAGACGTGCTCTGTATGCCTGAGCCATGGGAACAGGCAAGGAGAGAACTGAAAGTTCATAGCACATGTGGCTAAAATGCTCTCATGCAGATTAACACATGTGATTGAAGTATAAGAACTGAGAATTTCCCCTATTTTCAAGTAACTCCATCAAAATCTCCAGTTTACGATTCCTGATCGTAAACTGGACAACAAAGACAAGTCTGTGACAGCTGGATCTAGAAATTCTATGACAAATCTATTTTATATGCCAGGACCTATCCTACTTTACGTGGTATGTGTTTTAAACAATGACCAAATGCTTGAAATAGCTCCCTGGGTGAATCACAGTGTACAAAATTGATTCAGAGATGATGAGTCTCTAAATCTGGCTGTGCCAGAAGTCCATTGTTGCACTCTGTACACACCCACCTCATACATTCTCCCAGCACTGCCAAAGATAGAACTAACTTCCAGTAGCTTATATCTAATATTTTCTGCCCCAGCTTCTCATGCTCACACCTTCCTTTGGAAGGCCCAGAAATGCCTTAATTGCAGCACCATATCTATATTAGAAGTCTCTGAGGAAAAAGCAAGTTAACCTCCCCAAATCTTCATCTCTCATAAACTCAGAGACTTGATAGAATTTAGGAACTAAACCATCAGAGGAGTTAATCCTCACAAAGCACACTCCCTTTTCTCTAAACTCTTCACACACATCCTGGAGGCAATGAGGTTGGATCAAACTCTAGCAGCAAGCCCCAGATTTCTCTGTCATCAGTGTGCTTGCTGTGGGACCAGAGCAGATGCAGCTTGCTCCCTCTGGCACCCTCACCAATTCCATCTCTCCATCCTGGCAGCCACCACAGGAGATGCAGAAAGACCTGTCCTTCAAATATTAACATCACAAGTGAGCACACCTTCCCCTTACAGAAGGGTGGTAACTTTTACCAGTCAGCAATTTGCTTTAAGGAACAAAGACCTGAGCAGTTATTCTGCTAGTCCTGCTGATAGACACGGAGAAGAGGAAATCAGCAAGGCTGCAAACCTCCTCTTGACACAATGGTCATGGGTGGCTGTACACTGAGAGACCAGTAACCCAGTCTGAGAAGGCTTAAAACCTGAAATGTTAGCAAAGTTCACTCTGAAGGGCAGGTCCTGATGTTTGTAAAGTATTAAATATGGTAAACCATTTCACAGGCTTATGTTACTGCTCACACTGATTGTCATTCCAGCCCTGAAAATGCAACACTTTCATGCCCTGTCCACACTACAGACATTGTAGCAAGTGGCTTATAATAAATTTATTCTGCTCCCTTCCTCCTCTCTCTGTTCCCCTGTCTCAACAGACTGCAGAAACAAAATGGTGCAGAGTCACTGGTAGTTGAGCAACTCCTTTCACAACTAATTCTGGGAAACAGGAGAGCTCTGGTTTGAGGGCAGAAGACCAGTTCCTGACTCAGTCTGTAGCTATATGACTACACATCTCCCTTGCCGACCTCAGGCACTCACACATTCAACAAGCATAAAGCAGAAGTAAGTGGAGCAGGCAAGTGCAGAGGGATCAATATTCAGGAGCCAAAACACAAGCAGTTTTTTTCAAGAAAGCAGTTTTCTCCAGTGCCTTAGCAGCACAGCATCACCCCAGGCCAAGACCCTCCTTGCTGGCCAGGCTCTCAGCTTTGCTGCTTCTGCAGCTGCACTGATGCCAGTGCAGGCTGTAATCATGCTGACTGAAATCCTGCTTTTGAACTGCTGCCACACTCCATTAAACAACGTAACACTAATATGATTTTATCAGAGAGCTGATCTTACACTTGATCCTCGTGCAAAATAATCCTGAGGGGCATTGCTTTAACACAGCCAAAACAGCTCTTGTGAAGTGAAGCTTAATCCAGAAAACTCACTTTCCAGGAATAATAAATTACCAAGAGAAAAAGATGATCCTGCATTTAACAGCCTTAGCATCATGCCAGGATATCAACTGCTTCTCAGACCTCCTCCTGTTGGTTAAGGATTGAGGTGCTGCAGGAGCAGAGCTCTGTGCAAACAGCTGCAGAAGGAAGCAATTGTGAGGGGAGAATGCTGAACTTTCACCCATCCTTTCCTCATTCTTCCCTCCCCCTAGCCCTGAAATACAATACAGGACAGCCACCACCCTGTAAGTGGGATGCACTTATACAGATTTGACCCATATGTCAAATAGGAAGAGAATTACACACAGAGAGAAAAAAATTAAAAAGGTGACAAAGTGCCAAATATTTCACTGAAGAAAATAAAAGCTTCTCTTTCCATTTGTACTAAAGGCTTGGATGAAGGTTCTCCAGCCCTGCTGATCCAGACTATCTGCTTTATTAGATTCCAAGTAACTTCTTGCAGTAGGACACAGAAAGTATTTGGGACACCATATTGGAAAGCCACTGAAGTGGCACTTCCACCATCTAGGTACAACATAACCCTGGCAGTCATAAATTAATAAGTTATTCTTACAACTCTACAATTAAGACTACTGGTGTAAATCTCATCTCCAACAATTACCAATACCAATTATACAAATGTATATTTATGAAAGCTCTGTCCTCCAACTCAGTCTGCTGTGGAATCAAAAAAGTCCCATAATTAAAAAAAATGCAAGTAATTTTTTTGACACTTCAGTCATAGGGGCTGCTGAGACAGGTATTGTCTTCCCTTCCACCAACAAACATCGCAGAGCAGCTTACTCTGCAATGCAAGAAAATAAGAATTCAGGGAGGCAAAGATTCAAAGAAATTCTTACTCATTCCAGAACTGAATCCACTGAAAACCATAGCAGAAATAAATCAAATAAAACTGAAGTTCTTCAAAAAGCTCACTGCAGTAGCTGAAGAGAAAAATCGAAACCAGCTCTTTCAAGCAGAAAAACAAAAGCAAAACTGGTTACATACACATGGGAGGAAAGAAATGCAAGGGTGCTTTTTAGGTTTTCTATCTCTTGAATATCCCTATCTGCTGCAAAAGAGGAGCTGCTGTGGAAGCCCTGCATTGAATTACCATTAAGTCCATGAATACAAGAGATGTGGGGGTAAAAAGTCCTTATAAAGAAACAGGCACAATCAAATAGATTTCATTATTATTGTCTCACTGAAAAAAATCTATATTCTTTTGGGGCTTGTCAGAGTCTTACTCCTACTGGCTCACAGTAAGCATGAAACAGTAATCCTTTGGGAACAAAAAAATGAACTGACAAATAGATATTGGAATTACTTGTTGAACAGTGATGTTAAGGAAGATTAAATGTGTAAAATACGACCAAAAGCACTGAGTATGTCTTAGGAGTAGAGCTGGAACAGTTCACAAATATGAAATAAAACCAAGCTATTCTTAGTATTTTTAAGCAAAAAGAGACTTAAGAAGTCTATTGCCTATATACTGTTCTCTTACCCACATCACAGTCTCTCCAAGCACTTAATAGTGAAAAGCAAAGCTAGATGAATGCAGAACAAACAAAATACTTTACAAATGCCTCATTTGTTGCAGAGCACCCTTATGTCCCTGTACTCCTGGAATTCAGATTGCTGCTGTATCTTCTATGGCCCAAAACAAACTTTGCTAAAGAGACACAAGAGTCTAAGTGCTTTCAAAAGTAATGAAATATAGAAAGAATCTTCTAATAGGGGCACTTCTGTTTAGTCTATGTGAGTTCACATCCTCACATTCCAACAACAAAGCTTTCAGAACATGAGAACACTTCCCTACCTGTCCACCTGAAAGGCATCTGCCACCCTTTGCAAATACTTTGCTGAAAGAAGAAATAAGAGACAAGGTTAGTAACTTGAGTGTGGCAAACACATTTTCCCCTCCAACAAAAGTGCAGCACAGTAAGCACAGAGTGTCACTAAGTGACAGAGTGAACCAAGATTTGCAAACACAAAAAATTAGCAGTAAATAAAGCCCTCAGGGTTTTCTTGAGGCAAAATATAAAATAACAAAAAAGAAATTTAGTTGAAGATTACAGAATACACAATTAAAATAGAAGTTGTGGGGGAGAAAAATTCTGCAGAAGCGCCCCTGTGTTACAGGATTGTATTTTTGTTGTTTTTTTTTCCAAGAAATCTCCTCAAAACAATAAACTGTCTGTTAACTGATCCAATGGTGAAAAAATATTATTCTGTTCTAAGTTAGCCTAAGAGACTACAGAAAAATGCTCAGAAGAAGATGATTAACAAAGGCTGTTTTCATTTTGAAGGCCAGAAGATTTTCTTATCTGTAAGGTTTGTCTATGCACAGAGAAAGACACTGAGACAGCTGTTCCACACCAGGAAACAAAGCTGAGGGATAGCAACCCCCAAATATTAGTCTGAAAAGGAGGAAAGTTGACAGTGTAAAGAGAAATTAAAGGAAAGCAAAAAATTTCCTGTCAAAAGGCATTCCTTTTCAAGTCAGCCCATTTTAATACATTATTGAGGTTAACTCACTTTGATCTATTTGCTTCAGCATAACTTTAAATACAGCTACAACTCATTCCTCAGCACTACCGAACAGGGAAATAAGCAGATACAGTTATTTTCAGTAAAAGAAAAAACTTTGAAAGTCTCTCCTAATCCTGTCAGCTGCATATAGAGTTTCTGTTTAGAGAATGTGATATAAAGCTTCTTTAAAGATACAAAGTTAAAAAGTGAAGTACTGTTTGGATCATCAAATAGCCTCCACATAAAAACAAACCCAGGAACCATCACTCCAGCTGGGGTCGTTCTGAAAGTGTAAGGCAAGGCTTGGTGCACAAAGAAAGGCACTCACTGAAATAATTCCAATAGCAAACAACCCAAAATCTGACACACCCATCTCCCACCTACAGATCGTTAGAAAATATCTGTCACTATATCAGTTTCTTTAAAAACAGTTGCAAATGCAAAGAAATTACCTGATACAGTCAAGTAACAGCTGCTCCATTAATTTAAAATTACCCTTTATTTTTCACAAGGTTTTCCAACATCTCGTGCATTTTGGCACGGTAGACTTTGAGACAGTTAGATTCAAGTTTCCTTAAATTACAAACAGTAGATACAGTAGGAATATTTTAAACCAATTTCTTTAAAATAAATGTCAAGTTAAGACCCTTAGCTTTAAAAGAGACTGCCATCTTTTCATTTTCCTGATACAAAATTCAAGTAGTTTTAAGAGTAGAAAACTGTCCCTATAAAACATCCTATTAAAATTTACCAGCATTCTGAAAATAAGCATCAAATTTCCAGTATCCATTGGGTGCAACTACACATTTAGAAAAATAACTCACTTTAATCAAAGGTCACTTGCTGAAGAAAAGTAAGCTTTCAACAGGATGAGTTCTCAGAACAATGATAAAACATTTCCTCCTTAGATAAAAGATTTAATCCTTGTTCCATCTCTGCAATTCATTATTTTTTTTCTTCTAAGGGTGAACATTTCAGTATTGACAATGAATTAGGAGACAGAGCTACAGAGTCATTTTCCCTTCAGTATAAACCAACACATGGAATTATTGCTTACCAGAAACAACTGTAAACAAGATTCATTTGATTTTGTTTTTATGCTGCGATTTTCCCATCATTGGTTGGTACCAAACACAGAGACCACCAAACTTAAGCTGTGTCACTTTACTGAATGAAAACCATGATAAATTTTTCCGATGATTTTGTATTTAGTATTGCTTGGGGGTTGGGTTTTTTTCAACGAAGAAATGGGTTCACTGTGCTTTTCCATTTTCTCTCCTTATCCACTCTTTAGGACAGAATGGAAAAACAAGTAGGACATGTTTACTTTGGGACTCAAGGCTCAGAGCAGATATCAAGAAATCTTCAATATTAGAACATTTTCTGTTTTCCTCCTTTTAGCCCAAAGTACCTCTGCTGTGTAGTAACAGTAACTTAAAGTTTCTTTTATCACCATCTTCCAGAAGAGATCTATAAATAAATGTTTATGTAAAGAACACTGCTGTTGAAGAGGACAAAAAATAAAATTAAGGGTCAATAAATGATACTGCAATGTATCTTGTGCCATTCAGGATGGGAAGTCCTTCGTGTAAATGCGTTAGTCTTCCTGGGTGCATGAAGCTCCATCCTTTCCTGGGAGACTCAATGGAGCAGTTGTACCTAAGGAATTTACAGCCACCTCCCTGTGGTAGAAACACAAACACAAGAAAACCCCAAACATTTAACCTTGTGTTTTAATAAAGTACTTTTTATACATCCATTACTTCAAATAATCTGCTATTGTTAATAGGCTGGGTCTTTTCCTTCTACCATCCCTTAGCAAGGTTGTTTACATGACACAATCTTTAGAGTATTAATTAACAGGCAAGCATTTGCAATCAGATTTCTCCTTGTCTTGCTTTAGCACTCACTGGATAACAACTCACTCAAGCAACAAATCTGACAAACAGATCTTCAATAACTTCACTATAGATTCTACCTAAGAGAAGGAAACTATGTTCACAGGCCTTGCTGCTGGACTGCACCCCTACCCAGGACAGCATTTAAACAAATCTTAAATGAACTCTCTGGCTGCTGATTTCAAACTGAAGGTGTGCCTTCTAAAATAGCACATTTATTGGTGTTAAGGACTGTGAATGATACAGGCTTATAAACAAAACACATTGAATTTCCCTGTAAGTAAAAGTTGGCTATTATTGCCTAACTCCACACTCTGGGAACTGTTTTATTTGAATCAATATCAGACTAGAAAATAATGTAGCTCAGAAAAAAACTAAACAGATACAAGAATTAAAAATTTTCATTCTGTGGCTCATGTTAAAAAAAAACAACAAAAAAAACGACAAAAAAAGTAGCCACTTGAGTCAACTCAGCACTGTTTAAACTCTTTTGAAAAGTTGGTTCTCACTGTACAGAAATGAAGCCTTTCAGAAATGTTAAAAATGAAATGGCTAATATCTCCTAAATTTTTCTTCAAACCCCTTCTCTCCCACCATCTGAAACCAGTTTGATCAGCCTGACTACATCAACAGTTCTGGATCTTGGAATTGAACAAATCTAGTACTAGTCAAAAAACCACAAGGCATAATGTACACCCATTTGTGATGTGCATTTTTTCCTCCTCAGCTGGGTCTCTAAGTACATGTGTTTGAGCTTTTATTGCATACTCATTTTTAAGGCAATAACCTACCTGAAAGTCCTCTCCTACTTTGTTGAGGGCGATGTTGATGGTGAAGGTGGAGGAGTCGTGGTGAGGTCTGAGTGACCGCTGTCTGTCAGGGCTGTATTTTACAACAAAGTTCAGCAGAGCATAGCCCTGCAACAAAACAGAGTCAGGCTTCAAGCTGTGAACTGCCACGTCACACACAGCACCCTTGGGATCTTATTTAAAGATTAGTTAAGATCAAAAATCAACAACATTAATCTTTAACTGCTGCTGTGTCATGTATAAACTTCCCAACCAAACTAAAGAGGCATATTCATCAAAACATTTAAATTTAGTCACACCTTGGAGTAATCATCTGCAAAAGCTTTTAGCCCATACCTTGGTGTAATAGCCAGCAAAGACTTTCAGTGTGACTGGGGCAATGAACTCCCGTATGAAATGCAGCCATTCATTATCCAGTCCTATTTGCTTCATGTGAATGTCATCAGTTGGGACATTTTCATAACCCCCAGAAATGCGGCTGTCCTAAAGAAAACACCACAAACAGCTTGGAAACAGGAGCAGTGTTTCTCTTATTCACACATATATCACCAATTGAAAGTAAACTCATTTCATCAAACTCAGTCTGTTTTGCCTGTGGTGGCAATTGAGTGATCTCCCCCTGTCCTTATCTCTCAAGCCAAACTCGTTTTTTTTACTTTCCTATCCAATTGAGGGCAGTGACAGAGTGACTTTGGTGGGTGCCTGGCAAGCAGCCAGGGTTAGCACACCACAACATTAACTGAAGAATGGCTCTAAATCTACTGAAGAAGCAGCTGCATAGACTAAACTAAGCACCTCATACCACAAAGCAGATGTTTCAGACCACTGGCAATTGTTGGGATGTTTGTTTGTTGCAGTACACTGTCACTTACTGTAAAAGTAGTTAAGATCACTCATTAAGATTACGTTTATATCAGCTGACACTTACTTGGTGTTTTCCACCAGACCATTGCCCAAAATGTTCCATTTCTTCTACTAATTCATCACAGGCCGTGTCAGAAAATATGGGAAACCAAAACACATCTGGACATGGCTACAAAAAAAAAAAAAAAACCAAACAACTCAAACAATTAAAAACTTGATTCTCAAACACATTCTCACAAAAGCAAAAACCATGAGCTACACTCTAAGCCCTGACCCAGCACTAAGACTGTGTCAGTGCACCCACACCTTCTGTACCTTATGGCCCCAAATAACAACCCTGTTTTTCCACATTGCAGGTTCATGTGGGAAACTGCTTAAAACTTAACATGGCTTTAACACACAGACAATTTATCCCAGCTTTTAAGAGTGGCAGTGTTCTCTAAGTCAGTGTCCCAAATTGTCACAACTGCTCATCCAACACAAGTGCTCTGCCCAGATCAGTTCCACAAAAGCAAGCAGCCTATATCAAATGGCAAAAATTCACTTCTGTTCCAAAATATAAAAAAACTGTTTAGTCACAGACCAAAACAGCATTTGCATGGAAATATTTAATGCATGCCAATTTATTATCAGTCAGTCCCACAAATTTTTAAATTACTACTTATACTCACCTGTTCTACTATGTTATCAGTGAAGATCTTTGAGTAGTTTGGATTTATGTAAGTTTCCTTCCAGTCCTAAAAACACATGATTTAAAAATATTACAACAGAGCAACAACATTTATAAGTGATAAAAAATAATTTATACTCTATTCATTTGCTCTACAGAAAGCATCGGAAACAACTAAAAATTTCTTATTCTCATTTCTTATTCTCTCAAAAAACTGGTTCCCATCATGTCAAAAATCATGAAACCTGTTACCTCAGGGCCACATCTGCAATTTCATGCTTTGGTCACTAGCTGGCTTACTGATATGATAAATTGTTATTTGCTTAGATGGGTGAGAATACCTTTTAGCACATAATCAATATTTAGCACACAGCAAACAAAAGTTCTCCACATAAATCCTTTGAATTTCAAATCCTTTATAATAGATAAATATACACTTTTTAAAAAATGAAATAACTTTTTAGCAATAATTAGATGCATACCACAGGATTCTCAAATATCTGCCAGAGGTCATTGTTGTAGTGGGAGGTATTGTAATTGGCTGTAGACAGAAGTCTTCCAAACTCATGTCTGTTGGTAATGTACATGAAAACACCCTACACCAATCAGAGAAAGCATCATTAGCAAACTGTCCATCTTAGCAAAGCTTTAAAAAGGTCTGTTCATGCCTGTGCCTTCATAAAATATAATCACACATTTGTACACATATATTGTAAAGGTGCTGTTAATTTAGCATCTTAATTTTCAAATGGTTGGCTCTAATCACCAACTACTCTTCATAAGCTTTTGTTTTGCCTGCATTTATTTTCTAAACACATTAAACCACAACATATCTTGTTGAGAACATGTGTAGAGCTAGAGAAAGGAAAAAGCAGAGGAGTGATTGGTTGATTTGCTTCCCAGAAAACTTAGGCAGACACACTGAAAGCATCTGATCTCAAACTGAAAATGCTAGCACACAAGAAAACCAACATCTAGGGTTTAGCTTCAAATTAAAAGCTGAAAGAATAAGCTAACTATCAAGGGATTTACAAAAGTCAGAACAAGAAACTTAGTTCAGAGTATTTACTACATGATCCATCTGGTGAATTGGCCTGAAATAAAAAGATATTGGCAAATACAGCACACAAGAATATTCAGATCAGCATCCAAAACAGCTGAGCCCTCTGAAGTCTACTCATGTAATTATATGCAAGATATCAAGTGTGGTCAGATACAGCTTTATTATCAAGCTATTAACAGAATGTATTAGCAGAATTCTCTTGATTAGAAGTAGTAGAAGAAAATAGTATTTTTAAAAAGAAACTTAGATTCTACGGCGTTTTTTTAGTTTAAGGTTTTTCAGACTAAAACTTTATTTCTGAAATGTTTTTGACTTTTGGATTTGCAGCAGATGAAGACATTATCATTTGGGTACTTTAGTACTTCTGTCTATGTTTTTGTCTGAAAAAGAGTTAAACTGTTAGGAAGATAATGATTATGTTAAACATGCCCAGTTCTGGGCACTTACCAAATCATAAAATAGCTGCAGCAGGGAGAATAAGGAGGGCCTGGGTCAAGAGAAACAGCTTAAAGTGACAATGTGGTCACTGTGGGGGCCTGGCAGAGCTTTACTCTGTGATCTGAGCTTTACTCCTGCCTAGGGCTGCTCCACCCAGTTCAGCTCCAGAAGCAGTGCCAGCACACCTCAACCTCAGAAGCACTGAGAAACCCCCCGAGGAAACCAAGAGCCTCTCTGAGATGCCTTCAGCTGGGCATGAAAAACCTGTCCCTGGCAAAAACCTCAACCTCAGAAGACTGAAGAGAAAGCTAGAGCAGCAATTCATCAGAGGAAGTGGACAGAGGAGAAGTGTCTTCCCATGGTAGAATGATACTGCATGTAATAATAACTAATTAATGAAAAAACAAAAAAATAAAGCAACACCTTTGGGGCTCTGAGCATATGGAATGTTTCCGAAGAAGGGGAGTCTTTTTCCCTTTGTAAAGTCTAAAATGAAGGAGAATCATCACATCAGTTTTCTGACACAATCTCTTTCTCTTTTCCCAACTACTTTTAGGTTTCCACAGTACATCAGGGAAAGAGCAGCCTTGGATCAAAGCTGATATGCCTTTACAGACAACATGCATCTCCAAGCAAAGCTCCTCATACACACGTCAAAGCTGTTTCCACCAGCCCCTTCTTATCTGCTGCAGTACAAAAACAAGCAAACCCTCCTACAGCCCAGAATGAGGAAAAGGCAGCAATTCTCTGATGAGCCAGTCAGATTAGTTTAATGAGCACATGGAAAGCACAGGAACTGCAGGAACTGATGCTGAGGAGGTTTGAATGTAACAGGACTGGACGGGGATGTTCTGAAGAATCAGTACAAACAGAGGAGATCATGCCTTGTTATGAGGGGATAAAAAAATTAATACTTGCCAACTTTTCTTGTTCAACTCAGCAAAAATATTTTTCAATGCTATAGAGTCTGGAAATAGGTCTGGTTTAGGTCTTATTTGTCTGTGTTGAAACTAGTGTAAATATCAGTAGAAATATGGATTTACAGATTCAGAACTTTACAGTACAAATAAGTTCTCTCATTACATCCAGATTAAATCAAGTAACATTTACCTGATACAGTTTTAATCTATGTATAAAACTTAATGAGTAATTCATGCTCCATAAGAAGATTCTTACCATTTTTTAAATCACCTAGGCTTTTTACATAACACTGCCCATCATTAGTTTCAATATATATCTACTTAATAAAAAATTGCAAAATATTCCAACTTAGTCTGCTGGAAGTTTCACACAGTATAAAAATGTGCCAAATGAATTGGTAAGTTTTAAGTCCCACACAGCAGAACAGTTGAGCCCTCTTTCATCTGTTGAGGCTGTGCCAAGGAGAAAGGTATTTTAACCTCAACAGAAATTTTCAGGGAATTTAACTGGAAACCACCATCTGTCAGTGCTTTAGTGCACTGACCCTAAAAAAACCTCTGTTCCCAGCAATTTAAAGAAAAACACCTAAAGGGTTTTATCACACAAAAATTGGCCAGTACTTTGAATTAGAAGTCAAATATAATATCCAAAACAATCAGATAAGGCAGTCCATGAGTAGAGCAGGACAAGGCAATGTGTGTTTTTGCAAGGCAGCTGCTCCAGGCACACCTTACCATTTCCCTGGCATTCCTGCACAGAGCCATGTCCGGATCCAGCTTGTCACGCATGAAGTAGTTCTTTTCTTTCATCTCAGATCTGAGAGTTTGTCCCTTAATTAAGTATATATTAGCCATATAAGGGATATTCCATACTCCTCTGTGGAAAATAAGGAAGAAAAAAAAAACAACACAAAAGCAGTTTAAAGCATGAACACGAATTTGTTGCCTATTCTATTAAATCAGCATCTCTGTATTTGCTGACAAGACTGAGCAAGTTGCAGCAAGGAGAAGAAGCTGAAAGGTTCCCAAGACACTTGGAAAACTACATCTGGACATCTCAAACACAGGCGTAGGCAGGAATTCAATTTTTATGAAATACTGTTATAAAAATATAGCAAGGTCAAATTCTCTATAGAGTTTTAACTACACGTGTACTTCATGTTTCCATAGTTAAGGCAATCAGTCAATCTCTCATATAATATTATTCTACACTACCAGATGGAGAAAGTAACTCCAAAAGAGATTTTTAAATGAGTTTGAAGACTTCACACAGCTGGTGTGACCTCCTCACACAAATACCCCCAGACCACAGCAGGCTGTGTATTTATGTGAGTTGGGCCAATATCAACACAAAAGCATTGCTTGCAAAACTCTCCCTCTGCAGATTCTCCCCTCTCAGTGCCACAAGCAGATCTTTTAGTACACTAGGACTGAAAACAAGGCAGTCCTATTCAAGCAGTCTGTTTCAAACCTTTTTGTTCTTCCAGGGTAAAGAAAAGGCACCACCATATGGAACAGTCAAATTTAGAACTTATATCACATTAATTTAGGGGAGGGATAAACTCAGAATTTTATCCTTGACAAAAGTATTGCTGAAGAGCTCCTTAAGATACACCTGACATCATATCAGGATGAAACACAAAGAAATTTGAGCTGTTCCATTGATTAAGCATTTGTCCCAAAGAGGTAAAGTCATTTGATGAATACAACAACCATTCCTTTCAGCTGAGGTTCCAGGGATAGAATTTTGGGTTTGCTATTTGTTTATCCTGCCTTTTTCTGCCCTGTGCACTGCTAAGGCAACCAGACACCATCAGACAGGTACCAGTAATGTCTGTGTCCAGCTCTAACACCAGCTCATGATGTCAAACACTTGGCTTTGTTTTCAAGCTCTAAGTGGGAATAAACATGTGAACTTCTATGAAACAGAAAACACAAAACAATTTATCTAACATCATCTCTCTAGGAATAATACCATACTTTTATATTTTCATGCAACATGTTGCTAATAACCATGCTGGGTGCCCTGACTTTAACAATTTACAGCTACTTACACTCTGTTCCCTTGGACAATGTCCACATAATCTTCTGATCTAGCATAATAACCATCTGGGCTCAGAGCACCCCAGAAATTGGACCAGAGCTTCCCATGGCGAGTCACGAGCGGAGCAATTATCTTTCTGTGGGGTGACATATTGAATAAGAAAATATGAAAATCTGAAACACTTGAAATTCACATCAGGAATTGCTGTTTGACAGGAACAAAATGCTTTGTGTATTGCTGGCCCCCAAGCCCCTTATGAACTATGACAATCAAATAGCACAAGTAAAAAAGACAAGTAAAAAAAACTCTGCAAAAACAAATGGGATCTTATTTTCTCTGGACAGACTCCAGAGAATCCTTTCAATTTAGAGGAAATTCTACAAAATAAGAGATTTACTATACCTGTTCTGTTCTATCAGTATTCTTAAAGTTTTGGGGTTTGTCAGCACAACATCTGCATCTATACTTAAGTAATATTCACATGTTTTATCTTGGCGACAAAGGTCCCTAAAAAGACAAAAAAGAATTATTAACTCACATTAATAATAATGTCCACATGGACACATGTCCAGAGAAAAAATCACAAACAACAAAACAAACAAAAAGATTTTAAAAAACCCAAACCACAAGTAATACTGAACTGATTCATTGCATTAAAAGTCCTCTGCAGCACAGTTTTATAAAAAGGTGTCTTTAGACTACAACAGTGTGATTAACTATAAGATTGAAATACACGGATCAGATGCTTTGTATTTTTCTTTTAATTCACTAAGTGGCCTCTAGCCTTTGCCAAGTTCAGTAACACCTTCTATACAGTGTCCTAATGGAAAATGGGGCAGGGGGAATGTGCCATTAATTTATACAGCTGGGTATCAGTACAATCACTTAACAGTGAAGTATGACCTTATTTAGTAAGCTCCTCTAGCAAGCAACTGCATGTGGCTGTAATGCTGTCTTTGGAAAAAGATCCCACAGATGCCATCTGCTAATCTGAATGGTAATTGAACCCTTATTGAGAGTGTAAGACAAGAACTATAAAGAAATATATATATTTAAAGACCTTTTCTTTGTCTTTTTGACCTACAAGAAAAACAAAGTTGATAAAGAGAAATATAAACCAATTGCAAAGGCAGTGAACTTATACTGGAGCAAGTAACCAAATGTGTCCATACATTATTTCCATCAGTTGTGATTTTGATCTCAGAAGAATAAACTCTTTGCACAGTTCACACACACTCTCTTCCCATGCCTTCAAGAGAATGACAAAGAAAACACATTCTACAATAAATATAAAAGATCCACAGACTATATTTGTATGTTTCTGGTAGGGTGGACTTGACAGGCCAAAATTTGGTATAATGAATTCAGCTTTCCTATGCCATCAGAATAGCAGGAGATTACAGGAAACCAAATATACTTTTAGGAAAGGTGGAACAATTTCCTCAAATCAATACTCCAGTAATTGCTTCCTATCATGCAGGTGGTATTATTGAATTTGTCTATTTTCCCTCTTTTAACTCCACCACAACAGCTTGAAGCATTATCTTACTTTCTTGTTTCAAAATATCTATAATCAGTGCCTTAGTTCAAGTTCCACTTTGATTTGATTGATTGTGACTGCTTTTTGCAAAGGCAAAGATCTCTGTCACTTCAAAAGATCTGAAAAGGGGTGGATGTGACAGGTTACACACAAGTGAATTTAAGGGCTGCCTGCTCTTGCACCCCCTCCAAACCCAGCAGCACATCTTCCACCAGAATCACTGCTCATCAACACCTTTGGGTCTCTCTGTTCCAACTTTCTTCTGCTCAAAGGACTCAAGAGGGATGACTTGGTTCGAATCGCAGTAGAAGGCAGAGCTTTTTTATTCCACAACTTTAGGCACTCCTTCCTCTTCAAGCTGGATCACTAAAGATCTAGCAATAATTTCAGAAAATTTTGAAACACCTGTATGTCAGAAATTATCTTCCCACTGCTGCTAAAATCACTGTGTTTCAACACATAGAGTTTACATCTCTGGTCAGGCTCTGGGCTTGCCTTAACTGACATCTTATATAGACATTTTCATGAGAGAAATTTCCTTGATCAGCACTGTCTCATAACTGCCCCAACTAAAACCAGCAGGTTTTATTTTGGCCATAACATGGTCCTGCAATTCAGCCTTTATGTATTTTCCATTATTAATCCATTCTACTCAAAGCTTTACAACCACTGAACACCAGTCACTTGTAGCTTTATCACTGGCTAAATTACAATTATTAATAGTAACCCGACTTGTATCCTACACTTGGCATTAGATGTTAAATTCCTTCCGAAAACATTCAGCTCCTTTATCCTTATCCTAGTAGGAAAACAGACCTGAGACCAGACCTGATCCCAGTGCAGGATTCCAGCCACAACACTTGCCAGCAATACCCCAAAAGTAGGTAAACCCTCTGCTGCTAGCAAAAACATGAACAGAATTAAGGTTTTTAATTATAAAAATGTGAAAATGTGATAAAATGGAACAAATTTGTATTTCGTTGTAAGCAAATATGCCTGGAAAGTTAATTACATAATAGCAAAATGCATTATCCTTTAACTTTTGCCCTTTTTTTCTGTCCCCCATCCCTTTTAGATCCAGAACCAGAAAATTCTTTTCCAACTGGTCCCATGTGCTTAGTGTCAAAAACCCTCCTGTGCCTCATTCACATATTATTCCAAACCACAAAATACTAAATTAAAAGTTTTGGTCTAAGTCATACACAGTCATTCAGTACTCTGAGAACTCTCTGTCCTAAACAGTCAAGAAATGTCAAGGTTAATACTCTGATTTCTTTTTTCCTCCTATTTCTTTCTCTACAGTGTTGAAGACTGGATCCCCACATGGCAGAACTAATCCTTCACATTTGACATGATGACTTGTATCTGAAAAAGCCAGAATTGTGCTGCAAGCATGAACTTTGCCATTTGCTGATCCTTTGCAATTAAGGTCACCAACAAAAATCTCCCCAAAACACCACAGGTTTGAGATGGAGAGAAAGAAAATTATAGAAGTTTCAGCCAAAATTAATAAAGCAAGCACACTCTCAAGAAATGAATGCATCTTCTCTTTCAGTGTTGCCCAGCAGCTTTGCCCAAGGACATAAATGTAACCCTTTATATTCTCACACTGCATGCCAACCTCTCCAGATGTAGAAATCCCAGATTATATGTGAAAATATTTGCATGCACATCCGGGTCATTCCCAGAAACATGTGGAAAGTACTTTAGGCAAAGCTCATGTGTAAAATGCTTCCTTATCTAAATTCAATGCCTAAATCCTTCCATCTACTTGCTCTACACTCCACCTGCTCTAAACTAAGACCAAATGTTGAAAAGAAAGCTGTGTTCTTGCACATAACTTAGAGCAATTTCAGTGCAGCAATTAACAACGATTTTGAAGAAAGCCAAGATTTTTTGGCTGCCAGTGTGAAGTGAAGCTCAGCAGATCAGTTTAAAGTATTTTGCAATCAGAGTGATGCATTTACAAACCACAAGCCCATCTGGAACAGTGACTTCATCTGAAAATGGGAGCATGTCACAGCTCTTCCCTTCATCACAATTTCCACTGAGATATTCCAAGGGTCCAATTGGTTGTAACAGAGACATTTTATCTACCCAATTCCTCTACCACTGAGACATCTTTTTTTTTTTAGACACAGTTTGAACTTGCAATTAATCACATTATCATTTTTAGACCTTTGAGTTTGGAAATAAAATTCCAAATATGGACTGCAGGCCCAGAGGTAGAGCACTTAACCCATCTGACAGACCTCTGAAAGAAAAGGTCTGCAGCCAGAAGCCTGGCTGACATCCCCTGCCATTTGGGGTTACATTTGCATCTCTCCAGACAGCCACAACAGCATAACCACATTCACATCAACCATCACCAAAAACAAACAAATCCAGGAAACAGATAAAGCACTGATGTTCAGTTTTACATCTCGGGTTAAAGCATTGTTAGCACAGTTATCACACCTGGAAACTGCTGAACTCAGCTGTGGGTGGAAAATGTTTTTCAGCAACACTCAGTGCTCCTTCTCCATCTGAGACTGAAACCCAAAACTACTGAAGTGTTCAGGAGAAGCAGCTCCAGAAAATCCAAGTCTCTAACAGAAAACAGTTGACATCTGGGATACAAATATTTAATCCCTGCTCTTCCTTCCCCCACAGCCAAGATTTGCCCTGCTCAAAGGCTGTGTCCCACTCCCTCCTGTGTCCATGCCATCGTTTATCAATACCAAATGGGAACTCAGAGACAATGATTTAATATCCTCCTTCAGGAAACACATGGGAGACCCCAAACACAGCTCAAAATTCACAGTCCTGTCAATGAACTCTGACTCTGAGCTCTCTACTATTTTTCCTGAAACTTTTGAAAGTTTTCAGTGTAAACTTTCATTAAAATACACATATTCCCACTTAATAGCTGAGATAAATGACATTTCTTACAAAGTTTTGGAAAATTCCTACCCTGTTCTGTTACTAATATTTTTGAGGGAGGAACAAAAAAGAACCAGTTCCCCCAAAGGAGAAACCCTGAAGGCTGTAAGTACCAGGAGAAAAAAATATTATGGAAAATATACCTTTTATAAATAAAACCTCAGAAGTTATTATTTCCCAACTTTCTGTTATTACTTGAACATATTTAATTGCTTTTTATGTTTTCTGTCATAACAAATTCTGTAACAGCTGGCTGAAATCTCATCTGCCACCAAGGCAAAAGCAAATGGGATTTTTCCTTAAAGAAAAAAAGAACTGTAAGAACTGATACCTTATTGACAAAGGCTAGAAAAATTAAAGACATGGAAATGCCACTCAAGTGTTTCCAGTGATGAAAACGCAGAGAAAATATTCAGACATAAGCAGCTAAACCTCCCTTCTCTTTATTCTACTTAGTTTTTCTTCCTTTTTATCTCAATTCAGCCCACAAGAAGGAAAGCTGTGCACTCCTCTTTCCCAGCATTGTTGAATTTTAAAAAGTTTTGCAGACTGCACAATTCTGGATCCTTTCCAACACCTACCCAACTTCCACAAGCACATGAGAGGGTTTTCCATATCAGGAAGAAGCAAGAATGCTTCAATCATTCCTTATTATGTGAATGAGAAAAGCTGACCAAAGCTTGCTGCATGGCTATGGGTGAAACTAAATAAAGGTTATTTTCTCACATTTATACTGACATGAAAGTGTCATTACTGAGAATCTCATGATGATTTATCACCACTTTTTATTGAGCCAAAAGCCAAGAAGAAAAGAGATGAGGGGAAAACTGATCAAACTGCATTATTTACTCCAAAGTATTCTGCTGAAAACAAACTAGACTTTCAATGGTTAAGTGCCCCCTCTTTGTATTAACTGAACCCTGTTAGGCTTCAAGTAAACACTCTGAGCTAAATGTGCAGCTGAGAAGATCAAATTAATTCTAAATCTACTGGAAACTAACAGAGGGACACAAAGAGCAGATTTGGAGTATTTGAGGCAGATAGTTTTGTTCTGCCAGCAACACAGAGGCAACAGAACATGAATCAGAAGACTGAATATCAATCTCTAAATCAGAACAATAAACAAATTTGAAGAACCATTCTTTTCAAGTTATTCCTGTTGCAGTCTTAGTGAGAAATAAATGAGGTTATGATGATCAAAGCCAGATGAAGGGCTGAAAGCAAGTAATTTTTTATAGTAACTGCCTTCACCTTGAACATCCCAGACTTCCAAACTAAACTTTTTAAAGAAATGTAAAAAGTGTTTGTTCCAGTGCAGTCAGTGATGCTGATAAGGACAGCCAAGCACACCGGGTATGCAAAGCAAGCAGCAGATGAACTGAACCTGCCTCAGACAAATTGAAATGAGCCAGGCAATTACATCTGCATTGCTCACTTGGAAAATCCTGCTGCTAAGGTTCATACTTTTTGGATGATTCAGTGCTCTGCCATGGTCTCAATTCCACATTGTACTTCAGGTTTTCTCCATGTATCTCTCAGTAGAGAATCTTTATCAAAGGGGCCTTTCAAAACTGGAACAACATGGGACAAATTATATCCATAGCATGGATAACATATCACACATGATTACCCACCTGCCTTTCAAACAGGATTTGAAATGACTTTATGCAAATATACACGTAAATTACTATTTTTTTTATCCACAGATCAAGCAGGGACCATATATCAAAAGCTCTGTCACATTAAAAGTCCTTAGGTTCTACAAAAAAATGAGAGGTTTCAACGTCTTTGGGTGAGATTTAGTATTACTATAGATATTGATTCCACTGAAGATTCTGCCTTATGTTGTCTATATAACAACAAAGAGGAACAGGGAACTCCAGAAACTCCACCTCAGTTACACATGCACTAAAATAAGTTTGCCAACATGGTACATCTGCTTTAGAGAGTACTAGAAATAAAGAAGGAATGATTTATAAGCATGTGAATGCTTAGACTAACACTGGCCATCTGCAGCATTTCCTAGAAAGGCGAGGGGAGAGGTTTGGACCTCAGCCACAGATCAGTTTTCCAGTGGCTTCAGCACAACAAAGCCCCATTCAAGCAAATTTCCAAGAACACTACAGACCTTCAAGACCTTCATTCTTTTAGCTGAGACTAGGAACAGCCTATGCTCTACCTCTGACCAGAAAATGGCCTTTTGAAATGAAATGACACTCAGGGAAGATTTGGTAGAAGAGTGAGCCAAAGAATCATCGTGGGATGAATCCTGCTCCAATGCCACAGGAAGGTGCTGCTGATCCTGGTGGGATCCTGGGCTGAGAAACTCCACCAAGAGGCTGCTGCACTGGGAGAGGCACCTTGCAGGAGCCAGCACTGCAGCTGCTGAAATGAGCCTGTGACAGGCAGGTCTGACACGGGACACAAACTCCAAGGTTCACCTTTAGGCAGGAAAGCGCAGGTCTAAAAGTTAAAGTTTTGGATACTCCAGTAAGAACAAAAGAAAAAAGCAAGACCAAACATCAGATAAAGTCAGTTGCCTTTGTGAGAAACTTCTGCTAGAGCACTTCTAAAGGATATTCCTGCCTCTTTGAACCACAGGAAGAAATATAATTCAGTCAGCTGTATATAATATAATGCAGTCATCCAGTTCAAGCTTTAACCATATGTTTACTTATATATAATGTCACTTAAAAAAGAAAAAAGAGTAGGCACTAGAACAACAAAAGTGGAATTGTTAAAAGCATATCAAATGCAACAATTTAAAAAATTCTGCAGTAAGATACCTGGAAAATAAAATAAATACTGTGCGTTGTCTATGCTATCATCACACAACAAGATCACAAACTACCCAAGTAACCCAAAACAGAGAGACTTTTTTCACAATGATCAACAGCTTTTATATTAGACAGAAACCATAAAACACTCAACAATTCATATCTTATGTCTAGATCTTTTGTACCACTAAAGGTCCCATTTTCACAGGTGAAAATGTAAACACTCAAGATGTAAAATAATACGCATGCAAGATGAAAAAATGTGAGTTTATGCTTAAATATAACAGATTTATAAATTAGAACCTACATTCCCATGTTCCGGGCTTCTGCTTGACTCAGGTTTTCTTCAGGCCCAACAATTTTAATATTTCTGATAATGTTCTTGGCTTTCTCCCAGAATTTCTTGATGTGCTTTTCATGGTAAACCTCCTGTAATCATGTAAACATTTTTTATAGCAAATGTAAGGCACAAATTACTATGAATCATAAACACAGTGTCCAAGAACACACTGTATTCTATCCTAAAGAAACAGATGCCAAACAGAGTCTGAAGATATTCCAGTATATCTGTCATTAAAATGAGCCTCCTCTGTCCAAAACTTTAGGAAAATAATCAGATGTGTCAACACTATTAATCAAAGCTGTACAACAATGCAAGAGTCCCAAATTGTCTGTGCAGGATTTTTCAAGATATTTATGTTACAGTCTTTAAAACCCATCCTACAACCTCAGTGGCACGCAGGAGTTTTTATGCCCCTCCAGAATCACTTCAGAGAGGGAGCTGCACCTGCAGCAAATTGTACAGGCCCAGCCATTGTTTCTTTAAAATGTAGTCCCACTGATTGTCCCTTGAATTTCTATTTACCCTCCTCCTCATCTTTCCATTTATCTCTATTTAAGAGCTCTCAGCTGCATATAATACTTCCAAACCAGTGCCCTCATTGTAACTTTTGCCTATTACTGACATTAGAATAACTGAAATACTGGTTAGGGGTTTTCCCCCTCTATAATAAAAAGCTGTTCAGTCTTTATATTCCATTTCAAATACCATAAAACTTTTGGCTGAAGCTACAAAACCTACATAGCCCACAATTCCCATGTGCACATCACACTTGTACCTTCAAAATCCCATTACAAAACCACAACGAACACTTTAAAGATAAGTTCTACTTCTGTTACTGATCCCCTTTTTGCTGTCATATCAACAGCAATGCATGCACAGTGGAAAGGGGTACTAAAAATTAAAATTAAATTTTACTTTCATTTCTCTTCCAGCCTCATTTTTTTCCCAAAATAATTGCACCCATTTGACATCTTAGTCACTAAAATCATAGAATCACAGAATGATTTGGGTTGGAAAGGACTTTAAAGATCATTTCTTTCCAAACCCCCTGCCATGGGCAGGGACAGCTTCCATCAGCTCAGGCTGCCCAAAACAGCAACACTGACTGAAGCCACTGGGGAAGTACCAGCAATGCCAGATCATTAGGAAATTAGCAGGGAGCATTCAAAAGCAACTCATCTGCAGTGCCAGTCAAATGTGTCAGTGCTCACTGTCACCTGCACACACCAATCTCTCCCTGGCACCCAGCAGGAGTGCAGGGGGGTCTCAGCAAGGGGAAAAGGAAATGCCAATTCCCAGTGGAGCTGTTAATAATGTGCTGTCACTGTTGGTCAGCAGCTGGCACAGATGGTCACTGCAGCCCTTCCAGCTGGAACTGCTCTGTTCTTACTTTACTCTATTGTTTTATGTCAGTCAGTACTTCCTCCAGAAGCACACACCTCAAAATACATTTTTTTTCATTAGTAAAAGAACCTAAGCAGTTTCTTTAAACAGACTTCAGTAAGACCTGATACAATTTCATTTAATTTTTCCAGCTCTGCCTACTAAACTCTGAAGGATTATCTCTTCCTATGCATTTTAACTGTGTTCTTATATCAAATCTTTATAGTCCACACTTTCTTCATTGCATAATTCCCCAAACTGAAGCTCTGTACAATGGTTAAGTCATACTTACATTATTATGAATGAAGATACTGAGTGCCTCCCGTGGGTAGTCCAGAGTCAACAGTCTGTCTAAAAATTTAGTTAGGAAAGGAGTGGGTTGTTCAATGAAAACACCAATTTTTACTCTTGGATATTCCTAAAAAAAACGATATTTTGACACAACCAATAAGACTTGCCTCTTTTCTAAGATTAGTTATAGTAAAGAGCAACTAACGTCATGTAGTAAATTTACTCCACACAGCTTTCAAACAATCAAAACCAGTGTGCCCAAAAGTGCTATGCACCCCATTCATTTTCACTGGCCTCATAAAATAAGTAAAGAGAATGGATTTAATATTGATATGAAATTCTTTGAATTTAATAACACACACCAAAAGTAGAAAATAATATAATATGGTTTTTAAAATTCTTACTTTAAAAAAAACCCCACTAAGCAGCGAAATAATCATTTAAGGAAATACACCTAGAACACAACAGAAATATTTTTTTAAACAAGGTACAGACACAGATTACATTTCAAAGAAAAGACAGGGAAGAGCAGTTTTTTTAAAAATAGTTAAAGAATAAACACCACAAAATATTTTACTCAGTTGCTTTAAGCCAAAGACTGCAATACCCTTCTATAAATGTATATGCTCTATTTCTTTCCATTAATTTTAACTGGGCTCTGCATTCCTTCCATACTCACCGATTTTAGAAAGATCTTAAACTAAGAGCTTCTCTCCTTACATCCAAGAATACTGAATGTTCATGGACCTTATTTTAAAGTGAGTTCACATCTTTTGATGGTATTTGGCTGCTTTGTACATGCTTGGTAGTGATCATGAGATCATGACCACTAAGAGAAACACAGACAGCCCTTTTTTTTTTGTAGTCCTGAAGTGTATTATTGCACAATGTAAGACAAAAAATTAACTTTCAAAGGCCTCAACGCCTACACAAAGAAATACACTGACTAGAAATGATTTCCATCTCTAAACAGACAATTACTGTAAAAATCTAATCCATTACAAGGCTCAGAGAGAAACCTTATATGAGCACAGAAGGCTGCCAGCTTAGCTTTTGAAGCAGGCCAACACCCACTGGAGAAGTGTCTGGATAAACCACGGCCACAGGCTGAGGCTTCCCAGCACCGACACCGAACACCCTGGAGAGCCCCGGCTGGGACAGCCAAGCTCACCCTGACAGCCTCCCCCTACAGCTGCAAACCTCCCAGGTGTGGCTGTGAATCCCCACAGGGACCCCAGAAACTCCAGAGCAGCTGCAGGAATCACTGCTGTGCCTCCAGCACAGCCCCCCTGCCCTCCCCACTGCTGGGGCTGTCACAGGACTGATGGGCAGGGACAGGGAGAGCTGCCCACGTGTGCTGCCACTGCTGCAGTCACTGTACTCTGAACATTCTTCTGGCTCAGAGTCATTCTCACTCTCCAGGGGAAAGAGAAAGAGGTTCAGGCTGGATGTGCAAAGGCTGTGGGGACAAAGAGGAGTTACTGAACTGCTCCATCCCACTGAAACGTGAATTGCCTGGCTCTATACTGAAATCTCAGCGTGACCAAAGCAAAACGGGGTTTGAAAAATTAGGAGTAAAAATTCCTGTAAACTGCATCTCCTCAAAGCACACAGTTCATCAATTTAGACCTTGGTTTGCCACAAGTTGTCACTGCATGATCTGAACCTAGGTCACAATGAGCATTTTGAGTATATGAAATCAGAAGCTGTCTCTCAGCAAAACTTTGGGAATATCCAGTCTGACCCAGATGTTACATTCTCTGTGACAGATTTTCTCAGTTTCAGTGAGGTCATGTGTTTGACTTTTAGAGTTTACTTTTTAATAAACTTAACTTTTAAAGTTTGCTTTTTAAGAAACAGTTGAGTGTAAGACATTTTTTGGAAGAAATAGAGGACAATGTCTCATTAAAATTGCACAGAGCAAATTTCAGCATCTCCTGCCACAAGAGCTGTCAGTGAAACGAGGAGGAGCAAGGTCATCCTTTTCAGCCACACTGGCAAAATGTCCACACCAATAAGAAGATTTTGAATTTAAAAGCATTTGTAGGGAGGTTAAACTAGGCAAAAAACTTAATTTAGGTTTCAGAAAGAAAACCAAACCAAAACCAAAGACCCTTAAGAAAGTAGCAAAAATTTGCACTTATTGAGTCCAGGTCCATTATTCTGCTTCCACCTGAACGGGTAGCTAATTTGGGGCTGGCACAGGTGCTGATATTAACAGAAAAGAGCAGTTACTGAGTTTTCCCAGACCCCAGGAAATCCTGTTTCTGTCAAAAGGACAAGGACTGAGCAAAAGACCTTGCATATGCACCTCTGAGCTCCTTTGAAAGCAATCCCAAAAGAACGAGCAAAAGCCTCAGACGATATGAATGTATAAATTCAGGCAGTTAAATAAAACAATATGGAGAAGATTATTAGAGGCACAGAACAGGAACTGCTCTTTTTGCTGAAAATTTCTTGTTAAGCAGCAACCAGGCTGGCCTGAACAGAGAGCACGTTCAGAAAATGAAATACTGCTGGTATTTAGAAATGCCTGAAGTAAACACTTCCACTGAGGCCAAGGAAAAGCCTTGTTATTTCTCCTGGCAGAGTGAGTGAGACAAAGTCCAAAGAATGCATTACAGTAAAGAAGACACATTCCAAGTACACATAAACTATAGGAAGCTATCCAGTAAATCACTGCATCCCCGTTACTGGCTTTAGGATTTAACTGCTCCAAAACCATGTCTTAATTATCAACACCACTGGAAAAAAAATCCTTGACATCTTTTCCTCAGGTAAACTTTATGATAGGAGAGCAAACACAATCTAATTATAACACCATTCAAATGTTTGTCTTAAAAGCAAAAATAAATTTTGATTACATACAAAGGATCTGAAAGTTATTAAAATTCCAGCAATGATTTTTTAAGTTTATATTCCAGTCCATTAGCTGCTTATTGCCCAGAAATTCTTTCACTTTTTCTTTTCATTACAAAGATAACAAGCAACTATTTCTTTCATGCTGTCCTCAAAATGATCTAAGACCTGTTCTCATTCAAATCTTCAATACAGAACAGAAATGAAACATCTGCTGGAAAGAGCCTGTTACAAATAATCAGAATTTACTTTTTCATCCAAGTCTTACAACTCCACATGGCAGAGCTTAGTATTTACTCTGCCTCAAATTTACTGTGTACAAGCTGAAATATTTATAGAGACATGAAAGACATCATGCTTGGAGGGGAAGAGCCAAAGCTGCCAAGTACTGGATATACACACATGCCATGTGTATGTGTGTATTTGTCCTACAAGAATTCTGAAAACTGCACTGAAATCCAGTCTCAATTACATCACATCTTCTACAGAAACACATTTTCTTATAAAATACAAACATGTGCATTGTCCTCTACAAGGCAAAGCAGTTTTGGATTGTTTAATCTCAGAAACAGTAACTGTAACCATGTTAGTTCTAACTATTGAACTCTATTTGTAACAGAAGTTGTTCAAATGATGCATATTGACTGCTTTGTAGGTCAAAAAATCTGGAATAGCCACAGTTTTTCTACCTCTTCCAAAATTCTGATTATTCTCTAGAACCTTGCACAACTCAAATATTGCTCGTTCACCCTCACTGAACAGAGGTGAAGATCTGGAGGGCTTTTGGGGATGGCATCATCTTAGTATTGTAACTGTGAAAATCTGTATTAAAATACATGCAAAACAAAAATTCCTGAAAGTAGTAAAACATAATATTGCATGAAGAAGCCACTTGGCCTCAGCAATCACTGAACACCCATCAGCTGTACCCCAAAGAGCCTTGTTCCAGTGCAGAGTGTTCTTACCTGTACTGCTGACAGGTCCAGTAAGTCCAAATCACAAACACTGCAACCAGTTTCCCGTGTCCAAGCATTAGGAATATAGTTTCCCAAATAATTCAGGTGAATCTGGTACATAAATGAACAATTCAAAGTAATGAAAGATGCGTGCAAAGGATGATCTGTACATTTCAAACAATTCAGATTTACTCGTTTAATCACTTGTAACTAAAGGCAACTGACAAGAAACAAACATTAAAAAATAGCAGGTAAAAACTTTATCTTACTCTTTAAATGGATATATTAAATGGAAATGTGCACTGGTGGTGTGCTATGACTGCTTCATACTTTTCTACCATTGTATTTTTCACCTGCATTGATGTTTTGGTTTTACATGAAAATAAAACCAAACTGTCACTCACTTTAGTTGGGCCATTTCCATGAATGGTGACTGGTAGGGTGTCATACACCGAATTCCTTGCTCTTACTTTTCCTTCCTCAAATTTCAAAAGGACTTCATCTGCAAATCAACAAAGCAGTACAGTAAGTCCATAAATAAAAGCTAAGATTTCCGAGTTTTTAAGTCCTTGCTGATAAATATACCTTGTTTTTGCTATCTTTGTATTATTTATTTAGAAGCCTTTGCTCTTTTTTTTTTTTACTTGAGCTTGAATTCTAAGCTCCTTATGATAAATAAGGTGACATCAAACTTCAAAAGTTTCTCAATAGCAGCTTCAGTACTGGAATAAAATCTGCTTTAAAAATAATTTTAATTTAGTGTAAATGCTATTTATAGAGAAATTACTTATTTATTAGTTATTATGATCTGACGACAAAAAGTTGTTCTAAAATTGGAGGTCAGATGTAAGAAAGGAAGTTTGCAGTAGCATTTTCCCATTTAAATCATGACATTTAAATAAAGGAAATTCTACATTATTCTGCATTCTGCAGAATGTTATATTATGTATAGCTGTTTGCTTGAGAACATCTAAAATGCAATTTTAATTACTAATCTTACTCCTGTAATTAAGTTTTAGAAAGGCAGATGGAAAAATTATTTTAACTCTGTATTTACTGCCCACTTCATTTATTTAAAACTATTTTTTCTATTTTAAATAAAATATTTTATCAATGAGAGAATTCAATTAATAATCAACCCAAAAACCCTGCAACTAATCTGATGATCAAGTGTGCCCCTCCAAACACTTCCTTAAAATAAGCACACATTTAAAGAACTACACTCAGGGTTCAGCAAAGTGTCAGTAACAGTTAATGAAGCACACAATGTGCAAATCATACACTTACCAACAGCTCCATTTAGGGTCTGGAAAATTGTGCATTTGTGGTCCAAAGTGATGTTAATGTGCTCCTGAAATCAAAGCACCAAAGCTGTTGAGGCGTTCTGAAAGCCGATGTTTTTACAGCAATGTTGCAATTATACCACAGTGGCAGTGAGGAATCAGGGAAAATGACTCTGTGTGTTTCTTAAATTGCTACATTTTTCTGTATTCCCAAGCTGTACAGTTCTGTAGCAATCAGTTTTGCATATGCAGAAACTTTAAACTTGAAGGATAAAGGTCATAACTCTCCACAGGAACTGCAATTTAGCAGTATAAGCCAAAGAAAATTTGTGTGTTAAAAAAAAATTAACAAGTCTTGGCCAAGACACAAAACATGCTGTGTGTTTCAGAGAGACAAAAATATAAAAGTCAAATTTAAGTATCATGTCAAAATAGAAAACACTAATGGTTTTAAAACATGCTCCTAATGTTGTATTACTAATCCTAGCTTACTTTAAATACCATGTTTTACCATTTTTAAAATGCTGATTAAAGTATATAATATTTAAAACACACTTAAAAACCCCTATACAGATGACATCCTTGGTTTTGGTGTTCCAAGGTTTTCTTACATATTCTACAGCACTGGGCATATTATTACTATCCATTACTATTATTACTAAATGTGTCTATATTTCAAAAACTTTTCATCTACCTTAAGCACACAAATTACCAAAATCCTTCTCAAAATTCTGCTAGATCAGCTTCTAAAGTCTTTTTGCATCAATATATTGTTGGCTTTCCTCATCCCTCTTTTTCCAGCATCAGGGACATGCCTCTAACATCTATCACACTGTAACGCTGCAACTCAGCAGAGAACTTTGTTAAGTGAGGGCACAGAGAGGTCTGCACCAAAAATTTACAATGTAGCTTTATTGGACACATTTGCACAGAAAGCTGAAGGCAGGATCTGAAATGGCAGCAAGCCAAAATATAAAACACTGGATCAGCAAGTAGTTCAGTGACACCCTGGAAAAATGCCACATTCTCTGGCCATCAAACTGCCAAGTACATGGGACCCTCATGGAGATAAATGTGTCTGATCATACACCTCAGAGCTGGTATTTCTAACAGCCTGCACAACCTGCCTGGGTCTGAGGACAGCCTGAAATAATACACCCAGTCATGACCCCTTGGGAGCCTGTTCATCACTCCAGCAGTAGGAACCTCAGAACAAACAACTGTCAACATGGCACTCCAGAATAAAGAGACAGCACTCCTTGTCTTTTCATCTCCTGGTGTTTTATGAGGAGCAGCATGTTATTTCAAGCAGAAAGAAAAGAGAAAGCAACTTACTACCTACCCTTGCCAATGGGTCAACATAGATTTTGGTGTAAAACAGCTGGTCATCATCATTGTCCTGCAGATTCCACTGCTGCACAATACGGTTTATGTACGGAGCATAGCCAATGAATCCTGCAACATCACACACACACAGGTTATTTCCATAAAAAGCACTACCCCACCAACCCTGACCACCAACCAGGGACTTCACTGAGGGGTGCCAGTAAAGAAAAAGCAGGAAATTTATGAAACTTGGCTCAAAATCCAGTCTTCTTCCTAAGGTATGTAACAGGTCTGTTTCTAAAAGTTAATAATTAATGGCTATTTTTATACTAATGGTATTTTAAGGTAAAAAATAAATCAGATCTACCCAGGATGGTTCTGAGAATGCCAAAGTACATCAGACTATCACTTTCCCAAGAAGCCCATCTGTGGAAGAAGTTTCATTTTCATAAATCACTTCTTACTGGCAAAGATGCCTGAATCTAACACTGCCAAAAAATACAATGAGAATTCTACTCAAAACCAATATACACCAAAATAAAAAAAGATAGGGAAGATAAGTGAGGGAAAGAAACAGGGACACTCCCAGATCTGCACAATGAAGAAGGGTGCCCCAGAAATGACACACTAAATAGTTTCCAGAAGCACAGTGTTTGCATCAGTGCATGTATTAATCAAGTGCAACATGATTAGCAAAGCTGGCATTTCAAGGAGGATCCCAGAATCAATCTGCCACTGAGATGTCAGGAGTAGCTCCCAGCCCTTTCAGAAGCTGTGTAAGCCCTGCTGACAGGCCAGATAGAGCTGCCAGCACACCCTGCCTGTGTGCAGAGAGCTCCAGAGGCCAGGAATCCTGTGAGCAGGCTGAACTGTGCCTGTGAACAGCATGTGCTGCCTTACCCGGGCTGCTGCACTGCACTGCACGGCTGCTGCAGCAATGGGGTCACCCTCCCTCAGTGCCACGCTGCCAGCACAGCTGTGTGCTACACCCTGGCTGCATTTATCTGCTTTTTACAAGTTACTGCCAAACACACACTGTGCAAATCTGAATGAAAGCTACGCCTGAGCAGAGAAGAGGAGCTGTTCAGGTGGGGAGGGGAGGAAGATGACAGCATATCCAGTCATTAGTGAGATGTGTGGGTAACTCAGGAACAGCTCCACACGCAACAAGCAAGTGCAGAGAACGGGTAACAGGGATGGGTCATGTCCAAGTTCAAGTGTTTGAGGGCCACACTTGCCTCCTGAGTTCAGGAATCGTTTCCCACTCCGCACTACAGGATACTTGTCAGCCAGCCTTTTATCCGGCCAAATGAGTCCATCTGCTGCAAACACCACTTTGTGATTGGTTTCCTGAAATTTCTTTAACAGCTCTTCAGGGCCCCCGGCAAAGATAACATCATAGCTTAAAAGGAAAGAAAATACATCTGTTAGGTCAGTTTAATGTTTCTGTGTTCAAAACAAGTCACTGGACTATTCAAATTTAAAAGTCAAACAGCCCTTTCATTCTGAAAAATTAAATCATATTTAACCACCATGTAAAAATTCTATACCTTCTAGGAGAGAAACTTCAATCAGCACTACTTATCCAAAGTAGTTTCCCCTTCTGCTTTTTAGTTTTCCACAGTTTGGACATTCTTTTCTTCACATTTTGTTTATCTGAAATTGATGTTCCTATTTCAGGTATTTTGCGTATGTTCTAAGAACAACAATTAAAAATAAAAAACTTTACCAGATGAAAAGTAGGACTGAAAGATGGCTTAGATGATTTTCACTGGGAAAATCTAGATGATCTTACTCCTAAATACAACAGCACTTACTCTCCTGAAAAGTCTTATCAAGAATGTACTTAGATCTCAATGAAGTCTAGCTGCCCATAAAAAGTGTATTGCATCCTGACAAGGCATAGATTTCTCCTTCAACTTCTTTAATGTGCTGAAGACTTAAAAGGCTCAAAGCTTCACAGTATCTGTTTATGAAAAACCTTATTTATGTCTTTGAGTCACAACTCCTATTGAGGATAAAGGCCTAGAGGTGGAGGGCTCATCTTGGGCTGTTACACACAGCCAAAGATCAAGAGTGTGCCAGACCAGAGTGAAATCTGCCTGGGTTTGGCCAAGGTCCTGTAGGAATGGAGCATCCCAAGCCTGGTGGTTTCTTGAGGCTGAACCAAATCCAAATCAATGCCTGGAGGGCTCAGGGGGTTGGGAACACAACCAACCAAACCAACCAATGTCCCCACCATGGGCAGGGATGCCACACACTAGAGCAGTCTGCTCAGAGTCCCACCCAACATGGCCTGGAACTCAGAATTTGCCAGGGATTGGGCATCCACAGCTGATCTGGATGACCTGTGCCAGTGCCTCCCACTTCAAGGTTCACCTTACACAGCACAAAGAATGCCACAGTGAAACTGGAATCACATCACGGATTAGTCTCTGGTTGAAGCAGTAAAATATTTTAACAGCAGCATCTCAGCCTTGCAGTTTCCTCATCTAAGACAGGAATATTCTTACTCTTCACATGTACCTTACAAGTTAAAAGTCACCAGCCCTGATAGCAGGCAAAAGAACAGCAGAGCTACCAAAAACCAAGGTCTAACCTTACCCAAGACTTTTCTTGCAAAGCCTTTTAGCTGGGCTGACTCTGACAGCAGTACCCCCACCTGAGTACACAGAACATTTTGCATTGCAATGGATTATCCAGCAATGGTGCCAACAGATCAACCACTACTGACTTATGGCACTCCTTTATTACAGCTCTGAAATCATTCAAGATGTCTTTTCTTCAAAGAGGATTTCATGAAATTGGCCTAAGAGAACTGAACAACAGCTGGCTTACAAATGTAAAAAAAGATTTTCACCACAAAGCAAAGTATGAACCCTGGAGAGGAAGTGTGTAATGTAGTCTATATAAGTAAGTGGTTTTCTGCAAACTCTGCTATGTTTTTCTGCAACTTTGGCAGAAGAACGCATGAAAGAAATTGTACATCTTGGATCTTCCCCAGTTTCACAAAAAACGCCTGTTTCTGCCTGAATTTACAGGAATACACTTCACTCTCTTTTCCATTAAATTTCTGTGGCCCGACTCGATGCCAGCCCGAGCCTGTAGAACACACAAGGAACAAGAGACACGTTGAGGACAGACAGAAAGAGATCTGTCTGAGGCTTTCACTTCATAGCTCATGGCAGGCTGTGCCTCTCCTTGGTGAGCAGGGTAGTGCTGCTGCTGCTGCAGGACTCACAGCTGCAGGAAGGAACCAAACACCCTGGAACATTCAAGGAACACTCAGCTTCCAAGGCCTGTCACTCTGTGAAAGAAAGCCAAAGTTGAGAAACGTGCTGGGCCAGCCACAGGCTCTCCTTGTGAAAGGGATATGCTACTTAACACACAGTCATAAAAAAAGCACGGTTTATAATCCTAAACCCAGAGCCGAGCTGCTAAACTGCAATAGATATCAGGCAGCTCTATTAATCCAGCAGGAACCTACACTTGCCATTAATGCTCAAGGCCCTCTGTTTTGTCAAGAGGTGACTTAGTGCCACCACACCTCCTCCTGGGCAGGGCCTCCACCAGCCTGCCACCCCTCGCTGACAGCATCCTCATCAGCTGCTTTATGAGGCTCCTCCTTTTCTCTCCATGAAACAGGAAAACTCCTTTACACCTGTAAATGCATCATTTCCTTGTTTACCTGCTTTGTCAGATTCCATCTGTCCTATTCAGACCTCACCTCCTACTCTAAGGGGGGATTCACATTAGGTCTACACCAAGACCATGACAAAAGAGGTCCCAAGACTACCCTTGACAGTTTATGCTGTTAGCAGGGCTCACACAGTGACTTGCTTTAAACAGGACTTCAAAATTTGACAGGGAAAAAGAGTATGGACACATCCGGGAAAAAACAGGCTTCCTTGGCAACCAGGAACAGCTCAGATACTCTTTTATTTATTCTTCATGAATCCTTCCAATTAAGTAGAAAAAAAAAAGAAAAAGGGAAAAAAAAAAGCAAACCAGAAAGTTTCCACAATCTAATCCCATTTCCTGAAGCTCCCAGATGGCAGATGCTTGGGACTGGAATCCAACCCTCCCTCCCTCTCTTCTGCAGCAGCAGAGCATCCTGGCTATGCACCCTGCACTCCCAGCAATGCAGGCAAACAGCAGCAGAGACTCAGGTGCTCTAGAACTGCCCAGGCAATTTTGCACCCACAACTTCAACAATGAGAACTTGCTACTATTGGAACTGCGGGGTAAGAGCTCAAAATGCAAGTGAGAGAGTGCCTGCTAGTGACTAGCAATGTCACAAAACAGACCCAGAACCATTTGTCACTTAGACTGTGTCCCCACCAGCATCACACCTTAACCACTTTAAGATACATAGAAAATAAAATTATCCCTCAGTTTCTGATGAATGTTAAAAAAAAATACAATGAAACAAACAACAAACTGAGAGGCTTCAAAATTCTTCCATGATACAAAGAGATGTCTGTGGGAGCTCTGGATGAAGAGTCACAGCACCAACCAATTTACCCAGTCTACACTGGATATTAGCCAGTTCAATCTGAAATGGTCCAAAATAAACCAGAAGTTAGCTCAAGCAAAATAAGCCTAATTTAAATAGTGTTCCATCTGCAGGCATTTTGCTATCTACACACAGGCACAAGTTGTCCACAGAAGAAGCTCAAACTATTTCCAGAATTCTGAGCCATATAACAAACTGCTGGAAAAAAAAAAAACAAAAAACCAAGAAACTAAGTTTGTTAAGTAAACAGTTCCCTAGAAATTACTTGCCTAGTTACAGTAAGCAAACCAGACATTTCCTTTCCCCACCCCCAAGATTAATATTCCAAATGCTTCACAATGAATATAATAAAAAACACTTGAAGAAGAAAGGAAGTTCATGACATTTGTCTTTTCCAAACTTACTGCTACACTGATCAGGGTTTAAATTGCAAACCAGGATTTCTGGAAATGAAAATGCTCATTAGAATTAAAACATAGTGCTAGAATCAGCAAACTATTTTTTTCTCTCCCGTCTGGAATCAGTTCCACCAGCTTTAAATGAATATGTACTTGGGAATTTGGACTTCAGGAACTTGGGAGGCCTTAAATCCTGTGATTTTTCATGGGAAGAAAGATAATGGCTTTTGCACTTTGACACACAAGGTCCTCTGCACTCTCTCACCCGTGCCAGCAGAGAACCTGCCCCTCCAGAGAGTAAATTATGATGGAGAAAAAATTGAGCTAGACCTTTGCACCAATGTGATAAAAAATCAGCATATTTTACCACATAGGTAGAAAATAGTTATGAATTAGGACAGTAAATTCACAAAACAGAAACAAAGAAAATCAATATAAGTGGAAAACATTTGGGAAATGTTTGATTCACTTGAGCTTTAGCACAGAACAACATCTTTGAAATTAACCTTTAAAAGTTTCAGCTCTTGTATGATTAGTAGGACAACACTATGAACAAACATATAATGTATTTACTTCTAGAAAGATTCTTTTTCCACTTAGCAAATGAATAATTCAATAAGAAATTCAAAGCCTGGATATGTACCTCCAAACAGACCTAAGCATAGAAAAAAGAATATTCAGCATAATAGGCATTCCTTATAATGCTTATTTAGAAATTAGTGAAAACTGTTTTTGTTTTTTTTTTGCTTTCTAGGTATTTCTTTTACTCATAAAAAGAGGTAAAACTGGAACAGAAAATTAACTAACATATGTGAATTTGCTACAGTTTAATAGACTACTCCAACTTTCCCAGAGTGTTAACTTATGCAAAACAACAAATTAACTTTCCTTAAAATGCCAGTGTCCAGCCACTTTGCCTTGTGATGATGTCTGCTGTGCAAATCCTGCCAAGCTCCTGCCTTGAAAATCTGTCCCTAAATTTCCTCAGCTGAGAATTTTAAATAAATCAAGCAGGTTAAAAGCTGAGACAGAATTCTGGAGCAGACATCCCAACAGACGTGGTACCAGCAGCAGGGATGAACTCATACATGGCTCTCTCCAAGCTCACTCAGCTTCCTCTCTCCAAGGCTGCCTGTCAGCAACTGGAGCCTCAAGATCCAAGACCTGGTCCCACGCCTTCCTTGCAGTGATTATTGCAGAGCTGTGACCCTGCTCTGGTTAACACCAGCCTGGAAGAGCCTGGTGCCTGCTGCAAGCTGGATTCTGAGCTGCTCTGATCATGCTGCTGGCACAGGAGGAAAATAAGAGAGAGAAAAAGCAGAGGGGAGCAATAGAGAAAGTGTGATTTGAACACATTTGAGCTCTATGCTTTCTGTGACAGGGAGCAGCCTGCCTGGCCTCCAGGGAGGATGCTGAAGCATTGCTGTGCTATGAGCTATGATCTGGCACCTGCAGCAGTGCTCTCCATCCTTCCATCCCACAGACAGCACAGGCACCAGGCTACAGCTGACACCAAGACTCTTGTTTCAGCTCTCTGACACATAAAAGTTCTCCTGTTAAATGCTTTCCTCAGGGAGCCATTTCCAGCTTCCTCCATATCACTGTTACTTCATGGAAAAAGATTATGCCTCTGGTCCCTACTGGGCACTTCATTTCTGGAGCTGCTTTTGCTCTCCTCCCATCTACACTCCCAGCCTGCAGCCACATCCTGCTCTCACTGCAGCCCAACAGGGAGAGGACAAATGCTTGCCTAAAAGCCTGTCAGCTCCCAGCAACATTTTTTTACCCCCTCGAGGCAGCAGAACTATGAACAACTCTTCCATCTGTAAATCTGTTAAAAAGTAAGGATTGCTCCAAAAGCAATCTACTATTTTTATGAATGAAAAAAAAAGACTCAAACTCTCTCAAATAAAACAGCGAAGAACAAAAGCATCGTGCAACTTTCAGCATGCCACAGCAGCTGCTTTTGCATGTCTGCCCAAACTGAAACAAAGACAAGAAGCCAGGTTTGCTCACCATTCAACAAACAGCACAACCAGGTCCTCTTGATCAGCAAAGCTTTCAATGCCTTCTTTCAGCAGCCGAACTTTCTGCCCTCCGCCAATGGAGTTGGGCAGATCACCACCTTTCCATTCTTCTCCTTTTCCAAGAACCTAGAAAAAGGGGGAAAAAAGAGCACTTTTACTAGAACCCAAACCCATTTTTAAAGCACACCCTTATTGAAAACAGATGCTAAGGCAGAAGCAACATTAAAGCATAGCAAGCCAGCACTTCCAGCATCCTAAGTTTTCCATGTCTGAACCAACATTCAGCACAATGACATCACTGTAAAAACATGAGAGAGACATTTCTTAACCAAATAAGAATCAAGCAATTGCCTGCTACTGCCATTTACTCAAATGTATCTCCTTCAGAAAAAAAATAGAAAAAAAAGCTAAGGATTGTTTCCAAATTTGTGTTAGAACAACATTCTGAATGAGACCTTTAAAATTCAGTAACATCCCTTTAGGAACAGGAGACACAGAAGACCTTGGTGGATCAGAGTATAGCTAATTCAAATTGCAGGCTTTTTGCAGAAAGAGGAAAGGATAGATTTCCCAGTACACAGCTCACTGCTAAAACTCAGTTGAACATAGAACTCCTCCCCAGCCAAGCACTATAGCAGATTACATGTCAAAATAGAAAAAAAAAAAAGCTCTTTATGTGTTTTGAACATAATGTTTTTGGAACATGAATATGAAGCCTGGAAGAACTATATGCCATGATTTTTTGGACAAATCTGCAAAGCTAAAAGATTTATCCACAGCTCAGGCTGCTCAGGTGCCCTAGTACAGCTTCATCATATTAGGAAAGGTTCTCTGAGTCTTCTAAATTCAGTGGTAGAAGTCAAAGACCCAAATAATTTCCTATTTATAGTGCAGGCACTGTGGTAAGTAAGCAGAAAAATTTCATAATAGCATGTGAATTCCTGGATTTTCTCTTGGCAGAACCAATTTGTGGGGAGAGTTTAGGAGGTTGGTGCCCTCCCTTTTTCCCAGGGTCACGCAGAGGCCAACCTAAGTACGTGACAGGGAGGCACAGAGCAAGGCAGAAAAGGCTGGCAGGAATGATAGAAACACATTGTCCTCTCAGAAATTACAGGTTCCTGGGGAACACAGAAATTTTCAGTTGTGACCCTCCCTCCTTGCAGCAGAGTTCCAGCCTTGCTTAAGGACAGATCCAAAGCTCTTGGGTGCAGTACAGCTCCCAGAAGTGTTCATACAAACAAAATCAGCCACACTGAGAAACAAGGCCCTGTGACAAACTGTGACAACTGTGAGTGAGGAGGATGCTGGCCACGATGGCTACAAACCTCTAAAGCAGCTCCTAGGGCAGGAGAAGCACCTCCCTCCCAAGGTGCTTCAGAGGGCACCCACAGGTAGTGACAGGGAGAGCAGCCAGTGCCCTTCCTGCCCCAGCTCTGCTGCTGTGTCCCTCTGCCCCAGCACACAAAGAAGTTCCAGCTACATAAACTGCTTCTGTTTCACAGCAGGGACACACAGGTATTTGTACAAAACACACCCTACCTTTACTGTGTAGTTGAAATGCTTTGCAGTTCGCATGAAACGGTGAAAGCCATCGGTTTCTTTAGTTGCTACAGTAAAGACTAGAATTTTATCTGAGGAGGAAAAGGAGAGAACATGTTTTAATATGCTTCCAGGGCACAGTTAGTAAAATAAAATGCAATGAATAGCACTAGCTCAGGATAACTTTCTGTGTCTCACTCAAAGTGAGGAGGCAAATACGGTGCCACAGTATAGGTGTGAGACATTACCAAACCACAACTGCTGTGGGCAAGGTGCTGTACTTAAAATTATCCTCTGGCAGACGAAGCAAATAAGTCTATCTACGCTGTAAACAACTACTTCAAGACACAAAAATAAACCCAGTATGACAACTGGACAGGAAGAAATCTTTGAAACAAAAATAACTTGCTACTTTTCATTCTGAGTTAATTCTGTTACCAGTTACCACAGAACTGAGTGGTGGTAAGAGAGCTTCACCCAACCCCAGCAGTTCTCCCCAGTAGCCAATGGTGCATACTTTTCATGAAAATAAGTAAAAAAAACCCAGCCAATGAAACCAATCCCTTGACAAGTTTAGTGCTTTCAAGTCCTTGGGCAGAAACAAAAGAGCAAGGAGTTTGCTTGGTTGGTTTTTTATTCAGAGCATATTTACATTGCAGCATCGCTAATTTTGCTCTCTTACTGCACACAGGCAAGTGACCATGCAACCAATTTCCTCTTCACATTCCAGGGCTTTTAACACAGTTCAAATGGGGTCATGAATTTCCTCTAAATAGCTTCCCAATTAAACTACTGAACAACATTTAGAACCCTATACAATATGCTGCATAATGAAACCATAAAAATTCAAAGCTATGAGAAAGCCTTACCCTATCTAAAATCAAGTATTTAATCAGACCAGCCTGGATGCCAGGGTACATTGCAGTTTCCCCAATTCAGAGCAAGTTGAAGCAACAGCTGCCCTCTAAACAGAGCCCATGAGATCAGTCCTTACAATAAACTAAAATTCAGCACCTATGATGAGTATTCCAGACAGAGTGCCTGTTGCTGCATTACTTGCCAAAAAATCCTTTGGATTTACCTTCCTCAATCCAGTAACATGTGCAAGAAGTGTCTCCTACAGTACACTCAGGATGATGTCTTGGGTGTCTGAGGGCTGCTGACCCTGTGGTGGTGGACAAGGCTGAGGAGTTAATAGGAATGTTTTCTGTAGCAGACACATCAATCCAACTTGAACATCCAAAAATTTTGGAAAGACAGATTTGGAAGATTAACTGCTCCACCTTTTTCTCCCCTTAAGTGCTAGCAGACTTTTGTAGCAAAGAATCAGGAGAAAATCTCCCAGATACATCTCAAAAGGACAGGAGGACTCACAGTGCAACAAGTTCACATGGACTCACAAAGAGACAGAAACTGAGCAATAATGGCTCAATACCTTCCAGACAATTTATTATAAAGATGATGCAATTTCAAGTAGTTCTACTGAAATCACCACAAAATGAATAAAGAACACTGTATTTTAGACTGTGACTAAAAGAGAACTGAAGACAGACAAGGGTTTTCCTCTATAAAGGAAATTAAGACCACTTTTTTGTTCAAGCACTACATTTTCCAATTACAGGGAAATGGAAAAATCTCATCATACCAGAACTGCATCATCAAGCCAACTGGATCCATCATTAAAAGTTTCCTAGGTGACCAGATCACTGACTATAACCATGGAATTTGGTTTGAAGTAGGCATATTTCACACCTACACATTGCTAAGAAATGCTAACAGCAAAGATCTCAAAAATCTGTACTTGACAAGACGATGTAAATTACAAAATGTGGGCTGCATCAGATTCCTTCTACAGTTACTAAGTCAAAGAAAGTTTAAACTAACATACAAGTACAGTTTGGCAAGCAAAAATAAAATCTACAGTTCTTTATGGGATATTGTTACTCTCTCTTAATGGAATATACATTATTCATGCATTTCAAGACTCACTGTGGAGTCTGGTATGTTACTTGACTTTTGTGGAACAGGAGGAAAGAGAATAATGTGCCAAATAATAAGGGATTTCAACCTGAACTAGATGAAATAAAGAAAGCTGAGCAGGCAAATAATACTGATATGAAATGGCAAAAGAGCCTGTACTGCAAAAAAGGCTGCCTGAGTGGGGTTTGCAAACAGCCACAGAACAAAAGAAAGCTATTTTAAAGATACTATTTACATTGGAAATGTTTTCTTTTTAACATGCTTTCCCATGGTCTTTTTTTTTTAATAAGAGTTGAAGAGGTTCAAGAGGTTTTATTTCATGTCTTTGTTGCACCACTGACCTTTAAGTGCAGGTGGTACTCAAATAATTTTTAAGTGCAGCAGAAGTGTAAATATAGCACTTGAAGTCCTTTTACAATTAGAGTTTCTTTATAGATTACTTAGTCTTTGCTGGGGCCTCTTTTTTTTTTTGTTTTGTTTTGGTTTGTTTGTTTTGTGGGGTGGTTTGCTCTTTTTTTTTCTTTTTTTTTCAAACTGTGTCTGACCAAAGAGCAGAGAAACATGCTTTTATTCTATATATAGTATATATGGAGAGACAATGCAAACTGGAGTAAATGACAGTTACCTTGGCACAATATGGAGGGTATTATTAACCAAATGAGAAAAGCAGAACCATTCTCCTGCAGCTAAGAAAAAACATTAACCTAGTTCCTGTGGGTTGCTGTGACTATATTTAGATGTGATAACTTGCACATTTTCACTGGCAGATTGCCACTAAATGTAGCATGGGAGATGTTTGTTTCTTCCAGTGGAAGTGAGTGAAGAGAATGCTTCTGACCACTACATACTTCTGCTAGTTTCTTTTTAACCTTTTAAACTTCATTCACTTTGAAAAATATATTCTTTGCTCACTATATTTAGCTACAACAACTTCTTGAAACACTTATGTATCCCATTTGCAACATGGATAGAAAGTGACTTTCAAGATCTCACAAGAGTTTGTACGTGAAGCACAACACTCCCAAGGCAGCAAGTTAATCCAAGTGTCATTTCCATTTCAGGATGTGCTCAGCCATTTGTGTGTGCTGCCACCCACGGTGTTCCTGTGCCCAGAGCAGGTCTGGTGTTGGAGTCCAGGATATC
>VXBR01011657.1:9594-61710 GCA_013400215.1 Cisticola juncidis
AGCGGCTCCGGGGCCTCGGCGCGGCCGAGCCTCTCCCCAGCTCCAAGGATGCTGCCGTTTTCCCAGCCGGGATCAGCAGCACGGCCCAGGAGCCCCGTTCTGCGGTTTCCCACGTCGGAGCCAGGGCGAACCCCCGAGGCAGGATGCAGGCGTCGAAGGCAGCAGCGCGGTGGCACCGGGACCGCGACCCGGCACTGCCCGGGGGAGGCCCGTGCGTGGCCGAACAACCACTGCCCCTCGGGCAAACGTGGCCCGGGCATCGGGCCACCCATCGGCGGCCAGCCCCAAACCCGGCCGCAGGCCTCGGCTCTGCTCTGCCCCTCGCCCTGCAGCCCGAACCGCCCGGGGCCCTCCGGGACAGTGTGTCCCAGCCTTTCTGTGGCGGGTCCGAGATTGCCCCCGCGGGGTACAGCAATCCCGAGCTGCGGGCTGGGTGAGGGGAACCCCACGCTAAAAGCAGAGACACAGAGGCCGCTCATCCCGCTCCAGCAGGATGCACACTCTGCCAATCCCCCGAGCCGCGGCGCCTCGGCTGCCCCACTCCCCTCGGTCAAATTCCCCCGGCGCCGCGCCCGCGGCCGAGCAGTGCGGGGCAAACCAGGGCACACCGCCACTCCGGGGCCAGCTGAAGGAAGGGGAACGAGACCCGAAAGGTCTCATACAAGTTTTCCGCACACTTTTCCTGTCTCCCTTTTCCTTTCTTCCTCGCGTTCGCACCCGCAAATGTTCATACTGCAGGCACTCGGAGCAAAAGGATTAGATGCTGACCCCGGTGCCACCCGCGGATGACCCACTGCCCGGCCGTTCAACCCGCAGGAGCTTCTCAGGGCGGTGCGAACACCGCGGACCGCAGGGAGTTACAGAGCAGCCGGTCCCGGCTGCAGAGATGCGGCCAAGAAATGAGCAGTCGCCCCTGCTTGTGCATTCCAGCCGGGGGATATTCAGCCCTCTCGAGGTTAATTCTACAAGGGGCTTGAAAACACTAGCGTGCGGACAGCGCTTTTCGGATTCAGAAGGAAGTTTGGGGGTTCAGCCCCGCCACCACCCCATCACCCCCGAGATACGCAGAGGGAGTTGTCTCGGGCCACGGGCCCCAGCTCCATTCCAGGACTTGTGCTGTCTCCGGCTCGAACAAACCTTTGCGAAGGCGAGAGGCTGCTCCAACCCGGGGAGGGGGCCGGGGGGCTCCAGCCCGCCTGGCAGAGCCGCCCGCTGCATCCGCTGCCCCATAGAAGGGGTGGGGGGCGAGCAACTCGTGGCTCCTAAAGCTCCCGGGAGCGACGTGGCTGCCGCAAGGGAGGGAAGGGAGGCACGGGAGGGCTGGCTCGCCTAACCCGGCTCGGCTGCCGCGGAGAAAGACTGGGCTTGGTGTTTACATCGGGCGCGGCCCTGCGGGGCCGAGCGGGCGCCTCCGGGGGCCGCCCCCCGANGTATTGCTCCTCGTGCGGGTCCGATCCGTTCCAGCTTGGCTCCTGCTTGATGAAGGAGTGCGGCCCCAGCGAGCCGTAGGAGGCCCCCGGGGGAAAGTCCAGGACGGGCGCCCACTGCGCCGCGCTGCTCACCGGCATGGTGCAGTTGCTGTTGCCCGGCAGGGAGGGCACGGAGGGCAGCAGCGCGTTGAGGTCTCGGACGTCGGAGCCCATCTGCTCGCAGACCTTCTGCCTGCCGCCGGGCAGCCAGTCTCCCCCCGGGCCGCACTTGTTCCAGGACACCTGGCCCCTGCCCGCCAAGCCGGAGGCCGGCTCCGGCTGCAGGCACCAGGCCGGCGAGCTCAGCCCTTTGGGGGAAGTTTGCTCCGCGACACAGCTCCCCGGGTCCAGCCCTGCGGGAGCCGTCAGCAGCGACAGGGAAAGGTTGTTCTCCAGGATCGCCTCCGGGCTTGCACCCCCTCGCAGGCAAGCGCAGGGTGCGGTGCGCGTGTGTCTGTGTGTCCGCGCGTGTGCGTGTGTCTGTACGAATGTCCGCCTGTCCGAGCTAGGGGGGCACAGCCTCCGCGCACGCCTCACCTCGGATGCCTGCTCACCCTCAACTTTGCAAAGCTCAAATAGAGGCGCTCGCAGGGGAGGAGGAGTCAGCCACGCCGATCCTCCATTCATACAACCTCCGCCGAGGGGCTGCCCACGGCCCGCTCTGCTGAACCCAGCCGGACCAGACGCGCGGGGGGGAGGGGAGACACAGGAGAACCGGGGATGGAGGGGGAGAGGTGACTGTGGGAGAATATATCTCCCCTACACATCACTCCCACCCTTCCTCTGGTGCAAGCGCCACTAAATCTCACCCTAACGTTCCTCCGCTTTAGGAGAGACTTGCAGCACTGTTAGAGGGATCCAGGTGGCCAGTAAGTACGTGCTGGCTGACTTCCCCCGCCAGCTCCGTGCATGTCCGTGGGGATTCCCGAGGGCGTCGAGGTCGCAGGCCCTGGGGACCGCGCAGGGAAGCCTCCGCCCTTGCAGGAACCAGGGGAAGTGACACGACCTGGGGCGGGCGGACCCCGTTCCTGAGAGGGGAAAGTGTCTTTCCAGGTGGATCTCCCGCTACGGGAGGAACCGGCGTCTCCATGAGCTCCTGCGGGGTGCGAGCCGCCTGCCCAGCAGCCCGGGCGCTCCCTGTCCCTGGAGGCGCAGGCCGGGGCGCGTTGCCCAGGGCTGGCCGGGCCGGGGTACCGAGGGCTCCGCCGGAGAGGGGAGGGATGGGCGCCCTTTGCAAGGAGCCCGCGTGTGCCCGGCCCCATCCCTGTCCCTCCGACCTGCCGGTGTCTGAGGGGAGGGAAGCAGCTGGACGGGCGGGGGAGGGCACCAGCGCTGTGAGTAACCTGCTTTTGAGAGATTCACCTGGCACTGCTCCCGGGAAGGCCCGGAGCCTCTCTTTCCTCCCCAGCCTCCTGGACAGCGGGTCCTCAGCGTCAATCCCGGGGGCGGCGGAGGGCCCCCGAGGGGAACTTACACATTATCCCGGGACCGTCCTTCCTCCCAGGAGACACGGCAGGGGTCGGGTCGGCCCCGGCAGCGGGAGCTGCCGTGATTCTGGCGTGCGGGAGCCCACCTAGACCGACTGCCCAGCCAGGAAGCGGCGGGGCGGGCGGCAGAGCCCCGCGGGACGTGGCGGTACCTGCCGCGGGAAGGACGCGCTCTCTCTGAAGGCAAGGAGGGGAATCCTGCCTCCCTCCTGCAGAACTACGAATGAATAATCACCCGGGGGTGGGGGATGCTGCTTCTACAAGCAGGAGTGGGTCCTCTGCCGGCTCACGGTACTCACGGAGTCCGCGGGGTCGCACCGGTCCCGCCGCCCTGTCCCTTGCCCATTGTCACCGGCCGCTACTAGAACCGTGGCACAGCAAACGCCGCCGGGACCACCGCCCGCAGACGCCGCCGCGGCGCTCAGCCCGCACCCTCACCCTCCTCGGCAGCGACAGCAGCGACAGAGCCGTGAAGGTTCACCTGCCGCACGACACGCCGAGCCCCTCGTCCTCCCGATGTACACCTCGGGATTTCCTTTCCCTCGCGGCACCAAAGGTTACCGCAAGCATCGCCAACCTTGAAGCGATGTTTTAAGATTCAAAGGGTAACCTGCTACAACAAAAGAAATTTAAATAAGTCGTTATTGGAGTAGCCAAGCATAATTTCATTTTCTCTTAAAACTAATTGGTCAGAACGATAGGGTTTTGTTATTAACGAAATTATTTTTTCACAAATGATTTCAGAAAATTCTCTTTTATAATCTCTTTTAGCGTATACATCTGTTTATTACAAAACTCCACGTGTAACTTAAGTGAGAAAGATTTGTTCGTTATTTTTGCTGATATTAAATATCCTCTTAGTTTACAGGACGTGACACTTCGGAGTCCACGGCAAACTGAAGCACCCTCGGACGGCACTCATGAAGGCAGCCCGTGCCCGTGCGGGGGGATCGCGCTGACCTTGCTGACACCGCGGGCTCCGGCTCCCGCTCCTCCTCCCGCTCCGGCCGCACCGGGGCTCCCGCACTCCGCGGTCACCCCCTGCCCGGGACTGCGGGGAGCTGCGGGATCGGGAGAGGGGCTGCTGCTGGCTTTGTGCGTTTCTCTGACGGACCGACACACGAGGTTGGTTGAACTCGGTACCTTAAAGGTCTTTCACAACCTAAACGATTTTGTGGTCGGTTCTATGATCGCCGGCTCTGCGATGGACACGGTACATACAGGAGTGAAAGTCCTTGGCCAGCCTAAGCGGGGTATTTAATTTCCCATTAAAACTGGAGCTCTCTAGGAGCAAACAGAAAACGCGTTTCCCATAGTGGGCTGTTTTTCGAGCTAGCATGGGGGTTTCCGCTTTTCTTGAAATAACGTAGCTTGATAAATCATCTTAAAAGGGGGAAAATGTTTTCTTGATCGCTTAGCACTGCATTATTCCACCTGGGAGGAAGAACTGCCGAAGCCTTTCCAAATCTTCTCCTCTGGCACTTTCCATCCAGTGAAACAAGACGACCTTTTGGCCATTGCGCATCCTTCCTCCCCGCGGCTGCTGGCGGGGCTGGGGTTCCCCGGAGCTGGCTGCTCCGAGCACCGGCACCTGCGCCCTCCGGGCCGCCTCAGCCGCGCCGGGCTCGCAGCGCGTCCGGCGGCGGCCCGGGACAAATCCTCAGCGGCAGAGCCTGAGGACGGGGAGGAAAGCCCAGACCCTTCTGTCTCGGAATGGGCTGAAGACTTTTGAGAAACGGCCAGCGCAGCTTTCCTCAGCTGTTCCCGCCTAGCCAGTGCTAGGGAGAGAGAAATCTCCCGCCCCGCTGCGCTCATCTAGCACAGGCCGGGAGCGCTGGCAGCAGCTCCCCTCGGGGGCGTACGGCACGCCGAGAGGAGCTGCTCCCTCTTTGAAGGAGGCATTAGCCCTCCTCTTCCCCAGAGATTCCGACCCCGATTCCAGTCACATTCTGGCATAAATGTGGTCTGGCAAGCCGGGCGCCCGCGTCCGGGCTTGGGTGCCCAGTTGAAAGCAATGGCCGAGGAGATGGCAGTTCAGGGACAGCCTCTCCCATATCCGTGTCCAGACCCAGGCGGTCCGGAACATTTTGCCCCGTCGCCTCCAAGCACGGCCGGATCCAAAACTCTGACAGGCTTCATTCATTGCCCGCTGTTCCATAGCTCTGGTAATTCCTGATAATGCTCGGTCTTCGATTATGCTCGAAGGCATGCTCAGCAAGGTTAATCAATAGCTGGAGGAGGATTATTCTAGTGACAGTCTCTCTCGATCCCGAGAAAAAAGAGCTCAGGAACCTGCTTCAACCTGAGCACCGCGCCGCACCTCCCCAGCCGACGTTTTCCCTTTGCCATGCTAACCAATTAAGGCCCCGGTAATTCTTACTAAACTCCTAAACGATCCCCCCTCGGTTCGTAGGTGGGCGAGACTGAAACAGAGATAAATCCCCAGCCCTTCCCCTCCTGCTCACACCGCTCACAGCACGCAGGGGGGTCTGTCTCCTTTCACTCAGAGAGCTGATCAGAGTTTGATTATTTAAGTGCCAAGAGCAGCAGAAACAAAGCTGCGAAGTATCTCCAGGAGCGCAGGGGGCAGAGGGGCAGGAACTCAGGAACTCATCACGGCGGGCCCAATCTCTCATTTCTCGCTGCCGAGCGCTGCGAGCGCCACGGGAGCCGGGAGCCGCCGGCAAGGCGGGACCAGCCTTCCCTGTGAGGGCTGACGTGGGCACTGGAACTCTTTCGAGCAGCGCAGAGGACATTTTGTTTATCCCCTGAGAGTGAAAGAGGGGTTTTTTGCTACTCAGAGAAGCAAAGATGCGTGACCTCTCCCCGCAGCTGACGGGGGCGGGGCACTGCCGGGCCGGGCGCTGCGGTCCCTCCGAGGCGGGGACCCCGCCGGGCGGCTGCGGGGATGGCGAACAGTCCCCGCGGACTCCTGCACATCTCCCTTCGCCCCGGCCCTTCCCCCNCGCGGTCGCCCCGCGCCCGGCCCGCCCCGGGCGGTGCCCGCTGCAGCGCCCAGGCTGGGCCCGGAGCGAGGCACCACGCGGGCTCCGGGAAATTTATTAGCGTGCTGCTAGGACGAGGCTCGGTATAAATCACCGAGCTGTATAGGGCCATAAAGCATCCTTGCGTGTCCCGCCCTCGGCCGGGTTCTGGTGAATACGAGTTAATGGAAAGCTGGGTATCAGTAACATCTTTCAGATATGGAGTATGTGACGTTTTTAAAGTCTTAGATATACAATAGGATGTACTTATGGAGCACCTAAAACTATTACATACATTTTTTATAGGTGTTTTGTGCTTACACACAAAAGAAATTTGGGGAAAAAAACCCTCTTAGGTAATATGCTCAGTTCTTGGCATTGCCACTAATGGCTTTGAAGGTAATAAAATTATTATTTCGGCAGGAGAAAATAAAAATCTTCTAAAATGTAGTGCGTTATAAATGGGTGCCTAGTAACTGAGACTTAAGGAATTAATTACTCCCACGTAGTGGCATGCAGATCCCACTGTAAAGGCACACTGAATTCTAAATGTAATAATACATAAACACATCAGTAACAACACCTGGCATGGACACTAATTCAAAGAATTCTTTGATCCACCTGGGACATTCTCCTTGAGCATGGGTACATACTGGAAATGTAAACCAGACATTTATACATTCAAAAAAACTAGAAAGGCTCCAGCTGCAGTGGGCAAACACTGCAGTATCCTCGGTACCTCACGGGTAAGGAAAGGCACCTGCAGCCTCAGGTCTCACTGACTGTAGGGTATTACAGGACAGGGACAGAAGATGAACTGTCCTTTACCAGTTTCTTCACAGACTGGCCATGAACATGTTTTCCTAAACACTAACCATTCACGCCTTTTATCTATCAACTTAATTCTTTAACAAACACTCTTTAACAGAGCAAAGCAAAGTCCAAATGTCCCTTTGTTCTTGCAAAGCCCTTTTGCAGCCCTGTGTGAAGACGCCCTCTTCACCAGCTGTCCTCAGTGGAAAACAAGAGGGCTCCAGCAGCTGGGTCTGTCTTAGCTGAGGGTCTGAATCCCTTTTCACTGGGTTTTGTTCATTGTACACACTTCAGAGGAATTCATCCATGTAAGCCCCTGACTAAGAGTGCTGTAGGGCAAGAGTTCCCACTGAAAGGAGTGCCCAAGGATGTCAGTCCACCAGGAGTTGTACCACGCAGTAAATCCTCTGCCTGAGGATGTTTGGTGAGCACAGAAGACAAGCAGTGGGGACAATGTGCCTAATGCCTAAAGCAGAAGAGAACCAAAAGCTCCTGGGTTCTGTTCAATACCTTCTGCACACCCCAGAGAAATGGAAGAGATGACAGCAGTTTTTCCAGAACAATGGGGGGCTCCAGCAGTATTTCTGGAATGCTTGAAGACCTTGGATAAGGAAAGAAAGGCAGATGGTTGCATTTTGCAGCACAGCTCTGTGTGATGTGTCAGTGATGTGACCTGTGAGGGGGTGGCAGGGCTGAAGAGCTGTTGCAACACGGCAAGTCCCTCCTCCCAGCCCCAGCAGCACAGCACAGCACAGCCAACACCCACGGCTCCTTCGCAGCCTGAGCAGACATTCCACTGCCCCCAGGCCCTCAGCACAGCACTTTGGCTGCCTTAGAAACTGAGCAAACCCAGTCCCAAACCTCAGCTACAGGAAGGTGTGTGAGTCTCTTCTCTCTCTGGACTGCACATACTGATACGTGTGGATTGCAGCAATACACTGGAGGCAGAGGATCTCATTTTAATCTCATTTTACTCATCTGGATGGCTGGAAGCAACAGACAGCAAAAATGTAGCCCCAACTGAAAGCAGAGTTTTCCCAGTTCTTAATTCCGAGGCTTCCCACTCAATGTGGCTTTTGGTCAAACTGAAGGTTTACAGGCAAACTCTCCCCTGTGTGGGTGTGAGATATCTGGTCTGGACATGAGTGTGAAAGGTCATCTGAAAAGTCCATGATTTCAGGGCATCAACCCAAGAGAGATCTGCTTCAAGCAGGGACAGAAGCCACAGTGTCAGATACAGTTCAGATGGGCTGCAGCTGTCACACTTTTCAGGTTTATGACAGTCACTGTCCAGCTGCAGCCTCTGCTGTCCCCACTGTCACTGTCCCACAAAGCTCGTGCTGAGATGAGCTGTGCAGGAACAGCTACAGATGAAGCTGCAGGGAGAGGTGGGGGAAGAAAGGAGAGGAGGGAGGGAACCCACATGTTGCACTTGCTTTAGAAGTCAGATTTCTTCTTCATGAGATGCTGGACTTTCCTTTCCCTTCAGATTTTATGTCTGTTTGATTGCACTAAATTCATCTGAGCACTGCTATGACACAGGAATTAAAAGCACCGGGGTTTGCTGTAGCTGTTGAGTCATGGGTGCAGACTGATCAAATCTACCACTTGTTTTTCTTCCTATTACATGAAAGCAGAGTTCAATAAAGGTCAGATTGGAACTAAGACCTGCTTTGTGATGTCTTGACAAACCTTTCCTGATACATTTATCACATATTAGTCAGAAAGAAAGAAGCACAAAGGAACACAGTCAACTTGTTATTTATGTTTTTTAAATGAAATAGTGAAAGGAATGAGCAAGTAAGTGTGATTCCTTTCTCTAGATTGCAGTATCATAGATTAATAGCTCTATGAACAGATTTGCAAGTAGCACCATCATGCTAGTCAAGATATTAAAAAAGTTTATGAGCAGTTGCTTAGGAAAAACAAGATAAAGCCTATGGAAATCTGATACTGGTCAATGGTGCATTTATTCAAAACATAATACTCACTTCAAGTACCCATAAATCCTTTGCAAATGAAACTTCTATTGTGATCAGTGTTCCAGATCTAAATGATTTACTTTTTTTCCTTTGGTAGACATTAGATAGATCTCAGAATGTACAAGTTATGTACCTACTGATACGGAGTTAATCATGTACCCATGAGATAATAAATATTAAATTAAATAAGAAGATATTTCAAAGGACTATCTTCACAAGATTTTTTAATGTATTTGTGGATGAACTTGCAGAAAAATGTCACATTTCTGTGTGATTTTCTTCAAAATTCAGGGCTTCCACAGTTCAAAACTGTGAAAGATCACAGGAGCAAAGCAGACATTGGATTTGGTACACTTTCAAAACTGAGTTCTTAGTGTTATTTAGAATCATAGAATGCTTTGGGTTGGAAATGGCCACAAAGATGATCTTGTCCTAAACTTCCTTGCATGGGCAGGACAACTTCCAGCCCACAAGGTTACTCCAAGCCCATGGCTTTAAACCCTTTCTGGAATGGGGCAGCCACAGCTTCTCTGGGTGATCTGTGTCAGGGTCTCACCACCCTCACAGTAAAGAATTTCTTTCTAATAACCAATCTAACTCTGTCCTCTGTCAGTGTGAAGCCATTCCCCCATGTTCTGCTTCTCTGTGCCCTTGTGAAAAGTCACTCTCCAGCTCTCTCATAGCCCCTTTAGGCACTGGAAAGCTGCTGGAAGGTCTCCCAGACCCTTCTCTTCTCCAGGCTGAATAACCCCAATTCTCAGCCTATCTTCACAGGAGAGGTGCTCCAGCCCTCTGAGCATCTTTGTGACCTCCTCTGGACTCAGTCCAGCAAGTCTGTGCCCTTATCTTGTTGGGTGCCCCAGAGCTGGATGCAGAGCTCTGGGTGGGATCTCACCAGAGCAGAGCAGAGCAGAGGGGCAGGGTCCCCTCCCTTGCCCTGCTGCCCACGGTGCTCTGGATGCAGCCCAGGGCACATTTGGCTTTCTGGGCTGTGAGTGCACATTGCTGGATCCTGTTGAGCTTCCTGTCAACCAACACCCCCAAATTCCTTCTCCTCAGGGCTGTTCTCAGCCCAGCCTGTGTTTGTGCTGGGCATTGCCCCAGCCCAGGTGCAGGACCTTGCTCTTGGCCCTGCTGAACTCCGTGAGGTTCTCCTGAGCCTCTCCAGGCTGTCAGTGTCCCTCTGGACAGCATCCCTGCCCTCCAGCATGCCCACTGCAGCACACAGCTTGGTGTTTTTAGCCAACTTGCTGAGGCTGCTCTCCACCCTACTGTCCATGTCTCTGACAGAGATGTTGAACTGCGCTGACCCTCGTTTATCACAGTTTCACCCTGAGCAGCAGCAGACTTTACAGTTTCTATGTGCTTTTGAGGAAATGGGTCCCATTGCTCTGAGAAGCTGCCTGAAAACAAGAAATGTACTGAAAGGCCAAGCAGAAGAGACCTACCAGGAAAGCAGCCTGTCAGCCCATTTTTCTGACTTCATGATCTGAGCTCCCCAGTTTATAGAAGCCATGTGGTCTTCACTGCCTCTGGGTTTTTGAATGTTTCTTTCTTAAGTACTCAAACCCAAATGGACTTTCAGTTATAAACCTACTCTAAAAACCTCTGGGCAGAAGTCAAAATAAGTTCAGCAAATTGGTTGGATATCAGCTAAAAACACTTAATTTTTCATCTGATAAACTTCTCTCAGAGGAACTACTGGAGTCAGCTTTAGCCAGACACCAGATCTATAATGAAATAATTCTGTGATTGGGTAACATGAACACCTCGTAATAGCTACATCTGCTTTATCATGGAATGAAAGTTCTTGAATCGGTTGGATAAGTTCTCCAGCCAAACATGGATTTCAGATATTTAACACTTGCAACATGCTCCACTCCAACACTGTGTATCAGCAACATCAATCCAGATATTGTAAAGGGTTGGGCTCAGAGTTCTGAGGACATACACAAAGGCACTTGCAATTGCCACCTAATGCATCTTCAGAGATCCTGTCACTTTGGACAGCTCAATCCAACCTTGCAGTCTCCTGCAAGGATCAAGCCCACAACCTCAGAGGAGGTAGATTTGCATGCACAAGCTCAGAGGAGGTAGATTTTCTTCAGGATCTGTGATATTATTTAGCAAGCTTAACTAAAAGAGAAGCCAGAGGCCAGGCAGCACTCAAGAGATGCTCTGGGCTGCCCAGCAAATCCACGGAATCCAAGGAACCTCAAACACAGTTAAAAGAAGGATGTCACATTGTTAGGTAACTAAGAGCTGTGCATTGTGAGGCCTCTGAACAGTCTTGTACAACTTTTCCCAAATCACAGAAGTCCCCTGGGAAACCTCAGTAATCAAACAAGATCTCGCGGTCAGGAAGCTTTTCTTCATCCAGCCGATTTTATTTCCCCTTCATCATTCCATCTATTACTCACTACATCCTCCTGCCAAACTCCACATAATTCTTCTGTCTCTCTCTCATGCTGCCATGTTTCAGTTACATATAGGTTACATACAGACCACTATATTCTTTCATCTTTCATCCTTTTCCTACCCTTTATCCAGGCTGCACATATTTAGTCCTTCCCATATTTTCCTGCTGTGCTTCTAACAGCACCTCTGCTGAATAGAAGTACTCCAAATTTAACAGATATTCCACAAACACTTAAATTTGGCAGTCTCTAAATGCAGGGATATGCAAACCAATGATTAAATCACCTTAAACAACTGAGTGAGAGTTCAAAGCCGTAAAATTGTCAAACCGGGACAGGGAACTTTGGATGACACTGAAAGATCAGCTTCACAGGAAGCCCTCAAGTAATGATATATTAAAAAATAAGCCCCAGTTTGCTTTACAGTCCTTGTCTCAAGGAATACATTGTTAGGTACATATCTGCAGTGATTTTTATGTACAAAATATTTTAGAAGTGTTCTGCCACTGTGACATCAGTCAGATACTGGTAAGTGCATACTACCCTTACAGTCTTATTCTTGAGGTACAACATAATTATTCTTCTGAGATGTATACTGCAGTTCATGTAAAGGCAACTTTTTACACAATTAAATCACTGACTGTTGAGCAACTTCAGACTTTAGAACATTGCTGTGTTACAGAGTTACAATAATTTGCTCCTAACATCATATCCTGCTCAAAGATGCAGCTTCCACAGGCTTTCCTTGCTAGAAACTGCTAGAATGTGGGTTTCATCCATAAAAAAGGCAAGATCATTCCACAAATCAGAGCATTTTGCAAATCATACTTCATCTACATAACTTACAATTTTATAAGCTTAGATTGAAAGACTTCAAGTTTAGTCATCTGATGATGAATATAGTAATTTATCTCTTTGAAACCTGGGAGCACTATATATTTGGAATTGGGTTTACATCCAGTTAGCAAGTACAACTATCTAGATAGCCATTTATGAGCTTTATGATGAGACATGGATAATGGGGGGTGTTTGTGTAAGGTCCATTTGGGATTACTGAAAGTTTCACCATGCCCAGGAGAAGGGTGATGGCTGCAGAAATAAAACAGTTACTATGTGATCTGTGGGAGCTCCCAACATCTGAGCAAGAAACATTTGGGCATCTTCAAAATGAGAAGGGCAACTGGCAGATTTAAAGATCATGAACACCCAACAGGAGGGGACATCCCAGTGAAACACCTTCATTTACCTGCTAAGCCTGGACCTCTATGGAGCACAAATGGCACAAAATGTGCACTTCCCAAGCCAAGCCCAAGTATTTTTACTAGAATTACATTTTTGCAGGATGGTTTCTGTCTTTCCATAAAGCCACTCTTTCGCTCTTCCTCAGTTTCTGTGCTTGTTCTCCTCCCCACAAATGCATTCCTGTCACAAAAAAGAAGGTTGCACACCATTCCAGTCTTTCCCAGGTAACTGAAAGGCACTGCACAGGACGGAACATTTGCCGATCATTTTCATTCCAAAGACACAAGGTGGTCTGATTCCCTGCCATATATTTACCAGGAATAAAGCGGGTGAAGAGAGTCTCAGCCCTCCTGCCCTCACCATGGGCTGCTGCAGCACAGGCTCTGCCTCACCTCCTGCAGGACTCTTGGCTGTTCTCTGACTTCTCCCTCTGTGAACTGGGGTCACGTTCTCTCCCGACTGTGGCCAGAAAAAAAAATAGATGGCACAAGGTATGCAAGGTATCAGGCCCATGACTGCTGACAAATCTCAAAGTACTTCTGTGGATTATATGTTGGAAGCATATTCCTGGAGATAGTGTTCGTGTTTATAAAGTCTTCTGGGGTGAACATTGCTCAATGGAAAAGCAGCACAGAAATTTAACAAAAGCTACGCTGCAAAAGGCAAAAAAGTAATTCTCCCACAGGAACTGAAAGGCATTTCATACATGTCCAATGAGACATTAAAAATAATTATGTGGAAGAGTAATAGCTCCCTTGGTTGTTTTAATATATTTTTGTCTACAAACAAGAAACGTTCTCTAAACTGCTGCCTTGGCTTGGCTTGAAAGGTCTCTCAAACAAAAGCCCTTCAAGTGACCCTTAGATTATTAAAGCTCAGTAACAATGAATGTGGATCTCAGTTCAAACAAAGACTGTAAAAATAAAAAGACAGCAGTTTTGGTCTTGGAAATCAGTGTGCCTCGCTAAACTTGAAACACATAGAAAGTATTTTTTGTCAATTGTCATCCCTCTGCTGAACAAACCCAAACCCTTTTGTCTAAAAATTTCAACACTGGGGTTCTCTTAAACAGTAACTGCAAATAGTCTCACTTCTAGTGCAAATGGGAAGGTTGGATTCCATATCTGAATTAAACTTACCAGAACTCATTCAGAGAGCACTTTAGACCAACAAGGTGTTTTGGTTTTGTTTTTTGGTTTTTTTCCTATTCTTAATGATTTTTTTCCCTCCAAAACTTCCTGAAATGTCATTAGGATCATCAGAAACATTTGTGGTGAACAAAAATTCCAGCAACGCCAAATTACAAAGCTTGAACACTCTGATCTGTGTCTCCCATGAGAAAGATACAAAGGTTGAGATGTTCAATGACAGACATTAATGTCAAATGCTAAAGCAGGAAAAGCAAACATAGGAGTGGGGAGAGATATATGGGCCCTATAGAATATTGCATTTTGAAAGTCATATGTCTTTTAAACAGCTCTTTTAACTGAATAACTTAATTAAAATATATTTTTGTTTAGTTTGCTGGCAGAACATGCACAGCTGCCAGTCTATAGAGTCAGTTTTGCCCTTATCAGCAAGAGACACAAGGTTTATGTATCCCCTTCATTGCTGTGAGCACCAGTGGCTGTGCACAGCACTCCCTCCAAGCACAGGCCAAAAAGGATCTGGTCAAAACAAGTGGGACAAAATGTCAAAATCATCTCCAGTCTTGTCTCCTTTACATCTACCAAACTTGCTCTTGCAGCCAGCAGAACTGGAAAGTAGGGATTGTAGCTAAAGCTGGGAGAAGGGGACAATCTCCCTAAAGGAGACTGGTCCTCTGTCCAGCCCACCAGGAACTTCCAAGCCCCACACCAACTGCTCTGGCCTTCCATGTGTGCCCTGTCTTTAATGTCATAAAATAAAGCCTCTTTCTACTCTCACTCTCTTTCCTTCAGAAGCAGCAGCCAAGCTCTCTCCTCTCTCTGTGGCTCACCCACTTTTACTGGGATCTCCATTTGCTGTTATCAACACAGTGGCATCCAGCAGACACGAGTGTTTAGCCATGGCTTAGCTGGGGACACCAGGACATACTAAAACGATGATGTTTTCATTGTGGGAGTTCAGCACCACTGGGAGAAACTGTAGAGCTGAGCAGGTGGATAAAAATGCAACACATTTTCCCTCAACCAACACCCTCCATACATTAACAAGGGCACCTAATGAATGTGTAGAAATGATTCCACGGTCAACCTTTGTCTCTTCTTTGTCAAATTTCAGAACAGAAAAGGCAAATAGGCTTGATATTTGTGATAGAGAAAATACTAACAAAACTGTGTGTCTGCTTTAAGAGCTTGTAAGCCGTAAGATCAGTTCTCTACACGGGGATGCTTAATGACTGAAACTGGATTAGAAACCTTTGCTGACCAAAGCTTCTGTTCAGCCTACTTCTATTCAGAGCAGTAAATTAGCTACCTTTGTGCTATGCCTGATTCCTGCCCAGGGGGTTAGGGAGATGTTTGTTCTTCATAACCATGGCAACAAAGTTGGCAATTAGCATCAAGTTTGGCTATTCCCCTGAGCAGGATTTACCCTGTGAACTTCATTTAGCAGGCACCAAGCAGCCAGCAGTGTCACAATGATGCATTTAATACAGTCAAGACTGGATCTGAATACAGTAATAATAAAAGACACCATGACCTACTAATCTACATTTGTATTTCCTTTTTAGCTGCCTCAATAATCATCTCTTCGCTCTTGCATGGCAAAGCTAATGCTCTAAAACTCATCTGCAGAATGGAGAGATCACATCACTCTCTCAAAGTATAGCTTCTTTTAGTACATTTACACAATGCATTAAATTAAATACAGCACAAAAATTAAATATATATGCGGGAGAAAAATGTTTCTGAATGAGATCTGGAAATGAATACAGATGAAAAGACAAAATACAGTTTACTGAATAGATTAATTAATAGTGCCATGACTGATGGCTTTCAAAGCATCGACTTTTTTGTGAGAATTCACAATCCTTAAATGCAAGAATCTTCACTCTGTTCTGTGGTTATATAGAGTTTAGAACAGTATGGCAAAGGTCTGCAGCCAGGGTTGCAAGGTGCTTCAATGGTACAAATTAAAAACAGCAGCAGATGAAAAGTGATCATTAGAAAATATTAACAGCTTAGCTTAACTTCTGGTACTACAAAATTAGGGCCTGGATTTCGACACATTTCTGAGTTACTGATCGATTTTGCCAGTTGCATCCTTTTTATAGTTTGCATAACTCTTTTTACTCTAAAGTTAGATAAATTATGATGTCATTGATGACCCTCTGAAGTTATCTTTTTATTATTGTTCTTTCTATGTGACAGTATAGAGCTCCTTGGTCAGAAAAGAAATCCTAATTGTGTTATGTCTCTGTACTTAATGCCCTGCAGTGCAGTACAAAGTGCTGGTCGTACATGCAGAATAAGTTAAGGAAAAGAAGATAAACATTTGATATGAAATGGGTCTTGTGAATCAATTTAAGAGCTTTTTGTTTTTGTAATGAGGATGAGCCATCTATTAATATTGATGGCTGCTCTGCTCATAAGGAGGAAAACGAAATACCTTTATCATTAAATACAATATGGCAATATGTGCAAAAAGACTCTATCCCAGTATTCGTTTGTGTCTGTCCAAAGAGAGTGACTGGACACGAAGCCTGTTCAAGGAAATGGCAAACTAGGGCTTGTCATTTCTGAAGTTTATTAATACTTTAGTATTCTTAGCCATTTCCTTACAATTCTCAATCTTCTGTATTAGGCAAAGCTGAAACACTTGAAACCATGCTAAGGTGAGGAGAAAAATACCTTTGTACTAATACCATAACCTTTTAAGAAGACAGCAAGTGCTCAAAGCTGTGGTGTATTTCTCCCATAAAGACAGCAACATTTGGATCATGCACCAAACACAGAGGAAGAGAAGAGGAATCTAAAATAAATAGTGTCATGACATCAAAAGTTATGTGAAGCCAACATAAACTAGGCAGGGCTAGCTATGCCATGCTTTGCTTGTAAAATATGTAAAGAAAAAATCCACTGCTGTTAAAAAAAAAAGAAAGATACAAACTAGCAGAAGAGTACTCACATGCTTATAGTATCATTTAATACACACATTTAGTTTAATCCAAGCAGTTAACAAATCTTGGAAAACAAAGCAAAAACACTTTATCTTGGTTCAAGCAAAACACTTGAAGGCAGGTTCCCCTAGGAAATGAGGCTTGTGTGATTGCACTGCCAGTCCATCTGTATTTCAAATAACTTCTCAACCTCCGAGCTGTTTCAGCCAAATTCTGTACAGATATGACATTCCCAGCAAAGCTGAGTGAGCACAAAGTTCAAGGAGTTGGCAGCTCAATAGAAAAAGAGGGACCTACACCAGTGCCCCCACTGAAGAAGCTCTGCCGAGTGAGCTCAGCAGTTCTTTGCAGTTTGCTCCCCCTGGCCAGTTACTCATCCGTGCTACCATTGCCCAGCTGTTATCTGGGGAGAAGGAAGGGAAGTGAAGGTAGCTGGAGGAGAGGGAATCACAGGGGACATGGAGGCAGCAAGGGTTGAGGGGTGGGCAAAGAGCTGGGAGGCAAGGATTGAAATCCAATCAGCCAGGATTCATTAGTTCCACTGTCACAGAACAACTTGTTTCTCAGCATTACAGTTCAGCCAAGAAACCACTAAAAGGAGTTACTTGCACAGCTCTGTTGATACTGCATTTTCAAAGCCTTTATTTGCTGGCATTTTGGATCCTGTCTCCACCCATGGAGGCTTGTGCAGGGAGAAGATTTGATCAGTCCTCAGCAAATTGAACCAAACATTTATATGGATGTGGGAAGGAAAAGATGCATAATAACATCAATCTACAGATGCAAACATCAGGTTGCTTTAAATATGCCAGAGGAGAACTTGTCTCCTCCTAAAGGGGGATATTTTCTGTTTCTTTTCATCTGCACCATTGTCTCCTATGTTTTACTTGCTTGGGAATAGTAGAATGTGTGAGTAAGGACAGCGTTTACTAAATGCTGAATTAGTTGGGATTGATTTAACCATTTAAGCTTTTACTTGTGATTAAGGAAATGTGCTGGACTTTGAACAAGTTGTTTGATGCCATTTTTTCTAAGTGGGATGTAAACCGATTCTCCTCTTTTTCCTATAAAGGACCCCATAAAAAGTTGTCCTCTGACATAGACAAAAGGACACCACAAAAGAAATACCCAGTTGACAGAAACCACCCCAGACAGATGTACTTGTGAGTTATATATCAATTCCTTGCTCTGTCAAAAACCAACAAGATAATATAAAAGTACCTGGGTCACTCTAGAATACGAAGTCTTACAAAAGGACAATTTCCCAGGTTTTCCCATGTGACAAGACCTGTGACACCAGCTCCATTATTATGGTACCCTTCATTCCTGAATGGCATTAAGCATGAGTGATATCCAAAATCAGCTTCAGTTTTGCTCCAGCTAGGGCAGAGACATAGCCATTAACAGAGTGCTTGACAAGGACAGAAAAAGAATTATAAAAATTATGAATTCTAGTGTCTATCAGATCAGTAGCTGTTACTTAAAACTCTGGGTGCTATTTCTTAAAAAAAAAAATCCCTAAAGGAGTGGTACAAACTCCTGGAAAGCCTTTTCTGCTTGCAATTTTTTTTTTTAGTGCAGAATTTTAACTCCCCGATGGTTTACTCCCAATTACCAGTAGTAGCTGAGGTTCCCAAAGAGCAGGTTCAATACCCATGAGAGGGAGAAGTCTGGACCATTCTTCAATGCCTTGCCAGCTACAGGGTGGGACTAGAAACACCTAGGGCTAAATCTTCCTGATAAATTTTCCCATGCCAGTGCTGTGTCTGCTTAAACCACCTGAAGGCATCTCCTACAGCTTATCCTGGAAACCTGGCCCTGAGTTACCATGTGGCTTCCAGAGGACCTCTGGGGATTCCTTCTTAATTGCAACTGAGATGTGGGAATAGAAGAGAATGAAAAATACAGGTAGGTGCCCAGTTTTCTCTCAGAATAAGTGGCCATAGGACATTGCATTGCAGAGAGGAAAAGGGTATTGATCATGGAGTTAAGATGTAATATGTGGCACCTTCCTAGAGAGAAAAGCAACAGAATTTGCCCATGAGCAATTTTATCACTTGGATTTTTGTGTTCTGCAGAGCTAAGGGGAGACATAAGATACAGGAGCCAGAAAGGACCATGCAAACTCTCTCATGGAGCTGACCTGGATCTCTAACAGCGAAGCCAAAAGTCTTTGCTGAAGAGAAGCAGAGTTGTTTCAGGAGTGTGGAGGGGTGCAAAGAGGTCTGGGGGGAAGTGAAAGATGGTTGTGGGAGATGGCTGCATTCACTCTCCTGCCATCATCTCCTGTCCAGAGTATCCCAGACCTATCTCTATTCTCTAGGTGCCACCTAATGGGTGGTGTAAGGAAAAAAGACAAAACCATAAGCTGGTCATGGCAGGGAGGCATGACCTTTCACACCAGGGAGTCCACAGATCCTTTGCTGGTGGTCCAAGCTGGATGCAATTCTTTCCCATTGCTGGCTTTCCATCTGAACTGACATACACAGAGCTTCAACTGAACATGTGAAAGCTGGAGGCCCAAGAAGGCCCTGTTCCTTTTCTCTTGTCTCCATTCATCTGGCACTTGTGTTCTTAGGTTTCCTTCAGTCCAGACAAGGACTCTGACAAGGCTAAACAACTCCACAGCCAGCAAATAAATTCGGAGCATATCAGTGTCTCATATGTGAGTGTCTCATATAATGCAGCACTGACTTCCCATACGTTCAAAATATATACAGGAAGAGACACCAGCTATGAAAATGCCCCATATGAGCCAAAGAATCCCTTGTTTAGGAAGCAAACAGGATTCCACAAGGATGTGCTTCAGCAGCAGACCTACCTCCATACAGCAGCACCCAGGGCTGCCTGAAAGAAAAAAGGGGATTACAAGGCATTTGAGACATTACTTTTTTTCTGCTGAACAAGACTTGCATGAATCCTAGCTCAGAACAGCTCACAACTGAAGTGCACATAATATTTACCTTCCCTTCATCGGATGACAAGGAGTGGTGGAATCTTGCTGTGCTTCATGAAGGGAATGCTGTCATGGCTCTCTGCACAGCAACTGTAACCAAAAGTTCCCAAGATCCAGATGGTTCTGACACAAATCCTTCCATGAATCTGTCACTGACCTTCAGTCCTTGGTTCTCCTATGGATTCAAACCAGGATGTGAACAACAGTGACCTCAGCAAAGCAGAAATCATCCTGCAGCTCTCTGGACATTCCGTGGTAGCATCAGGTAACTTCCTCAGAAACAAAGCTTTAATTGTACTTGAGTGACTAATATGTTCAAACCAGAAACTTTCCTGTGGGTTTTAAAAATTTAATTATATTCCATCCCCAAATTTTCCTAGTGCTACTCATTGAAAATACACAGCTGCACTGGTGAAGCTGTCAGTGAAAGGAAGCAAGAGGTTTTGGCAGCTGCTCAGAGGGGAAGAGGTGAGGCCCTGGACTCATGAGAAGGCGCTGGAGACAGTTTAGGCTGGGATATCTCTGGAGTCTGATGACATTTTTGGCGATCTGAAGAAAACTCATTTCATCCCCACCCCTTTGTGAGTAAGGCAGAGGTGAGTAGGTTACCAGGCAGCAGGTCTTGGTCCCAGCTCTTGCTGCAGCACATCATACAGCCACAGTCAAAGAGTGCTTGGTTCCTCCTTCATCTGCAGGAAGGAGGATGTGCACTTTGCAACATGAACATCCAGATCTGAGGCAGTCTGGGAGGAGGATTCTTAGCTCTGTGAAACAGATGCATTGGAGCCCAGTAGCGCTTAAGGTACTTGCTAATGTTTCCAGCCTGGATTTCAGCTCAGGAGCATTGCATGTACATGGCTGATGTTTCCAGCCTGGATTTCAGCTCAGGAGCATTGCATGTACATGGCTGATGCTTCCAGCCTGGATTTTTAGCTCAAGAGCATTGCTCACACAATTCTGAGCTAGAGGATCTTCTCAGGAAAGAACATATTCGTCCATGTAAGTCAGTCTGAAAGAGCTGCAGTGAGCAAAAGAAAGCCTTCCTGGTATTTGTCTTCCTCTGCACACCACAGAAATATATTTTGCTATGTCTGAAGCACCTTCTCCTGCATTTATACTGCCCCTATCACTGGAGAGGGAGCCAGCAGCATGGCTTCAAGGCATTGGTACAGAATAAAACAGAAATAATTATTTAGACAACTTATTCTCAACCTATATTTCAGTAATTTAAAATGTATCAGAGAAGAGTAAAACCCTAAAGACATACCAGAAATCTAACAAACACTTGGGACTGTGAAATACCATAGAGGAAAAACAAATCACCACCTTCAGAATAAGTCTGCCTGAATGAAGCAGGACTTTCCTGTGAAAGGAAGCTTTTCAGTGGGTAAAATGTGCTATATAAGTATTGGTTAGGGTTGATTTTTACTGCTGTAGTTTGAGCTGCCTACAGTAAATATGGAAATATTTATGGAAGTATCTCCTTCCCAGACATGCAGTACAGAAATACACTTTTAACATAGCAAAGACAGCTTTCAAAGCCTAACTTTTAAGGGGTTTTATATCAAAGTCACAGAGTATTACACCTTCACTGATGGTAGCATCAGCCTGGCAGAGAACTGTAGTTGATCTCACTATTTTATTCCTAAACTAGGCTTAATTTTAAATATGTGAACAATGTATGTTCATAGAGTTTCCCTTATTCAGAGCTTCTTCCCCATCCCTTTAGTGCAGTAAAGCCTTTCTAATGCTGTTTCTGAAGCAGTCTGCCTTACACACTTCACAGACACTGATGAACTGGCAATATCTGAGGTGCTGTTAATCAGCACCTGCTTCTTCAGATGACTCAAAAGTAGCCCATGTGCACCTCTGACACTGTGTAAAACCCTCCTGCCTGCTCTGCAGCACTGGCCCCTGCAGCTCTCCTTGATGTGCTAATGGAATAGCAGACCAAAAAGAAATGTGCAACTCTCGGCAGTGTACATAAATGAGGGGACCAAAATAGGTTTATCAAAGAAAATTGTGACTCTGACCCATCCTTGGAACTAAACCAAAGAGTTTCTAATGGCAACAGTAGGTCTCCAAGAAGAAAACAAAGCTAAACTAGTTTAAAATCGATCCAAAGAAGAATATGTGGGTTTTTTTGTTGTGGTCATTGCCAGCCAGATCATGATTGGTTGCAAATGTTAAGGGCCCTTGAGTTGCTTGAGTTCTTAATCCATCAAACTGGTCATCACTATGTGCCAAGCAATGACCTCAGTCAAGAGCCATAAATCACTGTTCAATTAAAGAACTAAACCTGCAAGCTCCCTCAAGTATCACTTCTCTCAGCACTTGTGTGTGGGGAAGGCGGGCTGCCCAGGCCTTGGGATTAGCTGATTTACATGGAGGAAGACAAGAGCTCTCAACTCCAAGTACCAAATTTTGCATTAACAGAAGCTGGCATGGAGCAGATTGAATTAAAAAAGGCAATAAATACAGAGTGTTTGCTTTGCATGTGGGTTAAGAGCTGAAAGATCTGCTTCCTTACAGTGTGGTCTCAGTAAAAGATCTAAAGCAGCATGTAAGAGGTTGTATCAGATTTTGTATCTACTATCCCTCTAATCTTCTAATTGCTAATCCTCTTTAGGGCATTGCCAGCTACCTTGCAGTTACTACACTTTGTAAAGAGTGCCAAAGATGTGCTGTTTATCAACACTGTAAATGCTCAGAAAGTTCACTCTCCATTCTGAAGCACAGGAATCTCTAGCTATGTTCTATTTGGCAGTAATACCAAAGATGATGAAACCTTTTTTTAAGTATGAAAGTTAGTTCATCTTTATGTGTGCAAACCAGGTGTTCAGCTACAAAGCTTTCTACAGTAGGAACTGCGTGATCAAAGTGACCTTAACAAAATCTGTTGTTATAAGGATTTTGAGAATCCAAGAGAATGTAGGGGGAGGAGGGAGAAAGGAATATTTCAAAAAGGAGAGAATAAGTGTGGTTAGATTTTTCACCACTGAGCACTTCACAGCAAACTGCATTTTCTGTGGTAGGACAGCTCTCATGAAGCCTTTCCCCATCTCTCTCTATTCCAGTGATTTCCAATCTTTTTTCAGATATTTATCTGCTTGTGTTTCCATATCTATATCAATGAGACATATTTAAGAGACAGTAAGCAACATTATAGGTTACTTAGTAAATAGTAAAAATACATATTGAGGTGCTGTACCACTAAATGCAAATATTTCCAAGGCAGTTTGGAGCCAAAGACTGTGTCTGCACCCCTCAAAAAATCTCACAAGTTTCTGCACATCCCAAATTAGGCTTTGGCAATTACAGCAGAGGCCACTCATAGTATTCATTCAAATTTAAATACAAGAGTCAATCTTTGCAGGAACAGACTGTATTTTGGCAATGAAATCTTACCTCTCACTGTCCAAAGTAATATTTTAAAGGACAATTCATCAGAATTAAAAGCATTGGCAAAGTAAGTGTTTTGGGCTTTCATACAATCTTATTTTTAAATGCTTTTGGCAGCTAACTCCATCTTTAAAATTCCATTACAATTGTGTGGAATTGCCCTCTGTGCTGAAAGGACATAAAGCAATGAGAATAGATTTACCTTCTTTCTGTTTCCATTTCAAGAACTCCTGAGGAATAAAACCTGACACAGAGGGGATGAAGCCACTTGACTTTCACAGCAGGATTACACAAACCACAGGAGGACAGAACCACTCTACCCACTCCAGTCCTTCTGACCTTCTGACCTTGAGATCCTGGCTCCAGGAAAGGGAATTTCAGGGGAATCTTGCCACTGTGCCAAACCTAGTCATGACTGCATCTTCCTGTTGCAAAAGGCACTGTGACTGGAAACAGCTTTTTATCACAGGCTTTTCCCCACACACCTGCCCCACCAGCTCTTTTTCAAACTTGTGTGCCTCCTGACATTAGGAAATTGAGAAGTGCAGTCCTGCTGTGTGTGGGAATCATTGTCTAAAGTAATCCAGTGCCCCAAGATGCAGAGTGAAGCTGCAGCCAGCAGCATGCTGGACATTCACTGGCTGCAGAAAGCCTGGGGTCTGACCCAAGAAGTCAAGAGAGAAAGAAATTTAAAATATACAACTGCCAATGCAACATGGTGTCTTTTTTGGCAGAGAAGATAAAAATAGCAAAGAAACTACAGCTCTGTTCTTTTTATGAAAGCCTGGCAGTTTTCCAATAGAGACTTAAGTACTTTTTGTACTTTGGGGGTAAAAAAGGGTGATGGGATGTGGTCCAAGACTGGTCATACGAACTGGAGAAATATGGAATAAGAGGCTGGGCTGAAGCAGCCAAAGTGGTACCACCAGCTGCAGCCCCATTAATTAATGCTCTGTGGTATGTAGCTGCAAGAACGACCCTGATAATTGTTGAATAAGAGCAGATAACTTTCACAGAGCTGCTCTGCCTTTCTTACTCTGGTGTACTTATCCAAGGAGTACCTTGCACATTTCCCCAGTCTCACAGGGCAGTAAATTAGTTCTAATTGCAAAGGTATATAGTAAAAGCTATGCTAAGCCTTCTGCAGCATTTGAAGATTTATTGTACAGTTTTAGGTTTTCTCTGGATTCCTAAAATTGGAGGGAAAAGGACATGAGAGAAAATGCAGATTTTAGAGATCTATAAAATCACCTCAGTTTAGACAAATAAGTGTTTCTCTGCGACTCAAACAATGTAACTGAAAATAACAGTTCTGTGGGTGACAGCACAGTGCACTAGAACAGATTCCTTTTTTATTTTTCATAGTTCTTCTTTTAATTTGAAAAGAATGGTAACTTTATCTGCTTAAAGGAGAGAATATGACAGTACAATAAATTATTTTTAAGGTACTCTAACCTCTGGTACTCTAGAGTACTCTAAACTCTGGTTTTGTGAATAATTTTGGGAAAAAAATTACTGATAGCAGATACGAGCAAAATTCTACAGCTCCACTGACAGCATTGACTTCTGCAAACAGCAGCAACTGCCCAGGATTTCAGATCCTTGTGCTGTGCTTTTAGCCTCTGTGTGGCACTCAGTCATGCCCTAAATCCTTTTTTACAAACATTTTTGTCCTTTTTATCTCCTCTGTGTTGCTGTCCCCTGCCCCTGCTACAGCCAAGCCTCCACAATAAAATCATCAAGGAACAGCAGCTGCCCCCAGCAGCTCCTCACTCCTTCCAGAGCCAGACCCTTCTGGTAGCTGTGAACTTGACAAACAGCCTGAGGATTTTATCTCAAAACAAAGCTGGTGGGTAGATCCAGGGAAACAATGCTTATCTCAGACTGCAGAGTACAACTTGCATGTCCTGAGCAGAGGGGGAACACTTAACATGCACTACTTTTAGCAGGAAGATACCTGTTCCTGTAAGGGATCTGAAATTCAGGGGAAATGCTGTTTTCTCATTTCTCAGCAAGTGCCAGCAAGGAATCACTTCCTCTGACCAAACCCCAGCACCTACATGCATGGCCATAGAGATGTATCTTGCAAATTAAATCCACAAATAAAAAGTAGCCACCCAACTAAAGGCCAGACAAAAGAAGAAAAGACAGAAGGTTTTTGGACTGCCTGGTTCTTCCGGGAATGCAGCTGTGCATTCCAGCAGGCAGCAAGAATGTGGGTTTTTCCACTTTTGCTGATCACAAGCTTTGCTACATATTAGGCAAAAACATTCATCCCCCATGTATGTGGCTCAACTAGATAGCTTCACAGAATAACAGTACTCCACATGAAAGAATGGAAATGAAACAAAGATTCTTTGAACGGCTTCTAATGTCAGCCAGCATCATAGGGCAGAAAAATTAGGTCACTGTTAAGAACACACATTTCTTTTTCTGGCTATGCAAGCCTGAATATACTGGGCATATCTGACATGTAACTTGATGTTGTCTCAGGCTTTCTCCTCCCACAAGTGAAACAGAATCCAGAAATTTGCCAAATTCATCCCATATAGTTCTTTATACCAATTTATTATGATCAGTCATGATCAGCCAAAAAGACTCCTCAAGTCCTTGTGTTGTTGTGTATTTTTCTGTCTCTCCAAAGAGTCACAAAGAGTTGACTTTTCTTGTGCCCCCACCTGTGGCTGAAACCTTCCTGTGCTGTGAACAAAGGGATGCCCACAACAAAGGAACAAAGGAACTTCTGAGGAAGACTCCCCCGAGCTGCCACCAGTGGTGCTTGTTGGAGATACCCCTAATCCTATAGCTAATAACTGAACTACTGCAGAAGATCCTTGGAACCCACTCCTACTGCCAAACAGCACAATGCTTAAATAGCATCTCTATCTGCCTCAAGTGTGCTGCATTAAAAACAGATCCTCCCATCACCTTCTGACACAGCATTGTAGAAAAAGAAGCGAAAAACAAAAAAAAAAGGAGCTTTTGTTGGAGCCAGCTTGTAATGACATGGCAAAAATGACCACTGAGAGCAGAAGAGTCACAAGACAGTGTGATCTTCCAAGTGTGTGGTTTGTCAAATTCAAAAGCAAGTTCATCACTATGAAAATGCCAAATCTTCAATGGCATTTGATTCAATTCTCCATATTTTCTAACAATGTTTTAACGTGAAAACAGGCAAAAATTGTGATGAATGCTGTGACAGGACCACCATCTATTGATATTTGCTTAAAGCTCTACCTACCCTCAGAGCAAGTGCCTACCTACTGCACCAGTAGATGGCCCCTTAGCAGGACTCATTTTAAACTTAGAGCTTTGTCACCTCTGAAAGGAGTGCTTCACCTTTAAACATCTACAAAAATCTCTTTGTACTTTGTTCTGGCTCTCATTAATTCTAAAGGGAGTTGGAAAAAGGACTAGTAGAGCTTACAAAAATAACAAACAATGAGAAAGAATGGGATATAAAAATAAAATTCATTGCTTCCAAATCTGCCCCATTCTCTTTCTTACCTTTCAATAATGATTACATGTGTCTTCTGCACATTCAAGCATCAGAAAAACATATAAACCATTTTTATGGCACAGAGCAAAAATTTATCTACGTATTTCAGCTTAGATCTGCAAGAACACACTTAAATTTTAGAAGTGGAGTGAGAAAACAAAGACAGTTTTATTCCATGCACAGCAATTACTGCAGCTGTCAGCACAAGTCACTTTTACTGCTAAAGCAAAAGTGAGAAGCATCAAGTGGATCCTACAAAAACAATACAAGTTTATTTTAGAAGGCCACACCTTCTGTTCTGTAGGCTCTTAAATTGGGCACAAGTAAGAGCAAATTATCAAGCAGAATTAAAAGAAGTGAAAATGCCACACATTCAAGGGAGAAAGATAAATTTTTCTGTAGAATTTAGGAGAACCAAAGTTAGCACTGAATTTCAAAAACATTTACAGATCTTCTGCAACTCTTCCATTCTACTGTGCAGAAAAAAACCTGTTGCTGGTGTAGACAACAGGAGTTTTGCTGTTAACTTCAGTGAAAGCCAGAACTGTATCCTCTTTTATTATCAAAGCCCACACACCCCAAATTTAGCCCTTTGTGGTTTGTTTTCAACAACAAGAGGGGTGTCAACACTTGCTGTAAGGCAGTGATGTTTTTCAGTAGCTATTGGTTATGCTGAACATTATTGAAACTGATCTCTCTCAGTCGTGAAGGTATCCATATTGCTGGAAATGGCAAACTCCAGGTAATTTATCTGTATAGAAGTGGCAATACCAATTTCATTCTCACAGCTCCAAAAGTCTCATTTTCCTTAAAACAAAATACAAAGATAAAAGCCCAAATTAAACTCTAAAGGGGATGGTAAAGGTGTTATTAAAAACTCTCCTGGATTCTTTTCCAGGTGACGCTGATGTAAATACTAAAGTGTGTATTTCTAAAGTTTCTCTTGATTTCCTGAAAGGGAGTAAATCCTTGAACAGTTTAACCAGTACTCACTGCAAAAATATAGATGATGTGTGTGATGTATAAAACCAGGAGATTACAGAAAGAAAAAACCCTCTAATTTAAACTCTTTGTCCTGCAAACCCAGGATGAATCCTTATAGCCCATCTCCCATAGAAGCATTGTATGTGAAATGGGGCAATGTATAAACAAAGTGCTTTATCTGGGGTATGACTGGAAGCTCCAGGATTGTAACATCCTTTAAGATAACATTCCAAACCTATCCTTTTAAGTTTTCAGCCAAGAATTTGTTTTTATAATTTCTTTGCTCTTGGCAAAAGGAAACTATACTTCAGTTTGCCCTCTCATTCAGTGCCACTATCACTCCCCCGTTTTTTGCCAAAAACACAAAACAAGTGCTTTGAAACCCAAAACAGGGAACAGGCTACAGCTACTCTGTGTCATGGTTTCTTAATCATATTTACCATGAGATATCATAAGGCAGGTCATTAACAACACAAATAATAATATTGTTTTATCTACAACTGGATCTCACCCTGCAGTTCCCACTCAGGTGTCCCAGACACCACGAGCTGATCTGGGAGAAGCTAACACTGCTGTGGAAAAGGCCTGACTCCTACCCTAGGGCAAGAACACTCAAGATTTAGTACCACTGTAATTCTGCTACTGCCATATGTCCTGGAAACACAGTACTCCCTTGCCCTCACAAGCAACAGATTTAATCTACTTTTTCACTCCAAGATTTTGGTCTTTTTTCTCACAGACTGGTGCATGACACAGTTTTAGGAATCCTAAGGGCTTAACTGACTTCTATCCCCTCCAAATCAGCTATAGGCCAGCAAGAGCACCTCTTCTTCCCAGTAAACCCTCTCACAATATGCACTATGTGATGAGGTCATTTATTGAGCATGACCATTAATAAAACCTCAGAAGGGAGATTTTAGGGAGTGTCTGCTTCCCTGTCTACCAGCTGCAGGGATTTTCCGATCACTTTATACTGCCATAGCAATGCACTGAGGCTCAGCTGTACTTCTCAAGGGGAAAAAAGCCACTGCAGGGTAAATATAAGCTAATGATGAGAAGCTTTGAAGAAAACTGTCTCAATCAATTACAAATAATATCACTCATAGTTGCACTTTGTGAAAGAAAAAATATGTTACAACAATTTTCCCTGATAGCCACACCTACATCTGACACTAAGTGAATACTATATATCACTCCAGAGGCCGAGTCCTCATTTCACTTTTTTGAGCAATAGTAGAGTGAGAATACCTCACTGTAAAAAACCATTTTCTCATTTAATTTCACATCAATTTAAGCACTCGCTGCTCACAAAACTGAAACACCTTTACAGAAGTCCTACAAGCTGAACAGAAATGTTCTCAGAAATGTTAAAAAACAATCAGGGAACTGACCAGAAAATTTTGCAGCAAATTTTAGGTGTTAGGAGGTCAGCACAGAGCATGGAAGTGTGGAAGTGTATGATTGTTTGTGTAAGCCTCATGCTGCTCCTTGTAGTCTCATGGTTGATGCAGCCAAGATCGTGCTCTGCTGAGAGTCAGCATTTGGATTTTGCAGAAAGAATTGCTGTATTTTGTCTCCTGTCTTTGCAATGCTCAAGGGACAAAACCCCTCAGTGCAGTAAGGAAATTTTTTTTTTCCCCACCTTCATCCCTGAAAGCCATTTGGAATTTTAGAAGAGGAACAAATGCCTTCCTTAAATAAAATTTAAAAAAAAATAATCCTTCTCAAACAAGAGAAAGGAAAGAAACATATTACCCACCTGAGACTGAGAGTTAAATAGTATTTTACCTTTATTCCCCCAACAAATGAAAACTGAGACAAAGGGAGAGCTTGTCCCAGAGTACTCTGGGAGACTCTGAGGCAGCAAGGAGAAACAGAGACAGGTTCATGACCGTCTGGATCCCTCCCCTGCTCCAGTTAATTCAGAGAAGTGTTCAAACTCACAGCCCTTGCTGAGCCCTCCACCAGCAGATTTACAGCTTTGGCACATGCTGCTGTAAGAAGCTGTGCTTGTTATATTGCTCGTGCTGCCATCCCAGTGTAGGCATGTTTTAAACCCTCCTTTCCCCTGTCAAAAACTTAAATTCTGTCTCTTACTCAGCCTCTGAATTCAAAGAACTTCCCCAGAGCTCAAGAAATTTCACCTGGTATCAGCAGTGATATCAGCAGCTCAGGAATTTAAGCACATCCATTCAAAATCTTGAATCTCTTTAAAAGCATTTAACTAAATGATGATGTGTTTGTTAAATTTTGCACACCAAAATCAAAATAAACCCCTGCCTTAGAAGAGCCATCCAGCCTAAGTTGGAATTTCCATGGAAAAAAATCATGCAAAGCCTTTTAAGGAGAATGTGGAAGGTTATACAATTTGGATTTAGAAACACTAAAGGAACAAGCACTTTAACTCATGTGTGTATCAACAAGTGAACAAAGACTGATATGTGCAAATAACAATAATCTTCAAAGTGAAGGACTAGAATCAAAGAATAAAATGTTTTTCTTCTGGAAATAGTAATTAGCAAAACCAAGGTCAGACAATTTCCTGAAAATAAATGTATTCGTCTGTTTCTGCTGTTTTCTTCAATTGTTTTTTGATCAGTATTTACTAAAAGCTCAAAGTGCTCAGGACTCAAGTGTTTGGTCTACAGCTCAGCACTGAAAAGGCACAGACACAGCATCAGAACACCCTGGGCCAGTGACTCTTTTATGCTTTAAAGCCATTTATAAATGGACTTTTAAATACAAACAAACCCACCTCTTTATTTTGGAAGGCTGAACAAACAGCCTTGTTTTGGGTAAGTGTCCACTATGTGTTCAAATATAAAATTATAGTACAGCATAATATATAGACTATAAAATATAAATATATAGAATATATAGAATATAAAATACAGTATAGCATTTGCTTTATTGTGCAAGCAAATTACAATTGTAAAAAGTGAACAAATTTTACTGAGTGATTGGTTTTATGTACAGAACATTTCAACTCATATCCCAGTAATATTCTGGGCTTCACAGAATCACAGAGTGGTTGACGTTGGAAGGAGATCTGGAGGTGATCTAGTCCAGCCTCCTGCTCAAGCAGGTTCATCTAGAACTGTTGGTAGGGCCTGATAATTCCCCTAAATTCAGGAGGAAACAACAAAAATAGTTTGTGGGATTTGTTTGTTTGTTTGTTTTTGTTTTTGTTTTGTTGATCTCCTCGCTGCTAGAAATGTAGGAAATATAGAAAGATGCTCTTTGTATCTGCTTTGTACAGTTCTTTAGAAGTAGTGGGCAGTCAGCCATGCCATCAGAGCTTTAATTTCTATCAGTGATCTCTACTATAATTCCCTCAGGTTTATAACAGAATTTGGATTCCTTGTTTGCCATCAAATACTCTTTCATATTGGTAGCATAGAAAGAGAAGTGGAAAAAATGGATGTAGACAGAGCTGAATAGATTTTGAACTTGATTATGTTTTTAAAGTTGTATATTTTAACAATCTGTTACTTTAAAAACTTTTGAAATGCAGAGCATATATCCTCATTGGTTAAAGGCTTAAATGTAAAAAATATTTTAAAAACAGCATGCTCCTCATTGACTGTAATTTTGTCTCCTAACAATTATTCAACAAACATACATTAGAACAATTCCTTTACTACCTCCTCAGTATTTCTACAAGAGAATATAAAGCTTCCTAAGTCGAGGTATACAGGGTCAACTTAATCTTGCAAATAATCTTTGCAGTGTGCAAGAGATTCCCCAGCATCTTCAGCTCTGGAGTTTAAAAGAGTTATAAAAGCTAAAAAGCAGGATTACAGTTATCAGCCCAATATTTCAGTTTTCAGAGATGGACTATTGATCACCACAGAGATAAAGCTGATCTGAGTAAGCACCACATGAAATACTTCCAGTAATCTTTCCAGAAAGATTTCCACTAAGAAACCAAAGTGTTAGTTCAGAGTGGGCTTTTATTTTGAACATTTAATCACACTGTCCATTGAATAGAAAATATATAAAAGCTCTACGCAAAAAGTTGATTTTTAAAAAATTTGTACAATCTTCTTATTACAGGAAGAGATCAGAGTTTATTTTAGCTCCCATGATAAAATATTAGAAAATTAGCCATTTCAAATACACTATTCAGGGCTTGGGAAAGGGAATTTGAACACAACAAAACAGAAAAATTCAGATGGGAATGGTATACTCACTTGGATCCAAGTCAAAGTAAGCTGTGATAAATCCTTTGTATATGTGTATAATTGTTTTATATTAATGTTCTTCTGCTATTACAATTGTTTACTGTTTTATTTGTTCTATACTTAGCTGTTTATTTTGCTTGTTAAATAGTTTCACCCTTCATAACTTTTCACATGCAACATTTTAGCAAAACTGCTTTAGTGCCTCCTGCTTTGAAGAAAAAACAGCAGTTTAAAAAACTTCAATCTATGGTTAATAGGTATCAGTGACCTGCGTGGCTGCTTTTCTTTTTCACACTGTATACAGAACTTTGATAGGATGAATAGTCTGCTCTCCTGGGACTCAGAGAGGATCACAGCTACACCTTCTGTGGAAACATATGGGTTCTTGCTCTGTGAGTTTCCTCTAAAATAAAAGTTGTTTTGATGGCAAATTTGCAATTAATAGACTGACAGCAACCAGGTGACATGCCCATTATGACATACTGTAGCAGTAATTTAGGATGTATTTTTGAATCACTTTACCCATGTTCTAAACTCACTTGGAGAGTATGGTATTGCAAGAGAAAGGATTTTCTGCCATCACAGCAAGGGCTGACTGCAGTTATGCCATTTTGAAAATCTCTCCACTAATAAACAGCTCTGCTTGTTTTTAAAGTTCTGTTTACTTGTGTCTTTGTGGAACTGGCCCAATATTTCCCAAGTATATTTTAAGCTATTTTGTTATTGTTATTTCACAGGCATTTTCTTCCAAGGTACATCTTTTGTTTCCACAGAAATAGCCCTAATTTCCTTTGTAGTCCCTGTGTTTTCTGGGGACACCAAAGGCAGCTGTTATCTGCCATGCCCTGTTTCTGTGCCTCTGCTGGGGGTACTGGACGCAGTGTGCTGCAGGACAAACATCATTCCAAATTAAGCTCCTAATCTCTCTGCTTTAGGTAATATTGTTTAGTAAATATGAGCATGAATAACCCAGGGATCACGGATGGCTGCTTCTGCTGTACCCTCTACGGTTTGCAAATAACTCGGAAAGGCCGTCTAAACAGTTTACAGTCTGGAGCTGAGCAAGTGCTGAGGAAAACACTCCAAAATGTGTTCTAAGAGAATCTACGCCCTTTTTTCTTAGCCCAAATACACTGGGAGTGGGTTGGGGGTGTGCACAGCACACTGCATCCCCAAATATCTAATTTAAACCTTAGTCATACAGTCCTTTGAATAACACAGACAGAAGATGATCCTTTGAAACTAACCCAAATCCTGAACAGATCATGTATCTTTGAACAGTTTGGATTTTAAAAGATACTGAAGTCATATGTATGAATCTCTTCCTGGTCTTTAAGTAAAACACAACTTCTCAAGGTATTTGAGGAATTTTTTAAAAGAATGGGCCAAACCCTTACACATAATCTAATAAATGCTACTGTGGCTAATTCAGAAACACATTCAGCCCACCATAGTGTGAACTTAGGAGCTATGACAAGAGAAAAAGATATTGCATCCAAAAAGAAGTTTGTGAAATGTGCACCTCTGCAACCTGAAGTCTCAAATACTTATCTTTAAACGCTGTTTCATGTTACTGTCACCAGCACCACATATGAAAATACAGCTTACACTTGGTGTTCTAATTTCTGTGAACTATTCTTACGCCTGTGAGTATTCCTATTGGCTACTGTGTAAAGCCAGATCATAACAAGTCCCTTTAAGATAAAACCATGACTCTGAATGCAGCACTGCTATTCTAGCTTTATGGCCCATGATAAACTACTTTCTCCAAGATAGGATTTGCCATTTTTAGATCAACCACTAGAGATATAAAATAACTTTTCTGATTATAATTCACCACAACTCTAACTTAGGTAGGCTGTACTTTCTTTTATATACAAAGCCTGGTCATTTTTAATCTAAACAAATTCACAGGGAGGAATTGAAAATTTTACTTCTTTGTTTTTGTTTTTAATCTGCAGTAAACTAAACACAGATGTCTCTAAAATAATGAGACATCACAGCATTCTTATTTAGAGAAATCTAATTATAAGTAGAGGCATCCTTTTCCGAAAGTGCTCGCAGATTTACAGCTTTGAACTGGTGCAGCTGGACTTGGGTCTCCCTGTCTCCCACCCTGCCCCTGACAAATCCCCCGTGCCTGCTGTACTGAGAATCCCAGCTGGCTGCAGTGGCACCCCCGGGCTGTCAGTCCTGAGGAGCCCCGGGCTCCCAGCCCTGCCCATGCAATGTTCAATAAATACCCAGCCCTCTCCCAGGCTCTGCTCCCGCCCACTGCAACTCTCTGCCCGAATATTTGGATCTCAGTTACCCCTCTGAAGCAATTTCCTGCCTCTTTCAGGCTCATTTCTCAACTCCCAGGTAACAAATTTTCAACCTGATTACGACTGGGTGAGTTTAGTCCAAGCTTTTCTAAGGGAGTTGCATAATCTGAGCCGCTCTGCTGCAGCTGTTGTTGAACAAAAGTTATCTATAAACTGCAGACAAAATCCTTCGATATTTACAAAAGTCACTATGCAAAATATCAAGATATACTGCATTACACCATGGTTATTGTTTTCACTGGGACCTTACTGTTTGCTCAGTCCTCACTGTGAGAAACCCACAGCTGCATTTTGCATCTGACTGGGAAAGAATTTAAAACTTGAACATTCTGATCATAAATTTCCCATTGCCAAGTAAATGTCACCATGAATTTAATAAATAAAAATTGTGTCTTCATAGAATTGAAACTGACTTCATGACTGGCAACATCAGGATTTTTTTTAATAGGCTTGGGGGAAAGCTGGCATTGTAGTTGTGTACAATTAATCACTTTTGCTTGCCCATTTGGTATCATATAACCACAAAAAGTTTCCAGAAAGAAAGAGAAAGTTTCCAGAATACAGCATTTGCAAGACTATTAGCCAAGCTTCTCCACTGCTGCAAGCAGACACAGCCACATCAGGCGAAATTAAGTTGACAATGGGATCAAAATTAATCTAATCTTTGCTTAGATTGCATTTGTTTTTACAGATATTGCACTAAGGAAAAGGGCCAGGATTCAGTGTTGCATCCTCCACTCCTCCACCAGTGGGAGGCCAATGGGATTCCAGGCTCTAGAATGGATTTTTTTGGAACTACCTACAGTCACTGGTTTTGGAGACTCGAACCATAAGTGATGATCAGGGACCATCAAGTGGGCTGTGAAACACTGATATGAACCTGAACCTCTCTTGTGGATTCTTCCTTTCAGTGATACAACAAATGAACAGGGATCCAAATTAGAAATACATTACCTAAGTTTAAGAAGATTAATTGAACAATAAATGACAGAGAATCTTGGATGAATTTCTTTGCAACTCCAGTTCTAGCATCCAGCAGAGGAAACAAAAACATAACACAGTAACAAAACACTAAGTTAGAATCATCCAACCATGAGCTAAATAAAACACTCATTTTTAAAGTTATAGAAAACAAAAACCCTAAAAAAGAAGTCTACCCTGGATTAAAGTCTCAACATGCAAAAGAAGAGGAATTCAGCAATTTTAATGAAATATATAAATAATAAGATATTTGTTATAGGCTACTGGAGCATGATGTCCTGTGACAGACAAAAAATTTCTCAGCCTAGAAAAGAACTATTTCCTTTTCCAAAAAAGGAAATAGTTCTATAGTTATAGAACTGTAACCATTTACAGGCTGGGGAAAAAAGCTACAAAACAATGTCAATTGATATTTTCAAAATCGTCAAGACATATATATATATATATATACATATATATACTACACACATCCTTATCAGCAGCACATTGCAGAGGTATTTCAACTATCTCCACATCACATCCAGCTTGGTAAAACAATGACATATCACATGATATCTGCACTCTGCTTGGAGAGAACAAACGCTGGACTCAGCACTACCTATGATCTTTAATGTCATACCTTCTTCAAAATTATCTGCCATTAAGGACACTTGAAAATATTTGTATAGCTCCTCTCACATCATTTATCTAAGAGCTTTTCAACATCTAAATAGCAGAAAGGTAGCTCCAGCATGTGGCTTGACCCAAAACCTCGACAGAAGAGTGTAAAATAAACAAACCTCAACAAGAGAGAGAAGGTATGCATGAGAGGAAGACTAGTTTTCCAAGGGAACTCATTGCCATTTTAGTACAATAAATTATCAATGTCAAACTGAGACTTCTGTAAACAAGCTCTTCAAAATGCATTAGAGACCCATAAACAAATAATGAGCTCTCTTTTTGGAACTCTTTTTTGTTCAGTCTGAAGTGAACACAGAACTAACTTGCACGCTTGAAGTGAAAGAATGAGGAGTTCCAGGCTTTACCAGCTCCCTCCTTCCTCTTCATTTCAAAATTTTGTCCACAAAGCAGAGATCTAGTGGTCACTGTGAAAAGCCACCCCCATGGTTAGTGGTGGACAGCCCCAGTACAAGGGCAGCTTGCAGCACAACACAGTTGATGGGTTACTCTGCATTCATGCTCAGAAGCAGTTTAGACCATGTTTAGCCTTATCTTTAACCTCTCAAACACTAAAGCACAAATTGTGTTGTCATCTCTCTTGATTACCCCACTAGGACCCCAAATCTGCTGACACCATTTGCACTCACCAAGTCCTTTGGCATTATCTAGTCCAAGAACTCTCTCAAGCTTCACCAACAACCTGAACCCAAGCCTAGGTGAAGGCACCAGAGGTGAACATTTCTCCTTTGATCTAAGGCTTTCAGGCCCTGCCTCATTGCTGTTTCCTGCCTGTAAAACTCTTGCTGCTCAGAAAGGAAGGAGGAAGATGTTTTCTGTGCTGACCATGAGACAGGACCTATCTGGAAGTGAAAGGGAAGAGTTCCATGTCTCATTGAATGAAAAACTTCTTCCCTCTTTCAAGAAAATCTTATTCCTTTCTTTTTTCTCCTCAGTTCATTTCTTTAGAGCTGGCAAGTCCTTAACACGGTGTTTTATATGTGGGTGTGGTACCAAGAGTCCTGGAGCCAGTAAAAGTAGTACTTAAGCAGTCAAAATTATATCCATAAATACATGTGAAGTCAAGCAAGGGGATTCATCACAAATAATATCTACTATTATCTCAACAGAGCTGACACAAGTCAGGTAAGGCTTCACAAGTCAGAAAATACGATATGGTATCAATCTCTCAGTTTTGTTTATACCAACCCATCAATTCAGAAAAGTATCAAGAAGCTCTGCAAACAAATGCAGGCTTGGAGGTTACATCCAGTCACAACACAATAAAAGAATAATCCTGATTTGGATATCACAAAGTATCAGTGCCTTGATTCAGATTCACCAATTGCCATAGAAGTTAAGGTTTCCCCTTTTTCTGGCATAGATTCCAAGCAGCCAGAGTCATTACCTGGTTTGAACTCCCACATAGCACAGGCCATTAAATTACATCAAGATACTCCTGATTTGGTCTCAAAATTCTGGACATCAAACACAAAAGAAGTTTTAACACACAGTAACCATCACTAGTAGATTCCCATTTTTGGTGAACAACAGCAAGACTCAATATTATATTTTTCTGCCCAAGAAAACCTCATGGCAATTGACAAATATTTGAGAAAGATTTACCATCTCTCCACCATTTGACAAATATGGAAACTGAAACTCCAAGGCATGAAAGTTAGTTATTAATCTGTAATTAATCTGTAATTAAAGCCAAGCAAAATTTATATGCACTAATGAAAGTCTGCAAAGTGGGGTTTAAATGAGATTTGAGTGCCATGTGGGCTTGTTGCCTGGGCCTTCACCTTACCCAAGCTACTATAAAGTGAACATAAAATAAAGAATTTCTGAGTCTTACCACCTTTTTGCTCTTACAGAGGAAAGCTACTGTTTATTTTTATTTACCTTTATTTGCTTTGTATTCCTGTAGAGGAAAAAGGTGGTAAAGCAAAAGGTAATTTTTTTCACAGAAGAAACTACTGAAGTTAGAGAAAGCAAATCTGTTCCATAGAAGGCTCCACATGCCTGTCTAACCCAGCCATATTTCTGGGGCTAAATGATGCAAAGATAAAAAGCTGACTTTGTGAAACAAAGGTAAATAGCAACCCAGATGCTCTCATTCATATTCTGAAGTTATTGCCATCAGTTCTGTGACCAACACATTTCACAGCTTGTGAATTTCCAACAATCATAAATTAGGGCACTAAGAGAGCACCAAGTACAGTCCTATAAACCTTTGGAAGAGTTTGCTTTATTTATATTCTAGCTGGGTACACTACCAGTGCTCTAAAGTTTATAAAGTACTGGAATCCAGTAGAATCCAGTCCTCCAATCATTCATTTTATATTTCTGATGGTCTGGATTATAACTCTGTATTTGCACTGCTCCATAAGTTCACAAACAAGGTAAGGAACTAGGATTTATTCTTTGTTGTTCTTCCAAGCAGAACTAGGTCTACCAGGTACAAAAAAACTGTGCAGGCATCACACAAAACAAGATCATGTTTCCAAGGAAGTGGAATAACCCTTCCTTTTCAGAGGGTCTGTTTAGCCCTCTTAGATCTTACGTGTGAGAAAAGTAAGAGAAATTAAAAAAAAAGTAAAATCTGAAAAAAAAGTTCCTAAGGTCACTGAATTTAGTTCTGAAGGCATAATCAGCTATAAACAATACCTAAATGCTAAATTAATATACAGATTCCCTTTTAAAGGAGCTTGTCTTTTTAGGTAAGATGTACTGATGAGACATGGGAGGGAGAACCTTGTAAAGTTGCCCCATAAACATTATTCCCCAACACTTTGTGTTCTAAGTCCTGTGTGATGCTCACGACTTTCCAGAATCCAGCACTGGCACTCACTGTATGTTCACTTCATAGAACTTCTTTTCCTAGGAAAGGTTATATTTAATGATGTTAAACTGCATTGAAAATATTTGTGACATCTGTCAAATTAATTTTAAAAAAATCATTAGGGTCAGTGTAACTGCAATAAATACAAAATTAATAGCATGGGGGTTCTTTTAAGGTTACATTAAAATAACATTTGGGATCTGTTTGAATCTGACAAAATCCAGGGAACTGGCTACAGCCACAATTTGTCCTTAAATTCTTTGTGCCTACATAGGAAAGCTGCTAAACAATCCATATTTTTTATTCACAGTGCTCCATGCGCTGGTGTAGAGAAAGTAGTCTCAGAATAAGATCTGGGATTTAGGCAGTTCAGCTTCATTTGGCTTACAGCTCTCCTAGGGCAAGTTACTCTTTTGATCTATTTTTATAAATTATGACAAACTACATTTAAATCTTCCCACAGGTGTTTTGAGGAAGAGTTACCATCCACTGATGGTGTAAAATGCTCTGATCCTTGTGCACAGGAGGAGACAGAGCATGGCAAAATCCTATTGCTCTCTGTGTTGCTGGCAGTGCCCACTGGGACATGCCAAACCAAGGGTTTAAATATAAACATCACTTTCCTGAGTTCACTCCTTTCCCCTCCTGCATTCCCTATTTTCCCCTCATGACACTACATCTCAGAAATACACCTTCTCTTGCTTCAGAGAAAAGGACATGGCAAAATTTGCACCTCTGCACTGCTACAGTTAGGATCACTAGAAAATGACATTTTCCCTTCTGTATTTTTGGTCCAAAATATAAAAATATGGTGGCAAATTAAATCACATTAAAAATTAAACCACATTAAGTCTAGGATAGTTTTGACATTTGCCAAGTCAATTACTTCATCTAAAAAAGCCCAAATGCAGAGCTTTAATTTTGAATTTATGAGCCAAGTACAGCTCATAGCTCAGTATTTGTAAAACAATATACCAGGGACTTCAAGAACATATGACTGAATCCTGTATCTTTTAGCTAAATTGAAAACAGGCAGCCAGGTAAAATCCTCATATTCAAATTTACATCCGTGTCTTTTCCCATTGTACAGAAGAAGCTATTTTCACTGGGCTTTTCAGTACATCTTCAAATTGCAATTTTGTTACTTAGATCTGAATGACAAGAAAGATGAATCACGTCTCAGAATTTATTCAGCATTGCTAATTAAACTCATTCCTGGAGGCCTGGGAAGCACTAAACCACTCGAGTGTAACAGTGAAAATTAGTGATTTGAATAGAAGAATCATGAACTTTGGAAAAGAAAACATTACCCATCAGTGGAGCTCACAAAATAGCCTCTTACAGAAACTAAATAAGATTAATGAAGGTGAAGTCAAGAAAAACAACAGCTTTTAAAAGTCCTTGTGTCTTATTTTCTAAAGAACACATAAAATAGACTCAGTGCCACTAAAAACACTTAACATGCAGATTTAACACGAAAATAGGGAAGCAAGTTTTTATAGGCCTCACCTTACTACATTGCACAGAAAAAAATCCTTTCAACAAAAAATATTTTAAAACTATTCAAAAGAAAATAATCTTCAAGTATTTCCAAGTATTTGGGTCCAGACCCTGACCCTTCAAGCTGTGTTGTATTTCAGTTAAAACTGTTGTCATAGGTGTTTCAGTGCTACCACTGGTGTTTATTCTCAGTGAAAGAACTATGCATCTTTCCAGATTTTCTTCCTGCTGAATAGCCTGGAGACTTGGACACCCAGCACACAGCCATTGAGGGCTCAGCCTTTCACTTTGTAACTAAGAAAGCACAGATAATACAATAAAAATCTGTCAGGATAACAGGGCTACTGCATCTGGAAATCCATGCAAAAAACAGCAAAGAAGAAGCCTTCAAAATCAGAAGTCATTGGAGAAAAATTGCATTTAATGCAGGGTTATTCTCCTGGTGGGAAGGCCAGGCCTTCTGACAATGGAAGCTAAGCTTGGACCTCAGTGGGCCCAAGGAACCATGAAAGACTGATTACTTAGCACAGTGCCTTGCTGTGAACCCTGGTACTGCTCCAAAATCATGCCAGAACATCCATATAAACCCCACAGCTGTCAGAGGGCAGCTCTGAGGGAACCTGAATGTCTCTGGTGAGACTGGAATTGAACTGCTATAACCGTAAGAGTGGGGTTAGACTTCCCTTTTGCTGCACTAGAAATGAATAGAGAAATGCATGCATGAAGAACTGTAGAACATACATATAATAAAACACACTTCAAAACTTTCCTGTAAATCCCAGGCTTCTATCATGTTCCTTTTTTAAAAAGGAGGGGAAATAACTATGCTTTTTTTTTTTTTTTAAGCAATAATCAGACTTTTTAGGGGACTTCATCCAGTTGGCTGGCTTATTCTGGTTTTTATAATGCTATATTGGGACTTCAGTGGTCAGAGACCCAGTCCATTTAGCAAGCACTTTTAAGTTCCAGGAGTAAAACACAGCAATTACAGTTCTCACAACGTACCTTCAGAGAAAATGTAACTTTGCCAACAGCATGATCAATCTCTTGTTGGCCCAGGGTTGTAGCTGGTGGTAGGTGTAGCTCTCTTCAACAAGCTCATGTAATTTTTGATTGAGCCATGCTCTGATAAATTCCTCCTGCTTCTCACAGGAGTTTCTCTGACCTGGAGTCCCCCGTAACAGCACTGCCAGTGCTGGAATGCAGCTGTTCTGCATGTACAGGCATTTAGTCTTTCCACTACAGCATTTATGAATCTGTACACTCAGAAGCCTATTACTTAGAAGCAATTCATCTCTAAGAACAAAAGAAAAAGCTCTTAAAAAAATGTATCCAGCTTACCAAAAGGCTCAGCCTTAGATGTAAAACCACAGAGATACCTGAAACCACAGCCCAAACCCCATCACCTCCATGACAAGGATATTGTAGCAATAAAAGTGCATCGGCTCTTGAAATCCTGCACTCTTTGGTGACCTGCTCCAGAGAGGTTCTGCAGAGATCCATTACCTCTGGAGGTTATGGGCTGGACCGAGCAGCAAAACACAGAAATGTGATCTCTGTCAGCCTTCACACGACACTTACAAAACTAACACACGCTGCGACATAAGTGATGACTTTTGCTCAAACCCACTGGGTGACTGAACATGCACAGCCCCATAATTGCTCTTTAAGCAGAGAGTTTTCTTGATGATTTGGAAAGCGGGAGACCAAATGTAGAACTCCACCAATACACGAGGCAACTGACAGAAAATCCAGCCAAATGCTAACAGGAGGAAAAAAAGTTTAAAAAAAAGCTGTTTCTATTAAAGGTCTCTTTGAGTGCAGAGTTCTGAGTTTGTAAGAACATCCCTCTCTATGTCATTTACATTCAAAGTTACTCACCACTGCAAATCAACCCTGACCGTGGGTATTCAGTGAAAAATGCTCACTTTCGAGAATGCCAAGTTAATATCAGGAATATGAGATTTGAAAGGAAAATATCATTTGGATCTAAACTGAAACTGTCAAGTAGCACTTCTCAACATCTTGCCTTGCTATGAACAATATCAAGTTCAGAAGCAGCAACAAGTAAGCAAAGGTTCCTTGAAGATGATTTTGTGATTGTCTGAGTCCATGATCCTCATGGTTTCCTGAAAATATTCCTCAGGCAAGAAGGACAACAGGTTACAGTAAACTTTAAAAAAAAAAAAGAAGAAGAATATGAAGAATAGTGCCTATGTCCAAATCATGGGAGCAAGACATAGCTCTTTAAAAATATGAGACTTATCACAAAAATTGACTCTTCAGAAAATAAAGAAAAAATATAATTTTACATTATGTATTTGAAATACACGGCTCATATAATTATATTTATTGTAATTTAAAAAAAATGTTTAATTATAAGCCTCATAGTGCATTTAAATGGTTAACAAGTTTCTGAACTGTTCTTTTCCCTAAGAAAAGTTGTTCTCAGGTTGCAGCTATCTTGAAAAAATAGCTTTCCAGCATCTGAGTACTTTTAAAGAAAGTATTTCCAACCCAGCAGCACATTAGCATGTCCTTGAGGACAGAGCAGGAGAAATACGTATCACGTATCACTGTGCTCTTAGAACTACAGAGCAAGGGAGAATAACAACAGTAGTGCAGCTCCTAGTGAGAAGTGGATTCTTCAGCAGCAGAAAGCTGCCCTGGTTTAGGGCAAATTTAGGTTTAAAGATCCTCTGCTCACTTGTGAGTGTTTCGTACAACAGCAGCACGCTGTACTAGTGATATCTTAGAGATGAGGATATCCCTCAAAACTTGTTTTGAGACAACTTAATAGGGCCTTTAGCACAAAGAGGGGCAGAGTCACAGAGGAATGACTGGAAGTCTGAAAAGATGTTCTCATGAGCAGAGACAGTTGTGAAGAGGACAACTGTTCACCAAGGGGGTATTCAGCAGAAGCATATCAAACAATGAAAGCTATAGAGAAAACAGACACTCAGTATTTAGTCTGTATTATACCTGACTTCTAATGAAACTGAAGCGCATAACTATGCACACAAGTTATACGTACATATATATATATATGTGTGTATATATATAAAACAATGTATATAAGTTATTATATGTACAACATATGTGTAATGATGTTACATATGTAACAGCACATCATTAACTGGTGGAACTCCTGGCTTTACTAGGGCTGGAAGTGGAATTTAAAACATTGCAAAGACAAGCTTCCCACTCATTTTGGAATGGCTGTCTCTCAGTACTCCTCACAGAACATCTTTCACTCTTTAATAAAATTGCAATTGAAACCACTGTAAAAACAGTGTGATTCAATGGGTCAGCTACAGACCTCTTACGATTACACTTTGGTAATCAATGACAGATTATAAAAACATTCAGTGTTCTATTAGGGAAGGAAATCATGCTTACATTTCATGGCATGTCAGACAGTGGCTAAGAAGAGACAATGAAGAACCTTTCCACTCCTCTTCCCCTGCCTTCCCTGGATAAGTTGTTCTGACAGGCTCTTTTGGAGCTCCATCCGTCATCCTTCAAGTGATCCCCCAACAGCCAGGATCAGATGCAGCATACCAAACTACATGACACATCATGACACACTCCTGTGTGACCATCCTAACGCACTTGCAAAACTGCAGGCACTTACAGAACACATTAATTAAGTTTTCTTTGGAGACTTCCTCTTCGAATTTAAGATTACACACTGTTTACAGTGGAGACGGTCACCAGAATGGAATTTGACTATCTTAGCCATTTGAAAAAATATTGCTATATCTTGGACTTTTAATAAGGTTTCCACAGATTTTATATGGGTCAAAGGGAGGGAAAGTGCTTCTAAGATACTTTTAAGATAAAGCCTCCATTCCACTTAGAGTGGAAACTGCCTTTTTGACACCTAAAGCTGCCGAGTCCTTGATCTGCTTTTCCTCAGGTAGAGAATCCATTAAGTGATGAACAACTTCTCAAGCAGGGTTATGAGCTCTTCACATTTTATGCACACAGCCTCAGATTCTTCCAGCTACTTTGAGCATTTTTAATGCATGAATGAGCCATGGGCCCTTCACTGCCAGAACCACAGAGTTCTGTACTGAGATGTGAAGGCAAAGCACACTGAGTTCTCCTGAGCCAGTTTGTGGATTTGGGGGCACTATTCTGGCACCTGAGGGAGTTGTTACAGAATCTGGCGAATTTTTTTCAGGATATTTTAAGGAACACATTAAGAGAAGCTCTCAAATTTCTTGTAAGTACCATTCTTTTGGAATTCATAAAAAAATAAAATCCAGAACTTCCTATCTTGCCTGCTCTAACAGCAACATTTTCTCTAAGGTCATCACCAAATGAATAGAATGTTTTGTTTGCGTTTTGGTCTAATCAGACTAGATAGTTTTTGTTTTGGGGAGATGTTTGGTGTTTAATGCAAAGTGCTCATTGAAAGATGTTTCTGTGTTCTCTGTATGTAAGGATGTCCAGAGTCTTTGGTGGCAGCATCAGCTGTGTTTTACAGCTTGCTCACCCTGGAACAGGCTGTTAAAAGGAAAGCAATGCCAGCCACTGTACAACTCTGCACCAAACACCCTGTGAGTGACTGGGCAAAAGGGGTTCCCAAGAATTACAACTCAACTCCACTCTTTTCATGAGTTTCATTTTTTTCCCTCCCAAGGAGGGACTAGAGAAAGTGGATAGGAATAAATACATGTTTAGATAGCATGCCCTATTTCACCAAAAGTCTAATTTCTCAGTTGCAAAGAGGCACAGAACATTTGCATTTTCATAACTGAACAGGAGATAGTTAAAGAAAGGTAATTCCTAAATAAACAGGAAAAAGTGAAATGCCTAAACGACATTGAAATGCCGACAGTGCAAGAATGACATTTTTTTCCAGAGTGAACTCCATAGCAAAAGGAGCAAAATTCTCCTCTTAAAAACCCAAGCATTGAGTTGTTTCTCAAAAGTTTGGACTAACTTCCCCATGCATTCTTCTTCTTATGAGACTGATACTTAATAAATCATATTCATTTGTTTGTGTCTGTTTTCACTGGAGACCTGGAAAGGCCAAAGCTCATTTGCTCTGTGCAGACCCAAAGGGAGACCATAGCATTTACCCAGCAGAGAAATCACTTTTCCTTATTCCAGTGCAGCATGTTGGTTGTTGTATTGTCATTATCAGATGAGAAGTAATTTCTTATATTGTTCCATCCCCAAAACGCTACACTGTAGTTCTACAATATATGAAATATAAATGTACAGTACTGTTTTAAAGTATCTAAATTGTCCTTTTGGTTAAAGAGCTTGGAGACTCCTGGAAGAAGCATGGCAAAGATAGGGAAAGACCAGAAGGATAACTAAAAATCTGTCATTAAGATGTTGTTTTGTAGAGTGTGTGACAGGAATCATGCAAAAATCATTCTACAGAAACGTTAAAAACCTCTGAGAAATAACAAAGTAATTTAAATGCAGTCTTAGTTTAAATATGAACTTGCACACAATAGATGTGATTTTATACATATCTATATATAACCCATAAAACCTGTAGATAATGTACAGAAACGATAACGATCACTGGATAAAAACCATTATAGATTAATGAAAAAACCTGAACAAATCCTGAACTGCTCAAGGAAGGATACACAGTTCTGACAGATCCCTTAGTACAAATGGTGGGAGTAAAACATATCCACATGATAATCACATCCTTACCAAAATTGAAAACGTATGTGAAAGTCATGGTGGTCTTGCAAAAATATAAACTCGTAAACGATTTTTTGATTTGGTGTCATCATTCATTTCTTTCATTTGAGAAATCAGTTTTAGTAGGCCATGCAAAGATTGATGGCTTTTTCATAAAAGGATATTTTATGAAATAGTGAAATGTAGCATATTTCTACCTGATAAATGCAGAGACCTGTAAACTTTGAACCCGCATTGGCCTTTGTTGCTCATGACCCTGTTTAAGTGATTTATTTTCTTTTAACAACTGCAGTCTGCAGGAGGTAGAATATACTGCATAGATCTTTAATTCTGTTGAAAATTGAACAGTTTAAACAGAATGGCTGACATTAGAAGACCTATTACTGAAAAGTCATATTTTCATTTCAGTATCCCTTTTAGGAACAATATTTATGGCTGGAGAAAATGCATCATTTATAAAAACAACTTGGTAGGCTGCTGCAGCGCACTGGAGGAGTTGGCATCCTTAGCCCCACACTGGGGTGTCTACAGGGCTGCATTAACGCTAGAGACTCTGGAAACCTGGCATGTGAAAAGGGATAAAATCAGAAAACTGGCCTGTTGTCTAGAAGAACATCTTGAGGGAACTGAATACTCCCCACCCTTGTGAAACATTTGGATATCAAAGATTCAGCGAATTCCAGGGAAATAATACTGTGCTAGAATTTTTCTGCCAGGCTTTCAATACAACACTGTATTTATCACTGACTTAAGTGAATTCAGTTTCTTTTTTGCCCTCCTTTCACTGCTTTTTGTTAGGTTAATGTGCACTGAAGTCAAACAGCACCATAAGCCTACTTTCCACTCCTCAGTGTGGATGTCACCATGGAAGTTCAGCAGATCTCTTCAGTCCTCTTCCATTTGTAGGGAGAGACTACCTCAAACCCAAAACATTTACCCTATGGAGACCCAACTTTGTTTTGCTACAGTGGGGACTGATCTCAGGTAGCTTCCCCAGCAGCACACCACAACACTGCTCCAATAATCTCCATCAGACTCCATCTCTCATCATGACAAGCCTACAAAATCTTAGCAGGTTTTAACGTGTATCTCTGCATTAACACCTAGTGCCCAAGGCTCCTTCTTATAAAATGAAATGGATATGATCAGAGAAATGAACAATGCCTTTTTAAAACTCTGGTTTGAAGTTGCTCATTCATGAAACATGCTTCTGTTAAGCAAATTCCGTGTTTGTGGAACATCTCATGAATATATGGTGCTTTAATAAAAACAATAAAAGTTTAAAGCTCCCCTACTTTTCTCTGCTCTTCATTATTAGAAATAAATCTCATGAAGTAGATAAAAGTATTACAATTAATCCCTCCTGAATGGAGACAGTATGTACTGTTATTTTCAATGCGAGAGAAAATGGCTTTGACTAGAGTGGCAACAACTGGCAAGCTGATTTTATAGTTTTGATTTATTGAATATTAGGAAATAGACTTTTTTAATAACAATTCCATTTAAGTATTCATTAAAATGGAATTAGTACAAGAGGAGCCAGATTCTGATATCAATATTCTTGTCAGACAGCATTTTATTACAGAAAAGTCTCACTGACATCAGTGGGATTACTTGTAAAAGGCCATTCTGCATGAGTAAGAACACAGAGCTAGACCCTACAAGGGTACAGAGGTTTTAGGTGCTCTCCCCTGACCCCCACGTGCCCCACACATCCTTTGGCAATGGCTGGAGCAGTATGGAATTGTGTGCTCCAGGCATCTCATCCACACTGGTGTGCATCAAATCCTGATCCCACAAATCCCTGACCCACCTTGTCCCTGCCCCAGGTATTTGAGATATGGAATATATATCTTCATCCTCACAAAGGAAATAATTCCCAAGTGCTGATTACTTTGATTTATATTTATCATCACAGTTCTTTTAGTCTAAGTTTGACCCAAAGAATGCATAGCACACATTGCCATGAAAAAAGCACTATGAATTTTGATTTATAAGAAAAACCATTCAGAAGGAAAAAAGTAGGGGGCTACAGTAATGAATCTTACTGAAAGATCAAGGCTTCATACTTCACTTCTCTTGGCACAACAGAAGTAAAGGCCATCTTGCATTTTTGTTTTGTACACTCCTGATTAAATATACAAATAAACAAATTCCAGTAAACTCTTGAGATGGCACCAGATAAAGAGAATTGGCTTAGTTACTAATGTTATTGATAATTAGAAAAAGCACATTGATTTTTCCCATATGTAACCTCAAATGTCTCAAATTCTGAGTTCTAGCACCTGTACTGTATTTCTTTATTCAGCAATCTCTATAACGAGCAGGGGAGGAGGCCGAGAAATTTGACCTCTATCCATAAAACAATGATGGATGAGCAAACTGTGAATGTCTTAATATATCTTTAGTTCAAAACTACTTGGCAAAAGATTTTGACAAATAATTTTTATTATATATGCTAAATATATATGTAAATTCCTATTTTCATTACTTTAATGGGTCATACCTGGAATATGCTTCTACTCCTTGACTGGGTGAACACAGAATTCAGTCCTGACAGCAAAAACTTCACAGCCTGCTCAGTGCATGTACAGCCCTCTCTCCTCTAAAGAGATGCAGAATTCCACAGCAAAAAAACTCACGTGCTAACAGAAAAACAAATATGGTCAAAACACATTTGTTTGCTGCTTCTTAAAGTATAAAAAGAGGTCTATTTTTTGTTTTATTGTAATCTAATGTAATGTATTATAGTCATGGCACAATACAGTATAATACAATTAGCAAACAGACTACTTCCTATTGTTTAACTTTGGTTTAAAAACTGCACAACACTAAAGGTTTCTGTTGTAGAGTTCTCAAAGGTCAGACTTGAAAGCTTCAGGTTCTACTGAGATAAAGGCACAGTGCTTTGCAAAGTTATGCTATTATCCCTGGTTATAATCTTCACTGACTTCAGAAATAATTGCTTTCCTTAAACAAAAAGGAAGTCTGATTCTAATTTGCTATCTAGATCTACATTCTTATATTCTTTTTATAGATTTTTGAAAAAGTTATCACTGGAATCTTCCTTCACTCAAACATAAGTGAAAGTTTTATCTTACTTCAGATATCACAAAAATAATTTATGACTAAGGAAACAAAACCTTTTGTCTCACAATATATTTCTTTGCGACAGCTGTGGTATTTCACCGAAAGCACAAAAGCTGTGATGGTCTGGACTGCAATCAACCATTTTTAATAGGAAATTTTTAAAGACTTTTAATAAGATCCCCTCACATAATTTATGGGGAGAGGTTTTGAAGTGAAGAGGCATTGTTTGGCAAAGTGTTCTTTCTCTAATCTCAGGAAATTTAAATAATTGAGTGCTCATTTCCTCTTAACTTAGGATTTCTCCTTTAAAATGGTTAAGAAAAACACCTGCTACACTAGCACCAAAATAAGCATATCAAGAGTCCAAAAAAAAACATTTCTAAATGCTTTTCAGAGACAAAACTCCATGTCAGAACCCAATATTATTAATAATAATACAATATTGAATTTTGCTTTTTCAAGTCAGAAATTTTAATACATATCTTGAATTAAGATAGTATGGTGATCAGGGCAAATGCAGGTATTTATTTTAACTGATATGCTTAGGGGAATAAGTGGACAAAGTAGAGAATTTACAGATGACAAGAAAACCAGATGAGCACCCAAAAGTTACTATGCTTATTGAAGTTATCCAGAATTCCTCCAGCTACAGAACTTGGCTGGAAGAATAAGGATAACAGGCTTCCTCTGAGGTGTCTGATATATCTTGCAAGAAGAAGCTCAAAGGGTATTTTAGCAGTTTCCCTTTAGCCCCAGTGAGAACTAGGGAGAAAACAGAAACATAAGTGAGCACACTTCGATACATTGATAAAGCTAATTAAAACTCCTAAATATGAAACAGATTTAGTTTGGCTCTCTGGCAATTCAGATTAAGTTTTGAATTATTTTTTACCTTTTCTGAGTAACTTATATATTGTAATTCTGACATCAAGTTAAAAAAAAAAATAAAATAAAAGTTGATTTAACTGTGCTCTGGTCGTTTAGGTCGGCTATAATATCTCTCGCAAATGAGGGGAAAAAAAGAGAGGGAGAACCTTTGAAGGAAGGAGTCCTGGGGAGCCCAGGCACAGCCGCGGCAGGCGGGACTCGCCCGGGTCACTGCGTGTCCAAGACCTCCAGAGGGCACTCAGCACAAAACGGATCACACCGACAGCCAAAGGGGGAATTCCCGGCGCCGCTCATCCTTGCACGGCTCCCAGCCCTCCTACAGAGAGAACCGTAAAAATAAATTAAATAAATAGATAAATAGATGATAAACAAGAGGGATTCTAAAGAGGAATAATTATGCCATCACGGGTCTGCGCTTCCTTTCTGTATTGGACATCTTTTTCATCAATGCCTTTAAGGAAAGAGGATCAGCTTCTAGAGTCTAACGCTAAACCCTTTATTTTCAAAAGCTGTCTGCTGGTTTCAAAGAACCTCCATAAAGAAAAAAAAAAACGTTTTTTAAGATATCTCACCTAAAGGACTTTGTTTTCTTCAGTCACCACGTTCAAAGCACACAGGACAGAATGTCTTTCTTTAGACTCCATCTCTCTCTGGTTTGCCTACAGAAAGAAAACAATTTACAGTGAGTACCGGCCAAAATTCCTCTTTTTGTTTCAGCAGTTAATCCTTACTGGGGTGGTAAGAGCTTCCCCGTATTACACAGACATATACAGACTCACACACGCCAGGCAGCCGTGGTGACCTGCCCCGGTCCCTGCCCCGGGGTGTCCCTGCGGTGGCAGCCCGCCCTGCAGAGCTGCTGCCCACGGCACTGGGGGGCCCAGGCTGCCCAGACTGGGAGCGCTGGGAGCCTCCGAGGGACCTGTGGCTCCCGTGCTTTAACCCCATCCACACCCGTGTCTGAACCGGCTTCACGAACCGCGTACAGGACCATAAACCACCGCCTCGTTTCCACAGAAATGTCATAATTCCAATGACACTGAAAGCCATTCCTCCACTACATCCTCTTTGCATCGGCAGTTTCACAAAACACATACTGCCCCCTTTATATTTAAAGTGGCCTTCCTGATGCACAAGTTCAAACCCCGGCTATCATCTATCATCTTAATTCTTCTGGGACAAATAAAGTATCGTGCAACAGAGCATATGTGGATATTCCAGCAGAGCTCTTTGGAGTCATCTCCTGTCTACCCAATGTGATCCATGGTTATTTTATTTTCATCTGTTCAGAATAGTACATGACAAACCTCCATCTGGATGCACTGCCTAAATAAAAATAGACACTGGGGTTGGGAGTTCCCTGTGTGACCTGGGCCATTTGTATGTCCTGAGACAGCTGAGGCGTCTGCAGAGGAATTTATTTCAGACACAGCATGGGATATAGTGGACACTCATTGAAGCTTGCAGGGCATGCACAATATTCCAGAATGTAAATTGGCAACAGGCCTGTGCTTTAGCACCTGAAATGTCGCTTAAAGAAGTGTGAAAATCAAATATACAATGTATCCCTATGCCCCAGGATGACGGACCCCAGTTACCTTTACTGTCACAGGACTGTGTTAAGCAGTCCTAGAGAAAAGTCACCTACACTCTAAAAATCCTCAAACACTCATTCTCTGAAAATCAGGTCTTCTCCGAGATCAGACACACAACGGAGAAACCTATCTTTACATCTATCTATAATTTCCAGGGTGCTGTTTCAGAGTTTCAGAGTTTACACCTCTGAAATACAAAATATTGGTAAGAGTATTAATCAGACAGTATTAAAATATTCTTGTGAAAAGATAATTCATCAACTACAGTGGGCATAATGTTTTAAAAATACTGCCTAAAGTAGTACAAAGTAATTAGGCAGGATTCTTATGACGGGAAAAATAAAAGTTGAATCATTATTTAAAAGTTACACAAGCACGTAGATGATTGAAACTAAGCAGAGTCATGACACTTAATAAAGGCAGTGTGGGCCTTTATCAGTTTCATTGTGCTCAGTGCTGTGGAGACTCAGAACCTGCTGTTAAAAATCCACTCAATAAATGAGTTTAGTCATGATTTGGTCAGGTTTATAAAATAAGGAGGTTTGTGTACAGCAGTCTTTACTTACTGGGTTGGACTTGGTGCTTTTAGAGGTCCTTTCAACCTTAGCTATTCTATGATTTTCTTGGCTTTCATTTTAGGTTTTGAGCACGGGGAAAATCACCCTGTGCTCCTGGTGGTGTGCCAGAGCTGACCAGAAAACTTCTTGAGCAGAAAGCGCGCACAACACACCGGCGACAGCGAGTGAGGGCTCCTCGCTTCCAGCGGAGCGCGGGCAGGTGTTCAACCAAACCAAAGAGAAGGCGGCCACCCTCCGCTTGGGAACTGCTGTCCTTACTGCCACCACGCTCCACTCCCGACACACCTACGCGAAGCCTGCTGGTTAACCCGTTCCCGGGATAAGTACTAGGCAAGAAGCACTTCGGCTTTTAAGTGGGGAGGAAGGAAGGTGGGTGTGTGAGGGGTAGGGGGGGGCCGGGGCTGTGTGTGAGGGGAGCGGGGGCGCGGGCAGAAGTGCCACGGCCGCGCCCGGGCAGTGCC
>VXBR01011657.1:61866-124366 GCA_013400215.1 Cisticola juncidis
CCCGGCCTTCATCGACATCACCGAGGAGGATCAGGTCAGCGCCCCGGGGGAGCCATCGGCCCCGGGCCGGGCCGGGCCGTGTCGGGGGCGGCAGCCGGGGCCGGGCCTGCCCCTCCGTGCGCACCGCGAGCGCTCCGCGAACTCGTCTGGGCTGTTCCCTGCAGAGATCGAGCAGACGATTAGAGAAAGTTGAACATAATGGCTGAAAAGTAACCCTGTGTTTGCAGTTCCCTCTTCAGCGTGCCGCCTCTCCGGCACTTTGTTTTCATCGCTCTTTAGCCGTACTTCTTATTTACGAGAAGAAAACGGGTTCACATATTTATTTGGGTTTTACTTGGGCATTACTTGGGTTTTGTGGAATTCTCGGTACTGCAGGCACGGGAAGTGGGAATTCTGTCTCAGAGCTGCTGCTTTGTTGTGCCTTTGGATTTGGGGGCTGCTTGTTCCCAGTGTCGTTGGAGTATGTATGTGCACATACATGTGCACATATACACAATGTGTGTACAATGTGTGTGCATACACATTTGAAATTTACAAGAAATGCACACATGGCTGCCAGCCTTTAGCCCGGATTTCACTCGCCTTAACGTCTAGTACAGCCCCGTCAATAGCTGGTATGAAACATCCTCAGTACAGCAATTTGTCCCAGGGCGTTTTTCTTCTGGTTCCAAAGTGATTTGACACTGAACGGGATGTAAATGTCACAGCAGCCTCCTGGTCAGAAGTGCCCAGTGCCAAAAGTTATGTGGCCTCAGATTGTTTCTGAAGGGTTATGGTTCTGCTGGTGAAGCCCTGAATTATAATGAATAGGCCTGTTGCTAAGGGAAAGGAGTTTTCTTGGTGTAGCTTTAAGTCCTAACAGTGGAAGGCATATCATGACATTATAAGGCTGGGTTGAATGGGGCTTTGGGCTGCCTGGTGTAGTGGAATGTTCCCTGCCCATGGCAGAGGTGTGGAATGAGATGATCTTTAAAGTTCCTTCCAACCCAAACCATTCTGTAATTAGATTAGAAACTTTGTTGTGCAGTTGTGGAGACAAAGTTCTGCCCTCTCCAAAGTGGCTTTGTTTACACCTTTTTTCTTCTCTGGTGAAAAAGCAACTAAATGGTTTTAATGTTTGTCTGAAGTTGGCAGAAAGTAAAAGAGTAAAATTTTGTAAGAAAGTGTCTTTGTCACAAAAACTTACCAGGCCTGCAGTGCAGTACCTGCTTGTAAGTGACACATGACAACGTGAGAAAGCCCAACAGGTCTGTGATCTGTTCAGTCACTGGCAGAACAACAGGTGAAGCATCTGGCAGACCAAAAATCTGTAAGATTTTGTTATTCACAAAACAACTGGTTTGTTTTGTGTGTGTTGTCTTTCTGTTTTTTAAGGCTGCAGAACTTCGAGCTTACCTGAAATCCAAAGGAGCAGAAATCTCTGAAGAAAACGCTGAAGGCGGACTTCATGTGGACTTGGCACAGATTATTGAAGTGTGTGATGTGTGCCTGAAAGAGGATGACAAAGGTTTGCATCTCTAAGTCTTGTTGGTTTTTCTAAATTTATTGCCATCGGTGATTTCAAACAGTAACAGTTAGGAGAATTTAGAAATCTGTAGCGTTAAAAGCTGTGCATCTTCATAAAACTGGAAGTGCATATTTCCATCATTGCCGTGGAATATTTGCATGTACTCTGCCCCTCCTTTCTCCAAACATCCAGCACTCTTTGAAGATGTTGGAAGCTGAGCTAGACTCTGCTTGTAGTGAGGGTGTAGAGACTTGTATGTAAAATAGAGTTTTTGATGCTTGGGTGTCATGTTGGGGAATAGATAATATGAATTTTGTTCTTTGCCTTTGCTTGACTGATAATTGGGCAGACTGAAAAGAAAACACAAAACTGGTGTGGTTCTGTTTGGAAAGGATGGAACACCACGGTGAAACAGGAGCTGGGGAGGGTTTGTAATACACCTCATTGTTCTTGAGGGCATGTTCCCTGTGGTGTGGGTATCCCTTGTGCTCCTGGTGAAGTGTTTGTGCTTGAGCACTAGGTGTTCCTGTTCTCACTGTAGAACTGTGGGCAGTTCCCTGGATGTGCAGGAGGAAAGCACTGTGTGGAACCTAGGGTTCCTCTGTTTTCTCCTGTGTGTAAACAGAAAATTCAGAGCAAGTGTGATATCAGGTAGCACGTTCTGTGCTGACCTTAGAGTGGTAATTCTTGTCTTCCATGGAGGTGTGTTGGTATAAGCCCACCTGAGCCAAGTCTCTGCTACAGTCTGATGAATGTCCAGGTTGGTATCTTTGCATTTTCTCTCTTTTACAAGTCTTGCTCATTCAAAGTGGTAATTCATATCAAAAGTATATCCAGCACAAGGTAGCTACTGATTGCTGCTTGCAGTTTCAAATAGCTGTGTGTTTTGGTTTATGCAGATGTGGAGAGTGTGATGAACAGTGTTGTCTCTCTGCTTCTTATCCTGGAACCTGAAAAACAAGAAGCACTGATTGAAAACCTGTGTGAGAAGTTAGTAAAATTTCGGGAAGGAGAGCGCCCATCTCTTAGACTGCAGCTGTAAGTATTGCACAGGGCAAATGGTGGACTTGGCAAAGTAATTGTGCTTCTGAAGAGGAAGGACTCTTGTATGTCTTTAAATCAAAGTGTAGGGTGTTGCAGGAAGCACTCTTTTTTACCTTCTTTTCACTATCATAAAATAGAAGTACCAATATTTTTCCCTTGGTTATTACAAAATAAAATTAATATGCATAGTTTTCAGCTTTGCTGAAAATGATTACAAAACTGGGAGCTGTTACAATTCATGGATGTGAGGCACTGCCAGATGTTTGTAGTAGCATGTGTCTTAAAAGAACATTTACATGCACTCCAGTAATGTTTTTGAAACCTGTGTAACTCCGTTGTCGGTTGTTTGCGGTTTAGCCTGAGCAATCTCTTCCATGGCATGGACAAGAACACTCCTGTGAGGTATACAGTGTACTGCAGCCTTCTGAAAGTGGCCTCATCCTGTGGTGCCATCCAGTACATCCCAACTGAACTAGATCAGGTAACTAAGTGACCCTTCAAGTTGTGGCCTTTGTGTGAACCATGTTGCACCTGAATATTACTCAGAGCTGATACAGACCATCTCTTACAAATTGCCAGAGCCTAGAGAAAATCTATGAAGATGATTAGAGAGATGCAGCACCTCTCCTATGAGGGAAGGCTGAGAGCATTGGGATTGTTCAGCCTGGAGAAGAGAAGGCTCCAGGATGCCCTTACTGCAGTATTTTAAAGGGGCTCATTAAAGAGGGAGAGCAACTTTTGACATGGGCAAATAGTGATAGGACAAGGGGCAGTGGGAGTATGAGAATCAGAAGACTTTAAAGAGAAATCTCTGTGCAAGATATTTTTAATCCTTTTCTGCTTAGGAGAAAATGAGAAGTATTTGTAGTGCTATTTTAATCTTTTCCTGAATGCTTCTTTTTCACTTGTATTCTACCTAGGTCCGAAAATGGATTTCTGACTGGAATCTGGCCACAGAAAAAAAGCACACTCTCCTGAGACTGCTCTATGATGTCCTAGTAGACTGCAAGAAAAGGTATAAAAGACAAGTTACACATCCTAGATAACTCTGTACTTTGATGTACTATAGGTGATCTGTAGGGAAAGTATTTCTCACGGGACTTGTAAAATTAATCTGTACTAATAATTCAATCTAAATACACTTCTGGGCTTTTTTTAAAATATTTTTAAGTAATCTTGTATTAAATCAGTGTTCCAAATAATATTAAAGTTAGTAGTGAATTGGATGCAAACCACAGACTCCCAAAATAACACTATTCCTTGCTATAAATAATCAGTGCATTGTAGCATTATGCCAAGTTTATTATTTAATTGCACTTTTGACATTTTAGTGCATGGTAGTGCTGTCTCTTACTAAATGATGTGGGAAGGCTTATCAATCATGGCTAACTGAATCAGTCTTTTTATGTAAACATTACCTTCAGGACAGAGCTTTCCACTACTCATGGAAATTAATGTCCACAGACTACCTGCTTGGCCATTTTGAATTATTATCCTGGATCATGAGAAGCATCTTTGATCTAACAAACTTGGCAGACCACTGTCTCCTGGCATGCAGAGTAATCCAGTGTGCATGGTTCCTGTAAATTAATGCAGGTCTGAACAGAGAGCTGTCATCAGTTTATCTTACAGAAATGCTACAGTGGATTGTCTGTCCTGGTCAGGGCTGCAGAGATGGGCTGTTGTCCAGCGGTTCCGGCTGTAGTTCCTCAACAGCTCAAAGCTGCTTAACCTGTCCCTGCAGTTTGGGATGGGGATGTGGAGGCTGCCCTCCCACTCTGTTTCCTGAGATATTTTCTCAAGGGGTTTTTTAATTTTCATACTGAGGCAGCATCAGGCCCCCTCCAATGCTGACTCACAGTGTACCAGAACTGCCCTTGCATTTTCAGCATTTGCATAACCTTGCTCTGCTGCAAAAGGAAGTTCTGTCCTGTACCCTCCGTTCCAGCTGCCAGTACCTGTGTGTGTTTGTGCTGGTGTGGGCATTTGTGTGACTGCACAGGGGGTTGGACTGGGGACATGACCTCGCTGGGGGTTTAAAAAGGCAAGTGTGAATCTGTCACAGGTGGAGAAGAATTCCTTCTGTCAGGACAGTTGGTTTAGTCTTCCCTGCTGGAATTGTAGCCTGCAAATGCTGCATCAGCATAGCAGGATCATTTTTAACTAACCTCAATTTAGGGATGATTAATCCTCATGGAGTAGTTACTCTGTGAGCTACATTACTGGGAATTCCTGTTTGTAACACTCAAATGCTTTTCCATTGATAGTTCTGTGTGGCAGATTTCAAATGGTCAAAATAAATTCAGAAATGTTAGTCACAGATCTTTTCCATGGCTTAGTACATACCTTGTTTCAGAAATACTACACTGATAACATTCCTGCTCTTCCTCACTTCCCATCCTATTGATTTATTGTGAGGGTTTAACTAGTTTCATTCCCAAACTTAATAACCAGCTATTTTTAACTAGTCTTGTTATCAAATCAGTGGATTAAACTTCTAGTTCTTGTTTCCACTGCTACCAGTAACTTTGCTACTAAATGGCTTTTGCTTGCTAACCATAGGTGAATTTTTTTAAGATAGCAAATAAAACCTGCCACAAACCCTGTGAGAGATGACTCCTGCACTCAGTGTCCTTACCAAGGGCTGCAGCCAGCTGTGAAGTGAGCAGAGCAGTGCTTCAGAGCACTTGCACTTCTCTCCAGAAAAGAAAACAAGAAGTGACCCTGGCACCTTTGACCTGGTTCTCTCCTGGATCAGTGGGCAGTGTTTGCAATAGTATGGGAAACTCACAGCAGCATTCCAGCTGTAGCACTCAGGAATGTTGCTCTATCTAGCAGTATGGGAAGATAAGTGGGAACTGAAAAGTATGTGATGAAAATCATACCTCAGTTACCGTTGTTGATTTATAATCAAGGGAGGAGAACTAGATGGGTAAAGACAATTGAATTCTTTCATTTGCTTGACTTATGTTTTAACTTTGCTCATTGTGGCAGAAAAGTTGTTTTCCATAGTTAATAGACTTTCTCCCAGTGGATTAGTTGGTAGTTAATAGCTCAGTAGCTCCTAAAAAGTAGGTGTGCAGTGTCTCTTTTCCTGCGGTGAGAAATGAAAGGTTGTTTTATCAAACCTTTTCCAGCCACCTTGATGCAGTTTAAAGCTGGTCTGTGCTGGCAGGATTCATCAGCTTTGGCCCTGCCCAAGTTAAATTCAAACAGGTCTAGCAAGTCTGGCTATTAATACTTGTAGCAAAAAGCTCAGCATGGCAGGCATCTGCAGAGTAATTGTTTCATTTAATTTTAGTTCATCATTAATATCATCTCATGTAGAGGGACTCGATTCCAACATCTCACTTAGTTTCTGAATGCCCTGCTGTGGTTTTTTTGTTCCTTTTATCTACCATCACTCTTAAGCTCTCACTGGCTTTTTGTCAAGTTATGCATCTAGACTGGCAAGTGGAGCCAAGAGCACTTGCTCAGGCTGTTTTGCTAGAAAAAATGTTCATATTTGCACCTTAGGTGAGACACATTTAACAACAAGCTGTGGTAAAACAGTGATCTGTATTAGTGCTTGAAACAGCCTTATTTATAGTAGTAATCTGACACTTAAAATATAAAACCATAGGCTTGCCATATTTGCTGAGGTTCACAAGAATTTAGCAAAGTTTGGGAGTAATTGTAGCATTCTGTTTTTTCCTAGAAATACAAGTGAAAAATTCCACTCCTTCCCCACTTAAAAATAACAATTAAAAAAAAAAGGCAGGGAATTGAAAATACTGTTTGAAATTAGGAAAGGGACAGTTTTCAAATTTTGCTGCTAAGGGAAAGATTAGGAGAGGAAAAGTGCCAGAAAACTGTAACATAGCTCTAAAGTGCACAAGTACAACTGCTGAAAAGCTTTTATTAAATAAGGAGTTGTATATTCTTAGGTTAAATAGCACATGAGCAGAGCCTCTTCGATTGAATATCTGTATATTGCCATTCCTGTATTAAACTGGTTTTCTGTCTACTAGAACATATAGTTTTGGTAAGATTTCACCAGTACTAATATCATAGTCGGTCACAGACTGATTTGCATGCAAATGCTTCTCTCATATATAAAGCTGCCTAAATTAAATTCCTTTTCACTCATACAGAACTGTCAGTTCATCTGCATTAATATTGGTTACCAGGGCAAAATATAAGCTGACCTCTTTAATGCTGGAATTTTAAAACAAATGTTTCATTAAAGCTTATATCCCTGAACATGGTTCTGGAATGCTGGGATCTATAGAAAATGTCCCTGCCTGGGGACAAATGTTCATCCAGATTAGATATGATATTGGGTGTTGCCCATGATGTCTTAATCTTTGTGCTGCATGTCTCTCAGATCTGGTAAATTCTCTGAGAACAAACTTCACTCTGTAGAGTGGCTGTCAAAAAGTTGTACAGTGAGATTTCAAATAAATACCCATATAAAGACAGTGTTATTGTACTACAGAAACCATTCAGACCTGTGCTGCTATATGGGTTAAACCTCTGTCACAGCACAGAACATACTGGCCATGTTGTGTTGGTTTGTTCTTCCCTGTGCAGTTTATGCCGTTGGCCTAAGTCATTAATGCAAATTGAAACTTTATTCTTGCAGTGTTTTGAGGAAAATTGTGTGTGCTTTTAGAGCACCTGGGATAATTTGTTGTAAATTAGTTGCTAGCCTTGGTAGTAAACTGTTAAGTGAAAATAAATCAAAAACTGTTAAAATGACACAGTAATGATCTCAGAGCTGATTTGCAGTAGTACTGATGTTGTTTACAAGATAATCAAGGTTGTAGGTTTGCTCAGCTTTCTGAGAAGGAGTTTGGTCTAAAATCTGTCTGTCAGAGCAGTGCTGGAAGCTGTTTGCTTCACAGCAGCCTCAGCCAGTCTCATTGCTGGCTGTGTAATTTCATCAATAAAATGAGCAGCTTTCACTTGGATACTTGAAGAGAGAAGAGAGCAGCTTTTATACAGTCATTTTCCTGACCATAAATATTCTTTAAGAGATGCCATTTTACATTTGAAATAAACTTTGCAGCGCTACTTATTGCACAATGATTAAATCCAGATGTGCGTAAGAGGAGCATTCTAGTGAACCATATAAAGCTGTTCCTAACTCAGAGAGCTTTTTCCATAATCAGCAGGTAATTTATCAGTTTAAGAGAATGAAATGAAGGGTGAAGATAAACATTTTGTAGAACAAGAATTGAAAGAATACATCCAGTTAATTTGTTCTCTCTGCTAGAATTAAAATGGATCATCTACATCTTTTTCAAGTGTAATTTAATTTGACCTACACCATCATGATGGAATTATTTAAATATTTGAATGTCTTGTTTGAACTATTTTTTTCAGCAATCTTGAGGTAACTTTATTTTTTTTTCTACAGTGACACTGCAGCAAAAGTAATGGTGGAGCTGTTGGGAAGTTACACAGAGGACAATGCTTCCCAGGCTAGAGTTGATGCTCACAGGTAACACTGAATTCCCAGTTTCCTTAGAAAAAACTTTTCCTCAATTGCCAAATTATTTTGATCCCCTTACTATTAAGGGCCCTGCCACAGCCTCTTCTGTAGCACTGCTGGCTCAGTCAAGAGTTTGCCTCTGCAGTAACTGTGGTTGTTTGTAGCAGCCAGATTTATTCCAGTGTGCAAGTGCACAGGAGTGTTTCTGGTCACTGCTGAGAGAGATCAGCCTTGGATAAGGACTTCTTTGCATCAGCTGTGCACTCAAAATCTCTGCTGGAATCCTTTATTTCAGATTGTTTTACTTTTTGCCGGTTTCATTATCTAGCCGTGAGCATTCTTTTCAAATAGCACATTTCTTGAAAAAACATGGTTGCTGTCTTCTCTGTGAGTAAGTACAAATGATATGAATGGCACAGAAATAAGCTTACCTGTTGAACAAGCTGGGACTAAATTGATTGATAGCAGTGCATTTTCCCTGCTGGCCAAAATGAGTAAATGCCTGTGTTTTGATGTTCTAACTATCATGATTTTTCTTAGGAGTTATTTCTTTAAGTTCTGCCAGATGTGCACCACCAGTAGTTCTCAAGGGAGTTGTTTATACTTAACCATGGAGGAAAATCAGGATTACTCCTTTGGAAAATCAGTGTCTGTGCATAAGTGGGAACTTCTACCCTACAGCAACCTGCAGCGAGTTCTCTCAGGGAGAACCTGTGTGTCCAGGGCTGTGTCCTGGTGTCCCTGTGTGGCAGAGCAACCCAAGACTTCTCATGTGCTGCTGAGAAAAGCTTTCATCTGGAGTTCCTCTTTCTAGTCTGGAGCTGCAACTGATAAATCCTGGGCCTTGCACTCCTTGGTGTTAGGGTTTTCTCTGTTTTGTGCCACATATTCAAGTAAAACTAAATCTTACAAAACAATTCTGTAACATTTTAGGAGCACAGTAGAAATACTTTGAGGAGCACGGGCTGTGCTGGAAATAAATGCATAGATGGAAACTGTAGGGTCATCTGTGGTTTGGCCACCTGGCACATTTCCTTTGGGATACTGAACAAATTACTTAATGCTTCCTGTTCCTTGGCTTTTCCATCTGTAAAGTGAAGTTTAAAATTGGAATGTGGCATATGTTACTTCCAATAATAATAATTGAAACCCCTTGTGCATTTCCTAGAAAGCAAGGAACAATTGAGTTGCTCTTAGTCATAAAGATGTGTATTGCTTTGAAAGTAAGCATTTTCCTTTTCTCATCAGATGTATTGTGCGAGCACTGAAAGATCCAAATACCTTTCTCTTTGATCATCTTCTTGCCTTAAAACCAGTCAAATTTTTGGAAGGAGAACTTATTCATGATGTAAGTAACTTTAGTTTTTAAAGTGAGATGGTTTGATAGCAGTAGACTGCTTTGTTTTAATGTGTCTTTCGAAATCTAATCATTATCTTTGTCAGTAATCCTGGGCTGCAGTGTGCTATTTCTTTTACAGTCTTTAAAATTAAAATTGCGTGTGAAATGTTCTGATTTCAAAGTTTCAGAAGCTCAGTTACAAGTCCTGCCCTCTCATGAGTTCTGTAGCAAATGTTAAGTCTGGGAAAAGAAAGTAAGCTCAGCCCAGACTGCCCACATGTATTGACAGAAGACAGAATTCCAGCTCTTAACAGCTGATTTTTCTATTCAATATCCATAGTTTCTATCTATATCTGTCCAGCCTGCAAAGAGGGAAACCAAGATCATATTTAAACAGTTATCGTGTTTGTTTTTTATCTTCTAGCTTTTGACAATTTTTGTAAGTGCTAAACTAGCATCCTATGTCAAGTTCTATCAGAACAACAAAGACTTCATTGACTCCCTGGGTAAGTTTTCAGATCATTACATTTCTGACTATTTACGTGGTTTAAGGTATGGAAGCCACTGAGTAATTCAGTTTGAATCCATGTATTGAAGCAAAGAAATTCCATAACAGAGTTTGTAGATGATAACCTCTTGCAGATTGTGAGTGGGCCATCTAACTGTGGTTTGCTCTTTGAAAACAAGCTGGTTTATGGCTTTGCAAGAGAACTGTGGTTTTACCTACTGTTATTTTATTCTCTTAGAACTCCCCTCCTCAAAGGGGAGTTAACACATTTGTACTATAGGCTAGGCCAAAATCAGAACTGCTTTGAGGAAAAGGCCAGCTTGTATAAATCTCCTATTTTTTTTAATGATGAATAACTTTGTAACAGCAAACACTTCTGAGCAGTAAGATAAAGCATGCAAATGGTGTGTGAGTGTGTGTCTGCGTGTGCTGATGCGTTAGACCCAGCAAGCCACAGTCTGTCCCAGTTAATTTGTTTCATCACATGAAGCAATGTGATGGAATGTTAATGTCAGCACCCTCTTTATTTACACACTGTGGAAAAAAGGAGTAGTAATTAACACTTTGACACTCCCCCGTTGATGTGTAATTGACTGTTTCAAAGGAGCACTGGTTCATAAGCTATTGCATGCATTAAAATTACGTTTTTTATATTCCAGCTTTTTAGGACAGGGGTCAGTGACAATGCAGAAATTGCTCAATGATGCAGATTTTTTTATTACTGCATTAAGGTTTTGACATATTGGTAATGAATAAATGTTTCCATAAAAATACATTTTCTTTTATAACTTTGATTTTCAAATGACACTTAAACACTGACTTGGATGCATTTGAGGAAAGCCACAGTTTTGCTAAAACAGAGTTTAGTGCAGCTTTTTAACACATGCATTATTTTGTTTAATGGAGTGTGATACAATTCTTAGAATAATTGCCCTCAGAGCTTTAAAATGGTGGTACTTTGGGTATTAAAATGGTGGAAATGCCAATGGGATTTTTTGGTGGATAAAATTAGCAGCATTTTTTGGTAGCTTGTAAGTGTGTGTATAGGATAAGTGTATCTTTAGTCAGGTGTATCTGAACATCAGTTATGCAGACATCTTAGGCTTGTCTTTCCCAGGGGAAAGTGGGTTTGGGGCTTATCTTTTAGGTACTTGTCCACAGAAGTATTTGCTGAAATTGCTGTTACACCAACATCTGAATACATTTATGGAAGATGAATTACACATCTGTGTAGCATTAATTGTATTATACTCATTTGTGAGTATTTCTTTTGCCTTGCCTCCCAGTGTCTGTGCTTCCCTCCATGAATTAATTCAGTATGTGAACTTCCAGTATATCTAAGATTCATATAATCTTAGTAAAGTCCTTAAATACCTGTGTAACTGTTTGGAAAGGCACTTTTAACTTCCACTTAGGCTGATTTCTCTGTGGTGTGCTCAGAAACTCTCTGTGTCTTTGAGCGATGGACAAGCAGACATTTGGAGGCAGCACAGATGGAAATGCTGGGAACTGAGTGGCTCAGCCATGGCTTTGAAAAACAAGGGCAGTTTGGTCTAGATAACAATGCAGTTATTAGATGAGGCATTCAAAAATTATTTGTTCCCAAAAGCAATGAGATTTTTAACCATGCTTTAGAGATTCTTTTTTAATAACTTGCCAAAATACCTTTGCTTTAAAAGGCTGTTTAGAATAAGATTCCAGTGGCAGTAGAGCATGGGCTGTAATTGTAACCTTTCCTGGACCAGGGCCGGTGAGAACTGGCCCAGGAAAGCTCTTACAGATTGCATGGGTTTGTTACAATTTGTTGTTTTATTAATGCTGACAACTTAGGCCAGCAGTAGCATTATCTGTGTCAACTGCATCGCCCTAACATGGCCACAGTTAATCTGGTATTATCAGCAGTCTTCACAAAGTTAATCAGCATCTCATTTGCATTTGTTAATTAGGGTTAATGTGTGCTAATTGATTTTTTGATGCTTGTAGGGTTCCATTAAACCCAGTTAGGTATAGTTGCTGGTGCTCCTCGTTCGTATGAATTATGGTGATCGCATTTTTGTTGAATCGGTGCCAAATAGGGAACCTGCATCATAATTACAGCTAATTAACACAACATGATGTCCTTCACTAATGTGCTTCCCTGCTAGTGTATGGGTGTTATAAATTCCAAACTTTAACATATTTACTGAAGGTATGGGAATGTTTATAATGTCATTCTAGAGCAAAAAGATGGACATTCATTTTTAAGAAACTTCTACTGGATCTTAGTTGGTACCTCATGGACCTTGGGACTAAGAAATGCCTTGCTTCATCTCAGTGACTTAACTTGGTTGACCTATATGTTTTTCCAGGAAAATGGTCTCTGATTTAGACATGCAAGGCCTTGGCTCAGTTCTTTGTGTTGGCATTTATGCCATCAAGTGAAGGATGTAACTGGACCTCAGATATCAGTTCCGCTGGTTTTGAACAGCACTTTCCTGAGCCACAATGGATGCTTACATGGGCCTCATGATACCTTTTCTGCTGTGGACAAACAAATTCAGAGGCAAAATGCTTTCTTCTGGCACCACAATGTTATGTTGTGGAACCATCACTGTGAGAGGTTTATTTCCCAGAAACTACAGGAGAATGAGTGGTGAGGCTGTAAGAAGATTTTTGGTATAACCAGCTGTGGATTTTCCATTTTGTTGCATTACTGTTCTTCCAGGTGGTGCAACTGAAAAATTCACTTGCACTCTCACTACCTCAAATTCTGTCCAGGTGATGTTTTTACTGCTCAAAAAATAAAATTCTGTAGAGAATATATTTTTGCTAAAAGACAACTGAGTCTTGATGAATTCACAATGAAACTTTAGCTGTTTTAGCAAAAGACAAAGCAGATGCAGGATCTGGTATTTTACCTCAAAAAAAAACTGTTGATAAGGTAAAGTAGAATATATTTCAATGTGAAATAAATTTTAAATTACTGGAAGCATATATAGTAAAAATAGCATGAACAGCAAATTATTTGTATGAATTATAATTAAATCACTAATTAAACTATCAACACTCTTCCTCAGGCTTGTTGCACGAACACAATATGGCCAAGATGAGGCTTCTTACGTTCATGGGAATGGCTGTAGAGAACAAAGAAATCTCATTTGACACAATGCAGCAGGAACTCCAGATTGGGGCTGATGATGTAGAAGCGTTTGTCATTGATGGTAAGAACTGTGGCTCTGCACACAGTGCTCATGGACAAGACCTTTATAGTCTTCTAAGCTAATGCTGAATGTTAAGAACAATATTAATTTTAATTCCTGTACCTTTTACAAGGTAAAGCTGCACAACTTCATGTTTAAAGACAGGCCCAACTGTTGTGTTTTAAGCAGTGTTTTTCTTTTCAGTGACAGGAACTGTATCTCATGTAATTCTTTACACAACTAATAAATTGTTTGCAGGTTTAATTTGTCATCTGGTTTTGTTTGCTGTCATTAAAACAGGATGTGTTTGTAGGGGAGAGAAGTTCATAAAATCTGTACAGGATATTGCTTTAATAGATTGGCACCAAACAATAGGACTCGTGCATGACCTTTGTCTTGTTACATCATTTTGCTTTTCTGCCTACTAGGCCATTAAAACCAACAGCAAAACGGATTAAGTGAACTGCTGTGTTCTTATGTTTGTATTGATCTCATTTTGAACCATTTTTGTGCAGTTTAATACCTTTGCACTATCATAAAATGTTGCTCCAAATAGCATTGTGGTTTTTTGCAGCTGTAAAGACAAAGATGGTGTACTGCAAAATAGATCAGACACAGAGGAAAGTCGTTGTCAGGTAAGACAATTCTCCTTGGCATTTTGCAGAACTTCGTGTGTTCTAATTATTTCACTTACATTTGTAGAATATACTAACTAGAAGCAAGGTATTCTTCCTATCAGTTGCTGGTAGTTAAATAGTTGCTATTTATCATAATTTTATTAAAGCTCACACTGAATGTGATTAGCTTATTTAATGAAAGAGTCCTACTTTCCAGGACATTTCATTTAATGACCTACTAGTGACAAGAATACTAATGACTGTTGTTGCATTATATATTTGGGAAGGCTACAGAATTCTCTTAACTGGTGAAGTGTGGCCCTTTCTAGAGAGAAACTCAGAATTTTCTTGTTTGCTCATGAGAGTAAAGTAATGCTATAGAAGAATGATTAGGTGAGTGTGACATCTCTAGTAATGTTCTCCCAATTTTTTTTTACTTCTCCAGTCACAGCACACATCGGACTTTTGGAAAGCAGCAGTGGCAGCAATTGTATGACACTCTAAACACCTGGAAACAGAATTTGAATCAAGTGAAAAACAGTCTCCTCAGTCTCTCAGACACATAAGAATTTTTTATGACCTAGTAATATTGGTACAGATGAATTTTATTCAGAACTTCAACAATTCGTGGATGTTTCCAAAAAATGTATGCAATTGGTTTAAAGAACCTAAATATTCTAAATTGCCACACAAAAAAAAAAGAGTTAATAAAACTAACATGGGAAAATGTGTTCTGGTTATGTTTCTTTTGTTCATTTTACAGTATGGGGACTTATCTTTGCAAGAGGTGTGGGGAGGAAGGGAGAGACGTCAGAAAAATGATGGTGCAAGTATTTTTTAAAGTAAAAGAAAATTTCCCTTAGACCCAAGGGAAGAGAAATGTGACCCAATAGAAGTGAAGCTTCATGAAGTCAGATCTGCTGCCTTACCTTTGTAACCACACCTGATCCCTCAGTGTTGAAAAAGACCTTACTGATATGTGAAACTACAGAAACTACAACAGATATATTTAAATCATTTGGCAGTCAAGGTAAGCAGAAGATTTTTCTGTGTGTTCTGCCACTTAGAACTGCTGGAAGCAGTTGCAAATGTTTGCAGAACCCATTCTATTGGAGGTGATTTTGCCTGAAAACTGCATGAGCAGTCTGTCAGAGACAATGAATTGAACTATCTCAGCCAAAACTTCTGAGGAGCAGGATAAGGGTATGGTTTAGTAATTATTTAATTGTACTAAACATATATAAAACATTAACTTACAAACTTTTTAACTTTGGACAAAGCCAATAATAACTTGATTGTCGAACCAGAACTAACATTAGTAGTAGGAATTGTATACATTTTTGAATGTAAGAACTGTTAACATGCAATATTAAACATGAAACTACACATAAATACCAGATTTTGTAGGAATACCTTGACAAATCTGGGTAAAGGTAAGTGATCTGTCTATGCCTTAAGGAATGCTTATCTCCTGGCACTTATCTTCACTGGCCTTCTTCATATTTTCTTTTTCTTGCTGAATGAAGTCTCTCCAAATCCAGTAATTTCTCAATTTCTCCTATTTGGTTTTGTATAGTGGAGTTCCGAAGAGAGCAGCTGTCCTCACCTTTGAGTGCTTTCTCACTTCTTTCTAGAGTGACAGTCATGTGAGAAGACCTCTGCTTGTTCTGTGAAGGAGCAAATCCTTCTTTAACCTGACAGAATACAAATGTTAGCAGTTGATAACCCAGTGAAATTCCAATACAAAGGTTCAGATTGTTGGATTTTTGCTGAATATTAGGCAAACGAGGAAATATTAAAAGGAAAACAAATCTGGAAAACAAAACTGGAAAAAAGACCTTTAATTTGAAGTGTTTGTGTAGTATTTAATTTAGGAAACTTGATAATGACAATTACGCTTTTATAAACCAAACCTTAACATAAGACTTGGTACAAGAGTGTGATTTAAAAAAGACAAGCTTGTATTAGAATGCAGATTAGCAAAATAAATAGCTTAATTAAAGAGTTTAATGTTGCAATTGACATTTCTATTGCTATGCAAGCATTTGATTAACAAAACCCAAAATCATGAAGTTTATGGTGTTCACTCCCTCTCCACTTCACTGTATAGATTAGAAAGCAAACATCAGTAATGCAAGGTCTGTAATGGGTTGGCTTTTTTATGTTAAAGATCTTTTTGTTCTTTTAATAGTTTTAATTACTCTGATATATTACTGTTAGCTACTTTGTATCTATCCAAATCAAAGACAGATGGCAACACAGTAGGGAAACAGTTTTTTTGCCTGATGAGCAAAAACCTCACATTTGAATGATGAGTTCTCCACTTGTAATGTGGGATTGTGTGGCTCTGGGAGAGCAGCCCACAGCACCAGCCACCTGAGCAAGGTGCAGCACGGAGCCAGTGCTGCAGGGGATCTGCAAGGTGACCTCTCAAACTCTGCTCCTATGCTGGGGGCCTCCTCTTGCAAGGATCACAAGATGAGACCTTCTCCCTCTGCTCAATCTCTTTTTTTAATATGCAACTGTGCACCAGCCAACTCTTAAGTCCCTATGTCTTTATAAGGCCTACCTTTATTTTATCACATTAATTTTGTGCTAAAGCTTACCTTCCCTAGTGTACAAGCATTTCTTAAAGTCTGAAATATAAACAATAAAATTCATGCAAATTGTTTATTATTGCATTTGTAACAATGTTGCTGCCATGCAGCTGAAGGTACTGATACTTCAGGTCAGTAATGCCTGGCATCTTCCTTTCAGTGAGGAAGTAACATCTCCATCTGAGCAGTAGAAGTTTCAACCTGTAAATTCTCTCATGCTTTTCCCCCAAGGCCTCAGCAACAAACAGCCACCCACTGGTCAAAATCTCTATGGAATAGCAATCTGTGGGGCTGAACCTGTCCTGTACTGAAAATTGTATCTTTACACTGAGCTGGGGATGCTTATTCATCCTTACTGTGATATGTAAGCATGGACAGACTAATGTTTAAAACAGTTCTTAATATTTTTACTAGAATTGTAAGTGCACCTGTAGCATTTGTTCATAATTTTTATCCCTTCTTAGAGTACTGTACTGTGGTTGAATGAGATTACCCAATTACCCAGAAGGCTTAAGTCTGCTCTAGTTGCAATCATGCATGTTAGTCAAAGCAAACAAAACATGCATATTAGAAGCAGCAGAAAACTGTTGAGCCCATTTTTAGTCTCCCAACAGCTTGTTTATATTGGTCATTAAAATGACAAAGCTGAGAACAGAAGGTATTAGAATGACACCAACACAGAAAGGAGGGAGTGCTCTGCATTATTGCAGGTTGAGATTTTGTAGTTAAGGATTTGGAAAATCTAAGGTGAAGCCAGCAAGGTGCTGTTCTTGTCCATCTCTGCTTTTACTTAGCCAGAACAGCAGGAGCTTTAGTTTGGAGGTGACAAAGCAGACACAGCCACAGTCAGATAATGAAATACATCTTTGCCTCAGCTGTGGATTACATGGTGGAGTTCACTCAGCTCCTGGCCCCACCTCTGAGAAAAAGCAAAAGTCACACAGTAAATAACACCACTGTGTGTGGTGGAAAATCCACCTCAGTGTTCTTCACAAGTAGAGACAGGCTAGGAAGGAAAGTCCAGTAATTTAAAACATCAGTGTTGTGAATTTCAGAGTCTTGATGGCATCAAGACCTGATTATCTGCTGAAGTCAGCCAATTTGGTCACTTCAAACCACTGTACATTTCATCCAGAGACAGCCCTAACTACCTGAGAAATACTTCTAGAACCTCTTCTAAAAAGGAAAGGTCAGCTGCAGCTGTAAATTACTGTATCACTTTTGGATGATACATTCAGCATTGGGTCAAATTCTAATAGAGCAATTAGAGCTGTTCAAGCTCCAGAGTCTAAGAGAGATTGGAAAATGCAGTGATAAGCCACTGGGAAACAACAAGTTTTTACATGTTTGTATCATGTTGCTCTCCAAAGTAATAATATTACCCTAAACAGGGCATCACATAACTGCAGTGTGGGATAAATGGATAGGCTCCAATTCATAGATGTGCTGAATTTTTATTCTTTCATGGATTCTTTTAAATTATATCATCTTATCAAGTAATAGAGGAAACAATGTTTTTATACTTTCCTCTTTTTTTCCTTCTACTTTCACTGTAGGTGATGATTTTTATTAGGGTACACAATGGCCTAGCCTCTTCCTCCCCTCCCAAACAGACTGGTTAGCATCTGTTTGATTCATATGCTGTGACTTTTTCCTGCTGCTTTCTATCAACCTTAATTGTGAAAAATGGTGTCTTGTTGCCCTTTTGATATTATTTCGGAGATTGACTCAGCCTTAAAGTATCCAGATGGGTACAGTTGTACAAATATCTGTGGAATTAGCTCACTGAGGTCTGGTCTGCAATATTTTTAATTGACTTACATGTTCTGTGGGAAAAGAAGAATCATAAAAAGCCTTTGCTGTAGCATTCCATTCTTCACTAGGCTCTCCCTGGGGCTCTCGGTGGATACTAGAGGTATTCAAAGTGTTGGCAGCTCTGTTGAAACTGCTGGAATCTGATTGACAAAAAGGAAATGGTAACAACTGCAGTTTAGTCTCCAGGCACTAATTGTGAATAACTAAACTGGTTTACCTCTGATCTTAAAAAATCAAATATTTTTGTTTTAAATCACTGGATCTTTGTTTTAATGTTTGCCCTTCATTTTTTTCTTTCACTTGCTTCATCTAATTTTCTCTAAAGATGAGGTATGCTTCTACTTTGATTTAAAATGTTTTCTCTCATTTTCACATATTAAGTTAATGACAGAAAAGTGTATGTATTCTAAATATTCTAACTGAATATATTTTTTCAAGCACTATTACTCTAAACTCACTTTCTCATAACGATAATAAAATGCATAGTTAATGCCATTATAACATGATATTCCAGGGTGACTTGTAATAAAAGACATTATTACAAAGCTTTTCAGACAATCAAAAAACATTTTAAATAAGGAATCTTTTTGTTAATGGCTATATCTGATGCTTCAGGTGGCCAGGCACTAGCCATCTACTAAAGGTAGGAAAGGCAGGTGAGTAGATTAATCACAGCCAAGTGTAAGCCTCCAGTCCTTCAGAGGCTTTATGCAGCACCAGTAGATTCTGTTGAAATCAGTATCAAATTCCTTGCAAAGTGAAAATACAAGGATGCTTCCACAATTCCTCACAGTGCAAACAGGAGCTGTTTTGTCACTGCACAGATGCCTGTAGATCACTGCACTGACAGTAAAGTCTTGTTTTGCTATGAAGATACATTTTACCTCATTATGTATGATTATGTAACAGTTGTTTCAGAATACTGACATTTCCTCTTGGGAGGAAGAGGAAAATGGTTATGTGTTTATTTTCTTTTTTAATCATCTGCCAGGAAGGTAATTCCCATTCCCAGTTCATTCCTTCATTTGCTGATGTGGAGCATCTGCTATCTGGGAACCAGCGTATAAATAGTAAATTGCACTGTGGTGAGGCAGTAGAAGGAATTCCCTCCGCTGGGTTTACTAAACTCTTTCACCAATTCTCTTCATCTCTAGCTCTCCCACATGGCTAAATGTGCTCCAGTCAGTCAAAAAAAAAAGAAAAACAAAAAAACCCTAAAAGGTAGGTTCAGTGTCCCCACAGATTCCCCTGCAGGTTTGCCATTTGGGAAAAGACCTGCAAACAAAACACAAACCCCAAGCACAAGAAACACTGGGAGCTGCAGTGCCGTGCACCACTGTGACTTGTGGGAACCCTCACTGGGAGGTTCCCCACAATCCCATGGAGGTGCAGCATCCCAAGAGGGCAACAGGCTCAAGGAGGGACTTGTCTCAGTTTGGCAGCATGTGGCACATCTGGGACACAGACCAAGACCCTCACCATGAAGGTTTGCTGGAATACAAGAGGTCTGGTCACTAGGCAAACTCAGCTGAGGGACTGGAGTTAGTTCCCTACCAATTCCTTTGGACGAATCTCTCAGAGTCACTTGGAGTTCCAGGACTTTGCATATAGAAAGGTTTCTGACAAGAAGAGGAGGAGGAACTCACAGGGAAGAAATTCAGATAGCACTATTTGTTCCTACAGAAAAGATACATGCAGAACACCGTGTAACTAGGCATTCATTTTATTGAAACAGACACCAAAATTCACATTATTAGAAGAGATAATGTGCCATCTGAGATCAGGATTCTGCTACCTTGCTACCACTAATACTGTTTCAGGGACAAAGACATGTCTGAAATGAACTTCAAAAAATGTGCATCTGCACACAAATATCCCTGGGCAGGAGACCAAGGACAGAAAATTACCTATAGAGCTAAATTCGTAACAACAGCACAATGTAAAGAAACCAGATTGCTGGGTTTCTGTCTGCCACTGGCTGCAAAACTAAGAATGGGAGTCCACTCTGCTCTTGGTATGTTCAAGGGTCAAAAGTGAAAACAATGCACCAACAAAAACTCAAATAGACACAAACACCCTGTCCTGCAGATCCTGCTCTTTGGAAAACATCTAAGCACCCAGGGCTCCAGGTTTGGAGTAATCTACCAGCTCGTTTTCTATTGCAAAACAAATCTAAAATACAATTTTTCCACATTTCAGTAATGATTTAGAAATCCATGGAATAAAGTTCATATTTACTAATTTTGTATGTGCAAAATATTGCTCAACAAATAATAACCAAGTGTCAATAGCAGGAGATTCAAAAAGATCCTTGAGCACTTAAGTTCCGTGTTTTCCAGAGCCTGACAGAATATAAACTCCTTGCACACACTCAACACATTCAGATGGTTTTACGTGTCCATCTAAATTAGAGATGTACAATAAAATAAAAAGTAAATTTCTATAAGCCCCGTTCAAAGAAGCATCTACTGATTCAAAATCTACCCTGGGTTAGAAATGCCTATCAAAATTCAGTTTGTCATTGCACTGCTGTTACTTCACAAAAGGAAATATGAGAAAAAAAAATTAATCAACTAATTGATTGATAAGCTAACAAAAGCTGTTTAGTTGCATTTCTAATATAAACAGCAATCTCACGTTTTTGCCATAAAACTAAAATGTGAGGTTTACGTTTTCCTACACTAAGCTTAGGTATAAAAATTTCACATTCTGATAGTTTTTCTAAGCACTACATGGTTCAGAACATTAATGCCTATATTTTCTCACCTTGTCCTGTTTCTCCACTGTCCACATTTTCACTGAGATTTTGACTCTGTGTGTTTGAAATAATGTTTGTGTTTTCCACTAAGCATGGTGGTTTGTCTTTCAAAGGAGAAGGCTCCTTGGAAGCTGAAGTCCATGTAGCTTGACCTCTCATTTGATTTACTCTTGAACAAGAACTGAGAGGTAAAAAACTGAAGTATAGTGGAGTTTTCTCAGCTTTTTTATCTGAGGTTGAAAGATCAAAGGATGACCTTACACTTATGTTTACTAAATTTCCAGATGTTCTCATGGGTAAAGAGCTTGATTCTTTCAGGTGACCCTCAGCAAACTTCATTCCTGGAACCGTACTATTCCAGGAGTCTTTCTTCTCTTTTGACAATGTGTTGTTTGTTGAAGCATTAATCTCCAGGGAATGTCCAGTTTTGATGGAGTGTATCTGAGTATCATTGTTAACATTTTTACATGGAATTACTTTATCTGTGCTTGCCCTATCTGTTGGGAGGTTTTTATGAGCAATTTCGAGACCATCAGCTTTTACTGGAGATTTGGCTTCAGCTTTTGAACTCCATGTATTTGTAGCATTCCCTGTTTGTTTAGCACTGCCTTGTTCAGGTTGCTTGCTGTGTGTGTCATCTGCATTTATTCCTCTCTCAGTTTTGGGGAGGCATAAATGAAAAGTACCTAAGAGAGACTTATCTCTGCATTCTTTTGCAGCACCATCATCACCACTTGCATTATCATAACAAACTGTTGGTAGATGTTGAGCATCAGTTGGCAGACCAGTGCTGCTCATGTTTCTGGAATTGTCATTATTTCTGCCTTCAGCATCTACATGTGTCTGTTCCAGAGGAAGTTTATCTCTATGTAAACCACTCAGAGTTAAGGTTTTTTCTGTTTTATGTAATCCACTGCCTACAGAATTGTCACTATTCAGCGAGATACATTTTTGGTATTCTGCTTGAGAATTCTCTTTAGTATGAGGTAGGATGTCAAAACTTAGCTCCTTAGCTTGGTGGTTGTCTGTACTTCTCTCATGCAGAGCACTCTTCTCAGTGCAAAGAACAGCTTCAGACTCAGGTTTGGGTGCTTCAGGTGTAAGGACAATTCTGTTGTGCTGTCTGGTGTCTGAGTTTGCATCTGCCTTGGCACAAGTAGATTCATCTGCAGTATTGCACAGTTCTTCCTTGCTAGTATCAGTCTCCTGACTTCCATTTTTCCTGTCAGTACCTACAGTCTCAGCACTGCCTAAAACCTCCTTCCTTCTTTGTGTGTGGTGTGCTGCCAAAGGCTCAGTGCTGTCCCATGGCTTTTGATCTAAATTTGCATTATTTTCATCTGGTAACCTTCTGTGTGCTGTTCCTGCATCTTCTGCCTCTCTGCATCCAGTGACAAGCATTTCTGAGGGATGTCCTTGGTTAATTAAATCAGTATCTGTGCAGAAGGTGTTCCTGGGAGAAGCCTCTCTTTGCTTTACTTCACAAGGGCCAGCAACATTAATTTCATCCTTAAAACTGCTTTCAAGAACTTGTGAATCTGTAGAGTGAGTGTATTCTTTAGTTAGTGACTGATAACCCACAGGTTATATAATGCTTTATTTTTACAATTTAGAATTTCCAGAGAGATGGACTCAGGATTGGTATCAATGCTGATATCTTATATTACACACACATCTCATCAAAGAGTTACTGAAGGTAAGTATTGCACTGTGGTAACTTGCAAAATGTTTATAAACTCAGAGAGCAGAGACTATATTAACATTCTGCAGATTTTAGATATGACCATTTAATTCAGGATTTAAACCCTCTCTTGTCCTACACTATATCTGAAAACATTTATCCTTTCCTAACAATACTACTTATCTCTATTATCCATGGAAGATTACTTTGTTCTGTTTTTAATTCCTCAATGCTTGAAGACGGGTCCGTTGTGTTTTTCACTTCAGTTTTTTCTTCATTTCCACAATTACCATATTTTCTTATTAGAGACTGCACAAACTCATTTTCTTTCTGAATAGCCTGTATTTCACTGTCTTTTGAGTGTTCTTCACCACTCTAGCATAAGGAAGAACAAAAGATTATAGGTATTTGAGTAATTTACTATAGTAACTGATTAGGTAAAAAGCTCAGGACTGAAATTTAAAATTGATTTTACTATTATGATGGAAAACAAAGACCTGAAGTATAAAAAGTAAATGTAAACAGAGGAAAAGAAAAAAGCAGACTAATACCCTAGAAGAGTAGGAAAGAAATCAAGTCCTGCTATATTACAGTCCACAAAGTTACTCATTTGACAGAATTCCTCAGCAGAAGGAATCTGTGCTGTACAGGTGGTGACTGGATCACTCCCTCTCTCTGCTGGCTCACTCAGTGACCTGCTCAGTAATTCCATGTGGGAATATCCTGCATGATTGCTGTTTACACCCAAACACATACACACATAAACAACACATGCACATATAAACAACTTTTTTTTCTAGCAAACTGCCCAGGACTTTTAACTTTATTTCACAGGCAAATAAGGTTTCTGAATTTGCAATCCTTGACATTCAGTTCCTCATTCCTTCCCAAATAGCTTTTTAACATGAATTTGAGCCAAATTCAACAAGAATGGAAGCCTGAAAGATTTGTCTGCCTAAAATCTAAATCACTGGTGTACTACTGCATCTGTATTTGTGTTCAGTTTTGAAAGCAGCAGTCAATGAAGTTCTGTGCAAACTAGGACCTGAATAGTGAAGATAATAAAATCCCACCAAAATAAAAGGAAAAGGGGATGCATCCTTTATCATCATCAACTGTTTGGCAGCTGAAGACAGGAGCACGTGCTGGCTCTTGCCCTAAAGATAGGATACAAAAGTAGGCCGATGTGGGAGGGAGCATAGCCCATAAAAGATGTGGGAAAAAGCTGAAGATACTTGGGTGACTGGAGGTGTTGCAGAAGGAAGGCTGGGATGTGGGAGGGAGTTAAAAGAGCTGTGCTTGGGCATTGGTTGTGTGGGGAGGACAGAGAATATTGCAGAGTGGAGGGAGGCACGGAGACAGCACTGCTAAAAAATGGGGCTGTTGCAGTGCTGGCAGAGTAGGGGATGTAGAACACAAATCTGCTAGGAATGGTTTCCTGCAGGTCACAGAAACATCCTGGTGCTCCCAGCTTTGCCGATTCGGGGGGAGGGAGGATTCAGGGTAAATTGAGGAGGGTCCTAAAATCATTTTCCTCTGCCAAATACTCCACCCTCAATTTGAAGTTTCAGTTGAAATTTTGTTCTCTTTTACTCGTGTTTTTATCATTATTTCCCCTGTCACTCTGATTTGGAAATTGTATATATTGTAGCTTTTTATTTTCTAGGTTTTTAATTAATTTTGCATCTTTGCTCTATATAGCCCAGGTATCTAATTTTCAAGCTTTTTGACTACAAATAGTAGAAATTTTCTTTTTCTTTCATGAAAGCTGTAGTTATCTCACAATCTTTTGGTTCTAGGAGCTCTTTCTTCAGACAGAAACACCAAGAACCACTCTGTAACTGTGTACTTTACTCTTTTGTTCAGTAGTAAGACAGCCACTGCAGTGGAACTTACCACATTTGTTGGTATGGGCTGAGCTGGTGACTGCATCTGAAACAAACAGGACAAAGTGTTCATAGAAAGGCAGAAAGGTTTCATTATTCCTTTCCAGGTTGCACTAAATGTGAAGTATGATAAGGCTAAACTAAATTGCAATCCAAGTCTGTAATGAGGTCTGACATTGTACCTTTCTTTTAAAAATGTCTTTTGATTAATAACTGTTCCAGAGGTGATTAGTGTGAAGAAGTTTAAGTACATTCTCAATTTCATGCCCCACAAATAACCACAGAGATTTCAGATTGCACTAGGTGTCTAAATAAGTATAAGCATATTTCCTTAGAACACTTGGAACCACAATGAAGATCTAAATCCAAGCCAAAACCTTTCCTTTTTATGTGTCACTAGATGCTGACTTGTTAGTGATACAAGGTTAAACTCCACAAATCAGAATAACCAATATGATCTGCTGCAGCTTCAGTTTCTTGGCAGAGTTCCACTCAGTCCAACCTGCCTAGCTTTGGAAATCTAATGATTGTACAACACAACGTGGTGTGGCAGCATGCCATAAGATAGTGTAAGATGTATATTTGGAAGACACCTGACTTCTTTTGCATTTACAAGCATATCCTTTAAGCTTCCCTGCTTTCAAACCCATGGGGTTACCTTAGTAAGCACCACTACTGTCTATCATGAATGCCTCATCATTTTGCTTCTGCATCCTAAATAAAATGGGTATTCCATTTCCACTCAGGGAAACAATGATTTTTAAAAGATGTACAATTTGCATTATTTCTTGTAGAGTTCAGCTTTGGGACAATGAGTAATCATTATAAGTCTAATTTCCCTTGCATTATTAAGCCCATACCACAGCCATGTATATGTGTATGTTTGTGTGTGTGCCATAAACATACATATGTATGTGCATTGTGAAGAAATTGATTATAAGTTTTTCAAATTCCTAAAATAGTTTTGCTGTTTGTCATTTTACTGACAATTCATGGACTAGTTCTGAAATAGTTACCTGTCTTGAACACTCAAGTGTCTTCCTATTTTCTTAAAACCGAAAACAAGATTGTATACATGAAAAATGAGTTTTCCATTGTTTGAAGGATAGATCATTACTTGTTTGTAAAAGTCAATGGAAAATGGTTATAACCAATACTAAACAACAGAACACTCAATGCACAGAGGAGGTTTCTTATGGCTTCTGACTCTGCCCAATTTTTTCAGTCTTACAGAAGACGAATACAAATTTGCAATCCAGTTTGATCATGGGATAACACAGAGCAGGGCTACATGTTCTTTCTTTTGTCCCAAAAGACTGTCTTTGTGTGCTGAACCATTTGTTGACTTCCCATATGTGCCCTGCACCTAGAGCTGAACATGGATTTGGTTCACCCAACAATCCAACTCAATTCTAGTTCAGCCTGCATTGCATGAAAGTCTTTCACCTCTTACATTCACCACCTCCTGAGCTCACTGTATCTTTGATGACTCTTAAAGATAGAATGTGACATAAAGGTTGGTGTTTCTGAAACTAAAACTGAAGAACTTAGATAATCTGTGTACTGACACAAACAACCTTCTGATCTGTCCCATGCTACAGATTCTAGAGAAGCTGAAATAACTTCCTCTCAGTAGAAGTGGACTGACTTCCACACCTCCAGGGAACTTACATACATATGAAGTCAATTGGATCTGCCCCAGCATTTGAGAAATATCCATGGAAAATATGTCTGTGAAACAGGATTTAGTAAAGATAGGTTAACTGCAGTCTGATGGGTAAATATGGATTAATGAAGTTCTAGCTCACATTTCTATGATGTAAGCACCCCTCTTGATGAAAGGAGAATATTCTGTGGGCACAGTAAGTTTCTGTGATATTTAGGGTCATCGTCACATGAAGTTTTAGGTTGAACCACAACAAAGGAGGATCACTGGACATGACAGACAAGATTAAAAAACCTGTCATAGCTTTAGTTCTCTGACATTTTTACAAGACACGCTGCGGCTAGTAAAGGCACCTACCTGCAGATTTTCCACTTGCTCAGAATGCTGATTTCCTTGAGGAGGATGATAATCTTCAAGATGTCTCTGAAGTCCTTTAAGGGAATTCAGTTCATTTTTAATAGTGTGTATTTCTCTTCTCATGTTTTCCTCCTGTAATAATTGCAAATACACAGAGCACACAAACACTTTACTGCATGTTCAAATAGGTAAACCAGCATTTTTCAAAGGTATCAACAGCTTAGCAGATGCATCCTTAAAATAAAGTATGCTAAGGAATTTCTTTCTTATTAAAAGTAGAAACCTTTCATTCAAAACCAAAATTTTAACCACATTGCCATTATAGATTATAGCTTTTACTAATTGGTTTTGGATTTTTGTTTCACAATTTACTGCTAGTAGCAAGGGTCATTAAAAAGTGAGATTTGTATTTGTAGCTTTCTTCCTTTCTGGCTCAAAGATAAATGTAAGATTCAACATTCATTCTCCACCTACATTGTCAAGAAACCACAACAGCAAATAATTTGCTAAGCACTTCTGTAAATAGCCTCAAGTATCCAGTGATCCCTCAGTACATCTGTAACAGTTAAATTTTTCTATTTAGAACCAACTGAATGGTCCAAACTACAACTTGTAAAAAAAAACCAAAGGGCAATTTTACAGAAATACATTCATTTCATTTACAGAGATTTTCAGACCAGTGTTAACTTTATCCTTGATTATTTACTTTGGGAGACAAAATTTCTAGTTAGGCATAGCAGAAATATGAAAAGGAATAGCAGTTATCTCCTGAAGAATAGATGCAAACGTTCCTGAGAAATAAGCAGGGCAAATTCCCATGTCTATAGAGGAAATTATGGTACAAAATTCTGCAAGAAATCAGGGAGATCAAATCTTCTCAAGGAACTGAGCATCAGAACAGTTCAGCTCTTGTGGTCTCATGGCTGCAGTCATCCCCATGGTGGCTGCACTCAAAGTAGTGAGCCTTAGACAACAGGATTACAGGGACAACTTCCCATTATTTCCCCACAGCTTCCCTGGAAATCTATCTACCAAAATCAAAACTTTTTTGGCAGTAGGTGCCAAACACATAGAAATAAAAAAGACAGACTAATAAACAAATGCTGCTTCGAGTCTGGTTTCCTCACATAAAGCAGATCTTGCCTTATTGAAGTGGTATTAATCTTTCCTTCATCTAAACATGCATTTATTATTGCAGACAATTTTTACAGCTACACTGTTTTGCTAATTGTTTTGGATTAAATAATTACTGAAGTATTCTTTACAAGTAATGAGGTAATAGAAAGAATGTCAAATATAGAAGACAAATTTTTGTTTAGGTGTCCAAAGAGGTGAATTCATTAGAGGGATATACCAGACACACACCTTTTCTTATCCTTTTCACCCCCAGTCCATACTGAAGAATTCCTTTCAAATCAGAACTGCAGGAAGAGCACTGGCCTTTTAGAGGACAGAAGTCAACCTAAATCTACCTCTAAAAATATTAAATCCTAGAAGTGTCTGTATTACTGGAGAAGAAATGAGTTGTTTTTATTGCATTATTTCTGCGATATTTTTTGGCTTTTAGGAATTACCTGAAATACTTGACAACTATTCCAAAAAACTTCTCATACTATAGCATTTAATTTAATAAACCTACATCGTTTTTCCAAGTTCTTAGTGCCTTCTCATGCTCATTCTGAAGATTAAGGAACTTTTCTTCATTTTCCTTTGCCTTCTCCCTTTGCAGCTCATTATCTCTTTCAAGGGCCTGCAATAAAATTAATTATCCAAAAAATAATCAATACCGCATTAATGAATTTTGATGTGTTTTATGTTGCTTGGACCTTTGCTTCTAACATGCTGCAAGTGCCATACAGATCAGTGATAATGTGCTATCTCAACAATAATTTTCATAAATTAACAGAAAGGTGCTTATAGTTTAGCTAACAGGAAACAGGGGGAGGTTATGAAAAAAGAAATGGCTATAAAAGGGCATAAAAACACTTGCCATTATTCAGTTTCACTGCATAAGTTTTAATGTGCTGAAAAAGTAATATAAAGTCCAGAGATGAGAGATATGAAATGTAGCATAATCCAGAGCCACTGTACTTAAAGAAAAAACTACTGGATACTGACAGGGAAAAATATTTTTTTAAATCAGTTAATTTTTAATATATTTTTTTAATATAATTAAAGTAAGTTTTTCTAAATTGTTTATTAAACTCTCTTATAAACTATATGATTTTTACATTCCAAAACATGTCTACTACAACATGAAGTATATATCTGATTATGCTTTAATTTATTTTTATTAGGTCACTGAAATAGGAGTGCATTGAGCTAATAGTAATATTAAGTTTTATACTACCACAAGAGTTCTTGCAACGTTTTTGGATTAACTCTTTCAGCTTTCCTCTGCTAAAATAAATAAGTCTTGTGTAAATCAATAGCAACTTCACGCACGTATCAAGTACTCTTGGAATTTTTATCCTATCATATTTTTATGGGAAACAATATGGAAGATAAGACTCACTGCATTCCATTACCTGCTATATAGCTGACACAAATATATTTGCTAATGTAAGCATCACTTTAATGCATGAAGCTGTATGACCAGCTACATATTTATGATTCTGCTGAGCTTCTTTGAAAGTCCACTTGAAAAATATTATGGAGGCAATACTCCAAACTAATTCCTTTTTACTAAATGTTTTAACCAAAAATGAGTCCACCTTTTGATTCACTCAACACCGATTTTAAAATGCCCATGGTAATTTAGCTACACCATTAATAAAATTACATTTTACAAGTACTAACACTAAGAAAATTCAAACCACCTTGCACTTCTGTACACGTGGGAAAAGCTGTGCATAGGACTATAATGGATCTTCTTTGACAGATAATGTATTTCAACAAATGGGACAATTCAGCAATACATTGTCTAAATAATCCCACTCTGACATAGGATCTTTCATCCAGCTGTATACAACCAGGAGTGCAAGACCTCCTCTCTTTGATGAACCTGTTCTTAACTGCAAGGATGCTTTTCCTTGTACCTCAAATGCAACCTCCTTGGTGATGGATTATTAAAGTTACTCACAGCATAGCTCTTAGGGCAAAATATCAGAAGTAGCAGAGGTATGGAACTGATCACATGTTAAAGCCAGTTGTACAGGCAGGGGAATACCTGAATTCCTTGCATTCTCAAGGATTCTGTCATTTGTTAAAGAATTTTTTTTAAAGTCATGCATTCAGCTCCTTATTTTATAAGTCCCATTTGATGTTTTAAAAAAATGCAAAAATGCAAAATGAGAAGCTAACATTGACTCTCATTCCTTGGAATATCATGGTAATTGTATCAAACTGAAAAAGAAGGTCTACTTACACAATTTTAAATAGTGAAAGTTGAACCAAGAGCCTCTCATTGGTTATCCATGCCTTGTAACACCCATTTCATCTAAAGTATTTATGCCTGAAGTTACCTTTGAGGACTGCACTGAAGCTTTGATGACCAACAGTGGTTTGTGCTGTAGTTAGAACAATAGCAAACAGTAACACCATCCCAATGTCTAACATAAACAGATTCAAATCAGAGCAGGCTCTCATCAGAATTGGAATAATTGCAACCAGAAATCAATTTTTGGCCTGCACAGGCTGCAAAACAGAGACTTGTCCTTTGTTCATACCATAACAAGAAGAAAGCAAGCCATACTCGTAGACATTTATGTGCAGTCTTCAAAGAGAAGATTCACAGATACCATTTACTGTTCTAGCTGGAGCATTAAGGCATACTATAAACTTTATCTGAGAGGGGAAACAATAGCTCAGAAATGCTATCAGACAAAAGCACTTTAAAATACACTTGCTATTCAATAGTCCTGACACAAAGGACTAAAGAGTTCCTGTATTATCAAAGTCATCATCAGTAAGGTTGTATATGAATTATCTTCAGCCTCTATTTTAATCTACAAAGCAATTCCAATTATCTTTAAAAATAAAAAGCACATTACCTTCTTACTTCAACAAAAACCAGGATTGCATGAATACATAAATAGCAAGTATACAAATAACAGAAGCTACTTCAGGCAATTTTACAGCCAATGGGTTGTTCAGTTAATCTTTGTAAAATGTTGCAGATGCTTTAATTGCTAGGGAAGTTTTAGCCACTTTCTGATGGAGAACATAGCTCACCTTCAACCTTACTCGTTTCATCAAAATACAGAAGTCCTATGTTTATATTGTGGCAGAAGGCAAACTACTTACACCTGCTAAGAGTAAAGTCTTAGGGAAGTGAAAAATTTCAAATTAGCATAGAAGCATTTACTTAGAAACAAAAGTATACATCCACACTGGAAGCTCAATTTGAAATTAACTGAACTCCTAGTTCAAAACCTTGGCTTCAGAGTGGAATCGTTGTGATTATGTCTGGGCAAACAGTAGATACTAATTTTTAATAGTCCAGTCAGTGGTTGTACCCGAACTCTGCATGGCTCCTCTGATGGGAATGGATATGACCTTAACCTTCAGTGCACTGACAGCTATTGAAATGTGGAATCTGAACTGTTCTGAGCTGCTTTTACAAGCCGAAAGAGTGTCCTAGAGTGACTTTGCAATGCTTGTATCCGCAATCGTCTATTGTGTCTATGCTGGATGCTAAGTTCTGCACCTTTAAGACTGGTTCCGAGAGCGAAGGGGCGCAGAAGAAGCGCGCAGTTTGTTTGCAGAAGCTGCACTCACTCCTCCGCATCCTTCTCACGGACTGTGTTGTCTGCAGCATGGACAGCGGCAGAGAGCTCTCCTTTGCTTTTAATTAGGGTTTGGGTGGGTTTTTTTCAGTTAGCTGAGGCCAGAAGTTTTTTGGCACAGTTCACCTGTTGTTCGATCAGAGAACACCAAGACTATGGTCCGGCCCCGCAAGCTGCGCTGGGCCGGGACCCCGGACCCGAGCCCCGGAGGGACTGAGAAAGCCGAGGGCACACCCACAAAAAAGACTCTGAACTACAGGAAGATTTTCTAAATTCTTCAGAACAAGAAATTTAATTGTTTGATGTTATTCTTTTTTTCATGTTTGTGAGTACTCTGCTTGTTAAATAAACTATTTTTATTCCACTTTTCTCGAAGGAAATTTATGTCTCCCGAACTGGTGGGAGGAGACACTGCTTAAATTTGCTTCTAAAGGATCACTTCAAAAGTTTCCTCCCTAAATTTCCTCTAAACCAAGACAAAGAAAAACTGAGGAGTGCTGCAACTCCACACTCTCCAGCATGACTACTTCCCTCCTCTAGCAATTATGATGCCAGAAAACACAGCAAGAAAGGGCTAAAGATAATGCTCTGTCTTAGGCCCTTTGCTTTAACAAAACTGAGCTCAGGCTCCCGCTATGAATGAAGACCTGAAAATTGAAATGTTGCCCAGAAACATTTACCTATATGAAAATTACAAGAAACAGAAGTCATAAAATAATTTGATTTCAGCATTTGAAAGCAACCCTGTTCTGGTTTTGCCCTCTAGAAATGGCTACTAAGAATGGCAGCCATGATTTACTTTAGGGAGAGAAGAGGGAAAGCACTTCAAGGTTCGTGCTGACAGTTAAGGAGCTGAGGGAGCAATGGAAGTGAGGTCAAAAGTTCTGAAAGGCACACAGATGTCTTTAACAGCCCTGGACTTAAAAAATACATAACAGATAGTAACAGCTTGTCTAATCGAGAAAAATCTGACCTGATAGTCTTCTTTCAGTGCATTTAATTCACTTTCCATTCTAGCATTCGACTGCGTTATTCGCTGAAGCAGCTCCTGCACACACTGTAGAGAGCTGAGAATCTCCTTATTAATACAAACAGAATAGAAAATATTGAGCAAGATTTTGTTTCTGGGATTTAAACATTAGATTATTTATGTCTTTTATGTTTGTTGTTTTTTTTTTTTATTCTGTCAGTGTTTCCAAAATCATGTCTGTAAAAAAGGTACTCCAACCTCAACATTGGGGAAAATTTGTAGGGAAAAATCAGAACAACACTCATTTTTTTCTGAATTTTTACCATGGAGAAGTTAACATTACTATAAATAACTGTAACATTCTTTTTCAGAGAATTTTCCTATAGAACCACCCAATCTTTTATACATTCTTCAGTGCAAATCTGGATAAAAATATATCAAATCCAACCCCCTTGTGATTTCAATTCAGGAGAAACAGAATAACTTTATCTTACCATATCACAGGTCTGAAAAATATGGAAAATCCAAAAGAAATTATTCCATTAATGGATCACCCTAACATGAAATTACTCTATATCTCCTGAATTAAATCCTAATAGATGAGAACTACCACCCATTAGCTTTGCATCATCTGGTGCAGCTATATGATATTTTACTGTCAGGCTCTGAACTTTTGTGGAACCTTCCTCAAGACTGTCTTGTTACTTCATGAAGGAGAAGTTGTAAAAAATGAGCCACCCAAAGTGAGCTGATTTGAGTTGATGAAGGTGCCATGAGTGCTGCCATGAAGCGTGTTGCAGTCTGCTGGAAACTGAGCCGTTTTCTATTGAACACTACAAAACACATTTCCAAAGTTTCAAAGACAGAGTGAATGACCTAGACAAGCCAATTATCACCCTCTCTGTAAGACCACTGATAGCAGTTACTAAAAGAAGACCTGCACAGAAAAAAACCCCTGAGCTTCAGGCAGAAAGGAATCTTAAATGTGCTCAGTTGCTTCAAAATACATTGAGAGAGGAACATAATATTAAAACAAAGTACTTTGACATACTTCCAAACTATTTTCAAATTATTCTAGTTTTGGTTCTACTGGATACACAGATACAGCTAGCTAATAAAATCAGTATTTCAGTGTACTCGCATTCTTTTTCACAAATGTATAAATAATATTTTTTCACTGAAGATGAAGTTATTTTTAGTTCAATTTTACCAGCAGAGCAGTGAACTGCAGAGCTGTGGAATGGCTTGGCCAGTGTCATCTGACACATCAGTAGCAGAGTTAGCCACATCTTTTAAATCTAGGACAGTTTTCTCTCAAATAGACCAGACTGCTTCTCTGATAGAGTTTTGTACACATCAGCTGTAATATAGATGGTATTTCTAGCCCAAGTCCAAGAACCACTAAAGCCAACAATTCAGTTAATTGAGATTAATTATTAATTATTAGTGCTCCACAACACAGAACTCCATGTCTTCTAACCCAAGCATTTGGAAGAAACACAAAGCTCATCTCTACACTAGAGCCCTCCCCCAGACTATACCAAACCCTCTATATGTTCAAACTAACCTACCAAACAAACCCTAGCAATTCACACAGAACAAGAGAGAGACACAAACCAGAATCCTTCTCTTAGATAACACATGGCAAATATGCATACGAATTATGCTCCACACATCTCATAGAAATGCTTTTAGTGCAGTCAGGCCTGGGAGAGTAATGAGGCCTGAGTATGTCTCATTTTTTTCCGTGTGTTTATTGGCAAGCACTTTTTAAAAGCAAGCTCAGAATGCAAACAGGCTTTTATAAATTGGAAGAGTGCTCCTGGATGAGTGCTCTATGGGCATGCCAGCAAGATACTGCTCTTGTCCCTCCCTGGCACCAAGAATGATACACTTCTCTGACCCCTTCCCTTTTGTGAACAGCAGAATGAAAATTCTGCAACTGTTCAAGAAAAGGAAAAAAAAAACAACCATCCTTTTCAGGCTTAATGTTCTGCAAAGCAGTGCATTATGTTGTTATTACAGGGAAAAAATTTTTTTTTCTACATTTGATACTTGACTCCATAGCCTTTTTTTTTTTTTTAAGATTTTTTCTGGAACATTCCTGAGTTAGCAAGAGAAGATAGTGGTTACTCTGTTCAGGGGTGTAAAGGTGTTCCTTAATAGTTTAAATGTTTATGTTCCGTTTGAATGGAACTTCATTTCCTTTATATACCATTAACACATTCTTGCTATTTTACCTGGTTTCAATACCAGCAGTGTTAGAATAAACTGTTAGCAACCAGAAAGCAGAACAGCCAGCATGTTATGCCAGCCTTATGGCTTATTTATACTGAACCCACATGTAGGCAAGTCTTTCATGGGAATACCAAACTTCTCCCATCTGAATTCAAAGATAAAATGTAAGACTCGGAATAAAGTGTCAAACAATGGACTTTGTTCTGGTAATATTTTTTTTTCTAAAAACTGAGAAGTAAGAAACCATTTATGGCAGTATTAAAATATTTCTGAACTGTAAACAAGTGAAATTAACTAGTTTTTGTAGCTTAGTATAATAAGAAACATAAGTATGAAATATAGCACCTACATTCTCAAGTGATTTTTAAATAGCAAAGCTGTATTAACAACTCACCAGCTTTTCTTCTTTAATGTGAATGTTTTCTTCTTCAACTTTTTTACTGACTGCTGTCTCCTTAAAAAAAGAAAACAGCATGAAGAACAGTTAAAATTACTCTCTGTTTTCTTTAACAATATTGTATTAATGTGATATAGTGAATCCTCGTGAGGTTATTTAGAGAAATTTAATTATTTTTAATGTCTTCTTACCCATTTTTTTACAATGAAATTATACTGATATTCATAGCACATTTATTTCCCTAGAAAAGGTTATAGTGGAAGTAGTTTAATTGTATTGTATCTGTGATATAATAGAAAGGAATCACTAATCTGTATCCATCAGATATCATTGCCAGGAGGTTTGCTGAATGAAGAACAGGAAATATTCACCAAAACCTCTATTTGTTTAAAAACCAAAATACCATTCTGATTTTCTGTTGCAGTTCTTGAAACTGTTTTTCCTTCACTGCAAGATTGATGTTTTCTTCTCCCACCCTGTACTGAGAGGTGACCTTGGACCTTATCAAGTCTGTAGTAACTTTCTTCAGTTCCTTAACACAGGAAACACATATAAATAGTTCATCCAGTATAGGCATTGCAATTCAAAACAGAGACAAATCTTTTAAACTATCTTGATCATGCCTTACTTTGAAATAATGTATTGAAACACCAGAATAAATTTTTAGAGGTACTGAAATGTGTAAGACTGACTTACTAAACTTCAAACTTGTCACACGTGACTGAAAGTTTATTTTCACAGGTAAAATGTTATTGTGCCAATTTTACTCTGTCTCAAGTATTTACTTAACCATTTTGTTATTTTCTCATCCAAGAGGTATATTAGAAGTGGACATTGAGTTGGTACTGGTAAAATGTTCTTTACCCATTTATACAATAGGAATTACTAATGTAACTACTGTGTACATTCTTGGGAATGAGGAGAAAAAAAGGGAGAACAGTGATTATCTGGTAAAAACAGGAACTGGCTATAAATTTGGAGGATCTTTGCTTTTCCTGAAAAATTAATTACTTAATCTCAAGAGAATGCTAAATTAATTTTATATTAGAAGGTTCTACAACATGATACCTTTGATTTTATAGTCTTTATCCTCTTTTAAATATCCTGCGGCTTTTTTTTTCTTTTCTTTTCTTTTTTTAAAATTTGTTTTGTAACCAGTTTATTCAGAGCTCCTAGTGCAGCAAATAAACAGCAAATGCTTTGATCTCATTAAATTACAACTTATAGTTCCTGGAGCCATAAATATTGTGCCCTTCTCTCCCCCTCCCCTCCCATCCTGGTGCAAGGTAGTCTGTTTAATATCGCTCTCTCCTTGAGCGCTCTGACGTTTACTCAGACAAATAGCAGAGGTTATGAATGCTGCTCACAGATAGCATCAAGAATTCTCCGTGATGCCATAGTGGTGAACCAAGCATTCAGAATGGTCACAGTTTTATCTAACAACTAAGTTTGGTCTGTTTAACTTTTCTTCACAAAACTGGAATTTCGATTATCACAGACAGAATTATCACAGGCCAGTGGTTTAACTGTTCTGGACAAAATCATAGAACAGTACAAAAGAAGAAAGGAAGATTACATTGTAGCTCAAATTCATGAAGTTTTATGGAAAATGCAAGTATAGGTAGTACTTTTAAATAAATCATCTTTTTGCTAGAGGCTTTATTTCTCACATATTTTAGCCATAAATAAATCTCAAATGATCTAGTAAGTCCTAAGTGTAATTGCAGAATCAATTACAGAACTGAAAGCCAGCAATGCTTTACAATTATTCTATTCTGTAAGCTAGTTAGGTTTTCCCCATCTTTTGCAATAAAGACATGTCTTTATTGTACTGCTTTTACTAGAAGCCTCTGTAATGAGCCATGCAAGCAGAGTTCCTGCTGTTAAGTGGCAGAAGGTGCAAGCAGCTCTAACTTTGTGAAAGTGCAAAGGTGCACTGTGCCAGCCTGCACAGAGAAGCAGATGAATGGGACAGAGAGCAGAGCTCACAGGCTGGGTGCCACACCAGCAGGTGCAAAATACTGACAGGGATCTGATGCCAGGTGTTTTCCAAAAGTCAGGCGTTAGAGTGCATAGAAGAAAGCTTATTTTTTAATGGGGAAAGCATGAGGCACACAAAGTAAATCATGCCCTTGAGGTAGAAAAGATGACTGTATTTTCTTCTTTGTAGGTGGGTATGTATAATCCATCTGGAAGCAAACCCAAATCTGCTAACACAAAGCTGTAGGCAGGAAAAAACAAACCAAACAAATTGCCAGAACCCAACACAAACTCCCCCCCAAAAAAACCCACAAATGAAACCACCAAAAATAATGGCAAAGTTTCTCATTGTGAGTGAAATCACAAGGTTTGTAGCCACAAAAAGAATTAAAAAAATTTTTTTTCTACATACACATATGTATTTTCTTGTACTCTGAAATTAATTAAAATATCACCCCAGAGTTTTTGCCTTTTTTTTTCTTGTAGCTTTCTCTCATTATTAAAATTATGAATAGTAGCAAAAAATCTATAAAATATGTAGAATGTGGAAAATAATTTTGTCAGTTCTGGGGTGTGCTGAGAGACATTGATAAGATTTTAAACCCATTCCCTTGATCTGTTGCTAGTAGCCAATGCTTAGGGACATGGCTTCAAAAACACTTCATGCCAGAGTAAGTCAAGAGTATCCCAAAATCCCAGTCCTACTCCTTAAACCCACTTTCCTTCTCTGAGTTGGTCTAAGCTAAAACTTCCACTCTTTTGGTTGGGTTTGGTTTTTTTTGTTTGTTTGGGGGTTTTTCTGTGTGTGTATGTGTGTGTTTTGGAGGGGTTTTTTGTGGTTTTGGGGGTTTTGTATTTGTAAACTCTAGTTTTGTTCAGTACAAAATACTAATTCCACTCTCCCTTGAGGTCACACAAATCCATGTTCCAGCATAAAGAAGTGGTGTGAGACTGAAAAATCTGCCAGCACAGGCAGGTGTAACCACTTCCCAATACTAATATCTTATGAAAAATTTACCTGTATTTAAAATTACACCTATATCTGTTTGCTCTCCTCCTAGATTGCTGCAACCCTCTTGTAATCTTTTGGGTCTTAAGCAGCAGAGTTGTTTTTTAAGCAGCAGGACAGAAAGCTTTTTCTTGGCCACGTATCAATGCAGGCATTTTCACAGTGGTTGAAAAGCATCCTACCACACTGAGTATCAAAATGTTCAAATCCAAAAATATTACTGAAAGAAAAAATTGCCACAGTCCATTACATTACAGTTTAGGAACTGGACTTGAAGCAGGCAATGTCAAGAAAAAATTACAACCTCTCTATATAATATTTCTTTCCTGAAACCCCAGAAGAGTAAACCTGTGCAGAACAGACCTCAATTTCACTCAAGTTTACTGCTGTACATATTTAACACCCTCATAACACACTTGCACATTCATTAAAATTGGAGAATAGTTTACTTTTATCCACAAATGTTAAATAGCATTCACTAACTTCACATTCCCATTAAGAACAAATGTGTGAGATCATCCAGGTCTGAGTGAAAGTAATGGCTGTGATAAGAGCTGACAACCAAATTAAGATTTTAGTACCATGGATAGTCATTCCCATTCCAGCACTGAGAATACAGAGGAAAGAAGTTTGAACCTAGAAGTTGTCAGAGCTGTTAGAGGTCAGTCAAGTATCCAAAGCAGATAAAACCAGCTTTAGAAGTTGTCTGAAACTGTGCTGTTGATATCATGACTTCTTTCAGCTATGTAGCAAGTGAAAACAGCCTGGTAATCCCTTTTAAAAACTCTTCTAAATATCCTGGTTCAGGTTGTTCAGAATAGGATGGTCAAATACTGAAAACCAGGGAAAAATCCAGAAATAACTACAATATAGGCATTTCCTGCTGAACTGAGGAAGCCAGATTAAGTTTCAGTTGGCCCTCTTTCTCTGCTTATCTAACAGTATTTTATTTTAAATTCATAACCCTCCATGACCTTAAGAATCACAAGTACAGCTGAAAAAAAGAATGGATCAAATAGTATGTTTGATTGCTGGTGTACATAAACCTCAATTTCTCTCTCACACCTATGTTACTCACAGATTTCACTATGTAAAATTTTCTTAAACATTTCTGTTTTCTTACCTCTCAAATTACTTACACTCAGAGAATGCTAAGTAATTAATTATTCTTAGTGTCTCAGCAAAAGCAACAAATCCAATTTACTGTGATCCTGAAATATTTCTAAAATTCCTCACTTTTTTATTTACAATGTACTACCATAAAGATATCCTGCATTTTAGATGAATGCTCCTGTTTCTGTCACATGCAAACTATTGCTCTTTTTTTAAAAGGAATTCAGAGTTGGAGTGTACACAATGCACAGACACAGCTGCTCTCAGACCTTCAGAGTTATGATATCAGCATCCTAACAAACATGGCTTTGCTACAAAGGAAAGTTATCACCACCTTCCAATGTTTTTCTCTTTCTCTTGCATCCATCAAATATTCCAGATAAATAAATACAGTTTTTATATATAACCTATAATTTGAATTATGCCACTAGATAAACATTCTTAAATACTGTATGACCTAATTGTGATATATAAATTAATTTGAGAATTTTTCCAGGGTTCTGCTTTACTGTTACTGTGGATTTCAGTCTGCTTTTATGATGGCAAGAGTTCTGAAATCTTTGATCACTTCAAAACTTCATCTTTTTGACAGTGAGGTTTAGCATGTTTTATTCTAGTATGTAACTAAAAAAATCCAAACTGAATTCCTGATTAGTTTTTACTGTGGCTACAATATTGCCGTGTAATAAATATGAAATTTAAGTAAAGCACTAAAGAAGGTAAGAATGAAATAAATAAAGAAAAATCTCAAAATGTGTATATGTCAAGATAAAATTAAATTTTAAGTCTGGCATTTAGTTGAATCATACTCCAAGGAACCTTAACAATAAGAGGCTACATGCCCTTAAGAAAGGAAAAAACAGTAGATTCAGGGAGAATTTTCAAGTACTTTTGTACCTTCAAATCCCATTTTCCAGGCAAAGAAAGGTAAAAAGGTAAACATCCTTTTTTTTTTTTTACCAATATAACCCAAATATAAAATTATCACGGTCCCTTTTCTTCATGTACAAATTATATTCCACCCCTGCCCTTTTTTGTTTTCAAAAACACTTACAAACTTGGCAAAGATTCCATGGTAATTCAAAGCAATCATCTGGAAACTGGGGATTAACATTAGGTCAAGAAGTTGAGATAATCATGCATTTGATCCCTACATAAAATAATTACAGAATCTACAGGAGAAAAAAAGATTAAAAGAAGGGAAATGTAAAGATAAGGAGATATAAGAAAGAGACGTGGCGTGGAAAGATACTGAGTTTACAGAACAATTCTGACTTATGAACGTCCTTTTGTTTTTCTCTTAGAAAGAGAAAATGTCAGATCTTAGGAAACAGCTCAAAGGGAAAAGAACGTTATTCTTCCCACTATTACCTATGTTCAAGAGTGCAACTCAAAAATGTACTTGGCAAAGAGGAGCTCCTGAACAGAGGCAGGAGAAAAGAGCTTAGTGACAACTTCCTTGTAAATAGAATCACCATAATCTGATGTCTCAGCTGCCTTGTCACAAAACTCTCCCACTTCAGGGATTCTGTTACACATTTTATCCCATGTTCAAGCTACCAGCTCACTTCCATGGTAACTGCTCCTCATGTTGTATCTCTGACTAAACTGAAAACACCATGCTACCTTCCTCATCAGATGGAGAAGAGATGGAAGCACAGGGAAAAGAGGGGTTATTAGTAATTAGCAAGAAACAAGGAGGATGCAGTAGAGGTAAATAAAAATTCACAGGTTACAGAAAATTCTCAGAGCTGCTGCAGTTTTAATTGAAGTGTCTGTGGAAGCTAATTTTGCCATTAGTCATAGAATGAAGAACAGTTCTGCTGCCTGTCAACTTCTTCAGTTAATATGCCAACAGCTTTTGGAAGACCCAAAGAATCACAGAATCACAGAATATTCTGAGTTGGAAGGGACCCACAAGGACCCTTTTCCATTCAAAAATGTGCACTTACTTCTTTCAGATTACTTATTTCAGTCTCTTGTCTTTTATTCACTGATGCTAGTTTCTTATTTTGTTGTATGGCTTCCTGCACTTTAAACAAAAATTAAAGCATGTTAACAAATAATTTCACATTTGAACAAATATTGATTTATAACTGGACTACCTGTGCATATAATTTATTCTTGAAAACAAACCTAAAACTGCAAATATGATTCAACTACTTTTTCTGTGTAGTTTGATACCACACTAGAGGATTATACCAAGTAGTACCTGTTGTCTATACCTCAAACAATTACTTAAGACTTTTCTGAATGTTGGCTTGCCTTTTATAACCAAAATTTAAATTTTAGTGTCTTACGATGTCATTTTAGTAGGACTTTTAATCTTGATTTTATTTTTTAGAACTTTGCTTATAATTTTCTGATGAGTTTAATTATTTTCAGACTAACACAGAATATAATGGGCCACAGAACAAATTCATAATTGAGGTAATAGACATACAGAGTTATATGCATATGGGCCTTGGAAGACAGAAGAACAACAGAGGCTAGCACAGCAAAAAATTCCAAGAATTACTTCCATTCCTGCTGAAAGGGAAGGGAATTTTCTCTTAAGCTTTACACAGGTGAAGATATCACCAGGAAATTGCTTGAAATTCCACAATGAAAAGCTGAAGATATTTATTGGTTCCTGTATTTTTTCAGACAGCTCTATTCAATCTTTGTATTTTGATCCTCTGAGGTTCCCCTTCGTCCTTTTCTATTTTCTGATTCCTCTTCATTCACTCCTGATATTTTTATTTTCTTCAACAGTTTTCTGGCACCACACTTGAACACAAGAACTGTAGACACCCAGAAAGTCCTCTCCTTTTCTGCTAGAAATAGTTTACGATGGAAAATGATGGACAACAGCTTCATTGTACAATGAGCAATTTTGCAGTTTTGAATGAGAATATGAGTTAAAAAGATTAAAATACTGATGAATGTAACTGCTATCTTCTGACACAACTTTGGAAAAACCCCCAGAAAAACAAGCAGACCAAAATTGGTAAAACTCTCTCCTATCTTTCAGCAAATGTCATGTGCTCACTCTCTAGTTTTGAACCACAATCAACAGACAATGGTTAGCCAGTAATGTTCCGGATTTAAAATTTTAGAAGTTGAATACATCAAGTAACTTGAGGTAATGAAATATCACAAATATACACAGAATATGTTACCAATTTATTCAAACTAAATTTGAAAAAAAATTTAGTTTCAGGCAGAAACAAAAAAATCAGTAAGATTCAGTCATTAAGATGTTTTTTAGTGTTTTGGGGATGTATTTTTTGTTTGGTAGTTCCTTAGTATAATTTCCTGTGTGGTCACACACAAGACTGTAGCAGAGGATCAGCTAAGAGCACTGAGGAACCTACCAAGGTATTTGATGCTTGGCATGGGGTAGCTGCTATTTTTCTGAGATTTCAAGTGTCTCCAACTCAGTGTTGTCAGAGCACAGCAAAACCAAGTGTTGAGAACATTTAAGGCATACATACCACTGTGCTCTAGTTTGTCATGAACACCTTTTACAATTCCAAACCGAGATGCAATAGTAGCATAACACCTCTCAACTTCATTCAGTTTCTTATGCTGCTCCTCTTTTGCTGTTAAGTGCATCTGCAATTTTTGATCCTGTTAGGAACATAAATGAAGCACCCATTTAATGACAGTAAGTAGTTCTCCAAGTGCTTTTGAACATAACAGCATAAACGCAAAATAATTTCCAGAATTCTTCAGTTGTCTATTTAATATCTAATGGCTTTTCCCATTTCTAAATAGTGAAGAGACAGAGTCATCATGATAATCCAAGGATTGAGCATCTGACAATAGAGGAGAGGCTGAGGGACCTGTGACAGTTCAGCTTGGAGAGGAGATGATAAATGTGGATATAGCAGAGGAGGTGTTTGTGAGAAAGGAATAAAGAAATCACAGCCAGCCTCCTTTTGGTGGTGCTCACTGACAAAAAGTGAAAGATAGGAAATTTCACTTAAATTTGAGAGGAAAAACATTTATTTTAAGGGTGGCAAACACTGGATCAGGCTGCATGGGCAGGCTACAGAATCTGTTCATGGAGATACTAAAAACCAATGGACATGGCTCTGGGACACTGATTCCACTGGCCCTGCTTGGCAGCCTCCTCCATCTCACTTCTGGGCTTGTAAAAAATGACACGGCCAAGGGCAATTAGGAGAGAGTTTGTGGTTTTGACACACTCAAATAAAAGAATTTCAACACACTTGCTAAAAATCACACCACATCAAGTACTTCTAGAGTAAAGGTGATTTTGATTTAGATTTGTGAGACCAATGCAGATTAATACCGCATGCTTCCTGGAAAAATATAAATAACTTTTCATTGAGGAATTCTTAACTCTTCAGTATCAATTAGCCATTCTAGTATCTTGAAATGTGATGAAATATGTGTGTATCTGCAGGGGAAGATTCTAACTACTTTTGTAAGCATCTAACACTTTATTTTACTTCTATTCACATGTTGGCCTAAGTAATACCCCAAACAAAACCATGTGGTAATTAAGTGCAATATATTTAATGAATTTTACCAATCTCTCTCATTTTGTTGAAACAGTTAAGTGACACATTTTTTAAGCTACTTGTTATCCTTGTAATACTAAGATTCTTATGTTCTTCTTTATATTGTAATTTTGTTAACAGCTTTGTAGGTTCTATTTGGTGAATTTTAAAATTAATTTTCTCTGAAGAGAATGGGTTAAATTAATTCCTCAGAAAGGATAGCCATCTAATCTATTTCTAATCCACAGTAGAGCAACACAGCAATTAAAATGAACTGGTCCAAATTCATTCCTGTGTGTAAATTCAAGTTACACCAGGATGCATCTGGCCCAGTCTGTTTGGCTCCATTTCCACACAGTAACAAATGCAATACATGTCCAGGCATCAGAGGATAATAAAAGCTGATAGTAATCAAAAGAAATGACCACCATAAGACTAGCAAAACAGGATATACAATACAAATTTCTCATGTTTTATAAGGTATGAAATTAAACACACTACAGCAAATGGAAAGTCATAATGGAAGCACTGGTAAAGAAACACCACCACTTACAGAAATCATTGCAAAGAATGTAGGTTGAAAATGTTCTTATACTTTCTCTTCTTCCTAATCATAAATTAACTGTTGAATATCTGTGCTTAACTAATGCTAGGAGGGGAATTTTATAACAAAAATATTAAAAGGAAAGATTTTCTTTGTCTTTCCTAGTAGTTCTCTCAGGTGTATTTGTTCTAAGAGATCGATGAACAGAGAGACAGCCCTAATTTGAGACTTGAACAGCCTGTGGCAAAATCTGAGGGGTTTTGCAGTTTTTAATATGGATTTTTTTCTTAGTGTTATCCCAATTCTTTTCTTTAGTCAGCAAGATAATGTTAGTCCCCCCTCCTCTCTCAAAAAGTTGAAATATGCTTTGCTACTTCACAGGACTCTTTCCAGGGAAGAAATAAACTGGCCTGCTCTATCTGCAAGAATTTTATTAAGAGCTTAACACTTGCCTAAATACGATTTTTGATGGCAGGCTTCTCTCCAGGCTTAAAGGAAGAGAAATAAAAGCCTGAGTATGTGATTCATCTCCTCACAGTGAAAAGGTTGTAAAACATTTTTCCATAGAAGACAATCAAGAAACACCAGGAGACACTGCAGGATGGGGAGTGGATGACCCTGGAGTTGGAGGGAGACTCACAGAATCTTGGTTTTTCTTCCTTATGTCTGATACTGCAAGAACAGGAATTATTGCCCTGCCCTCCACCAGTAATAAAGATAAGCTGGGATGGGGAGTGGAATTGATTGTGGCCATATGGCTTGTTGAGGCACAATGATTTCTTGGTGGAACTAGACCCAAGAAATAGCTCAGGGTCAAGTGGGTGACTGGAGAAACACAAAGAGGGAATTGCTCATATCTCAAAGATATTCTGGAAATGGAGTCACTAGTCAGAGGTACTCAGTGAAGCAGAAGGTGGTAATTGGAAGGTGAAAGTGTCAGAGAAACAAAGGAGATGTAATGGCATGGAGACCTAAGGCAAGATTACATGAAAATTATGCAAATGTAGATCTTCAAAATAGGATTTTTTTTCACAACAGTTCTTCCAGTTCTCTCCATTTTACTACTTAAAAATAATTTGGTTTCATTTATATTGTATCACTGCCTCCTCATTGTGTTTTTGAACAACACAGTACGATTACAGACAAACTCCTAAAAGACCCAGAAAGGAAACAAAACCAACATTTCTATCTCAGACTATTAAGAGCAAACCAACTTTTAAAGTTTAATCAACATTTTGCAGTAATTCCTTTTTCATTCGTTTGATGACTACACTTGTATTAGAAAAGTAAATGATGGTAGGGGAGTTCTCAGGAAATGCCTGTACAGTTGTTAAAATATCCTTGACAGATTTTGGCCTGGGCCAAGTAGGACTCATGTAAGCAATTCCTGGGCACAGGTCAGGTGACTGTCTGCTGGGAATGATGTGGGTTATTTGGATCCAAATTCCCACTTTTCTGAAGAGTGGGGGGCGTTAATCAACCTCGACCATTTGACTGCAGCTTCACTAAATGGTTTCACATACATTTAGTTTCCAATAAAAACAGTAAGGGAAGACAAGAACAGATACCTTATACAGAGAGTTGGGACATTCTCCAGTGTATCATCTGTCAGGAAACCAACACCTAACTATTTTCCTCCAGTCACTGCCTAATTTCAGCAGCAGGAAAAGCAATACAATACAGAGCCCATGCTCAAGTGTATTCTATCAGTTGAACTGGTTTCGTAGTTATCCCCCTGGAGCCTCCTGACTGCATGAGTGCTACTGTCCATATGCAGTGAGGTGCAAAATGACTGTGCCACAAACAACACTTTTATTATGGGGAAAAGAAAGACAATAATAAAGAATAATAAATAAAAGAAGACCAAAAAATCCTTTATTTGTTTGTCTCTCTACTGTCTTTCAATATGAAACAAAACCTTCCACTATTTCAAAATTGTAGCATATATGGTAAGAATTATATCACCACTACAATTTTTGTATAAACTTAACTGGACAGCATGCTAAAACACAATGTTTATGTCAAGTATTAACACTGCATAAACTACCCTAAAAGAACAGAATTAAAGGAACAAAACAGAATAAAAAAGCTACATTGGTAAGGCACACCCAGTCTCCAGCATACACAGAAACTCCTTCACTGATTGTCAGGGTTTCTAAGGTGCCAGATATAAACTGAACCGCACGTGTGCTTACTCTCGAAACACACACCAGAGAACCATCTAATCTGTATTTACCAGAATGGAAATAGACACTGGTCTCAGAGAAATGATTGGTTCAGAATTGCATCCATTTTCTTTTTAAACACTTTGCCATTGGTGATGACCAAGATCTACATGGGTGGCTACTCCTTTGATCCCCTGAACGCAGCACTTATTTCAGTGCAATCATTTGTTGGCAAAATTTGATCTGGTCTAAAACTGCATTAGCCCCCTACTGCAGAAGGTTACAGGACAGAATTCATTTTTGTTTATCTTGTATTTTCGGTATTTTGTTTTCATCATTTCATATCAGAGCATTTTCCCTAAATAAGTCCCAATTTTACATGTTCTGTTTAGTCCTACATGCAAAAGAGGATTTCTAGCATCTTGCCCTCGCTCAATAACATTTTAAATTGCCATACTATGTATAAAAGTAAATGCTTTCAAAATATTCAAATGATCAATTAATGAAAAGTTTATGAACATAAGAAATATATTTGTTTAAGCAGCATAGATGCATTTCCAGCTTACAGAAAAGGTGTTGTCCTTTAAATATTCTCATTCATATGGAAGACTAAGCTTGTAAGTTATGAAAGAATATGTGAAATGACCTAAATGTAAGTCCAATTATTCTGTATATTTTCAACACATTTTCAGATTAGTTGCATTTTAGGAATAAATACAAGTTAAAAGTGAAGTAAGACAAAACACATTTTATGTTGCCTTTGATCTTTAACTTGTAGCCTTATCTCCCAGGTCAGAGGGCACATTATTCAATTTCACCATATTTTGTGTAAAACCACTGTAGCGTTGAAGATGACTTTCAGTACAAATGTCATGGTACTTAAAGCTAAACTGGACTCTAGTTTTTTGAGCTTCTTAATTAAAATCACAGTTTGTAATGGTCTGACAATATTATCTTTATTCTTTCCAGTTGAGCAGCAGCAGAATTTTCACAGCATTTATTCAATCACGCCTAGCAATGTTTCTGTGGCTCACTCTTTCACTTCCTAAAACAGACAACAGGGTTCAGAGCCACTACGCTGTCACTCTGGGTAAATTTATTCCCTGTGTCAAAGGGAGTAAAGCTGCACTGGATGAAATCTAAACTGTTCAGGGAAACTGATGTTAAGAACTAATTCTAAGGAGTGAAAAAGAGTGGAAAACCACCAGTTTTTCCTTAAAACAAAACCTAGAACTGCTAGGAATTCTCTATTATTTTTTCAGATTATTATGCTAGATCCTAACAGAGTAATAAAATTACATTTTTTAAATGACAGTCTAATAAAAAATCTTTAATCTATAAAGAGAACAAATATACCAATTCTACTTTAATTCAGTGAGGAAAAAATACCACGTGCTGAACAGTAGATATCACCCTATAGAAACCTGAAAACATTGCATTTGTAAGATTTTCAGATTTGAAGCTGATACCTCTTTGTGTTACTTGTAATAATTATCATACATCATTGAAGTATTAAAGTCAGATGGTTGTGCATTACACCCTAGGCATACTCTTCATTAAAGCTGCTCCTTATTTTTTTGCTTTTATTATTTTCTTACCGTTTCATTCAGTTTCTTTTGCAAAGTGTATTTTGAAATCTGTAAAACAACAGAGAGTTATTCATTAAATGGTACTTAGACTTTTTCTGACAATAACCTACAGAATTAAGTATTTTTATACCTAGGATTTATCTGCATTTGTTATTAATCCATCCAATACAGTAATGCTGATTTTGAATTAATGATGGCCCAATTTCATTTATTATTATATTCACTTTACTCCATAATGTTCCTTCAATATTTAAATTATGTAAAACCACTTTACACGGATTTGTTACTAGAAGAGTTTTGAAAAGGTGCATAAATCCTTGTGTTTTCTGACAGGCATCATAAAAATAACATTCAAATGGACCACAGTCTGTAGACAAAACCCTTAGAAATAAACAGAGAAGACACAGATAGAAATTAAAGTATTCCCTCAACTCCTACAGGAATAGAAGTGTGTTCCTTGTTGGGAAAAAAACCCCAAAAACATCTTACTAGACATTCTAAATGACAGCATATAAAGATACAATGTACCAATCTCACATGCCTTAATAATATAAGGCTGACATTAGAAGATACTAACACTATTTAATACCCCACTGACAGTATTTGGATTTGAATGACGCTTAAGTGTAAGAGGGAAAAACAGAGTAATGTCAAAGAACCCAGAGTGCACAAATCTTATACAAAAAAAATGTTATTTCTAGGAAAAAACCTAGATAACAATCATTTTAAGGTAGACTTCTGACTCTACAGAGAAGAATACAGAATTGAATTTAAAATTCTTCACTCTTGTATTAGGCTCATTTCCAAACAATTTCCCTGGGACCCCATCTCCACTGTGACCTCTTGCTTCCTCAAGCCACAGCAGAATTTCCTAAATCTGAACAGTACTGTGACACAAATGCTTTATCTGTGAACATTCAACATTTAAGATAAAATTTTTTTAAATTTGTGGTTTATCTTACAAAAGAAAGGTCAGTGGGATCTTTCATTACTCCTGCTGTCCACATATGTTCAGCAGACCATGGAGGGATGGATATTCTACATCATCTGTGCTGCACCAAGGTTTTAGCAAGGTAACAAAATCCTTACAGCTATTGCTCAGAAGGCAAATCATGAGAATCAATTTCTTTTGCTCCTAAAATACATTAAGTGATTAAACAAACAGTCTGCTACCAAGTAAATGCATTCCATTATACGAGAATGTTACTCGGAATCAACACAAGCTTCAAAATTAAAGTAAAAATCCACTATAGCCATTTTGTTTTCAATAGAATTATTATCCCACTCAGTTTTGGGTAGAAAAATAATTAATGCCCAGTAAGACCTGAAATCTGACAATGCATTGCAATGCTAGTGATCCATTTTCAATACATGTGCCTTGCTCTTAAGCCATGGATCAAATGTAAATACAGAAACGTCCCAGTGAAACAGAGGAAAACACTGAAAAACACAGGGAGCCCTGCAAGTTGGAGGCCCAGGTTGAATACTTAATTTGGTTTAGGAGTCCAAAACCAGGGATCCCAGACAGGTGAGAAGTAAGAGAACAAGAAGGTGAAGAAAGAGGAAGGCTGAGGAAATGGAAAGAAAGCACATTTCACACACTGTTCAGACTTTTGAGTCTTCTTCTGGAGGAAAAGAACATTAGCTGGAAGGTTAACTTAAAGTAGTCTTGACACTGAAGACCGGAACAGAAATTCAGCATTACAGAGTGAGGTGTCCTAGAAAAATTAAACAATAAAGCTTTAAATATCCTCTTAAAACCAACATTTTCCTTACTAGTAAAAACCTAAAAACAAACACTTGCATTGCAAGAAATGTTATTTTATATAAGCAGTAATTTACCTGTAATGCTTTTAATGTTTCTTTCAGTCCATCAATTTCTTTTTCTTTTGTTTCTACAGCAAGTTGGTATTTTCCCTTTCAACAAAAGCTGTACTTCAGGATTTGGGCAGAATAAATGCATTTACAATAAGAATTTGTCAAAAAGAATCTTACAAAAATAAAGTGTTGCTCCACTATGACAAAAAAAAAATTCATTTGTGAATAATTCAGCTAAATAATTTTAAAATGTATACATACATTGCTATAAAAACAGAAGTGAAAACACAATAGTATATTTTCACCTCTTATTAATCAATAATTTTCACTCTATTTATCAAGCCTTAAAATTGTCTGTTCTGGGAGAGACAAGCCTGACAAAGGCAGAACTCACACATTATTTAGAACTAAGATACTAAATTTTAAAACAAAAGGTATTGGGTAAATCCATTTTCTTATCTCCAGTAGCAGGATCTTCACAGAAACAACCTTTTTGGTTTTCCCAGTCCACAAAGAGTGAACTGTAGCCTGCTATTGCTCAAATCACCAAATACATGCAAGCACATTTATGTATATATATGTATGTGTGTGTGTGAATGCATATAGAGACAAACATATAGAATTTGCACAACAGAAAGCCAAAGGACTTCAGTAGAATTATATCTGATGAAAATCACTGGCTGCAGTCAATCCTATGCAGACCAGAATAATGCAGACCAGACCAGACCACAGAATATGCCGGAAAACACAAATATATCCATTCAACCCTGCACGTTCCAGTCATTTCCAACTTAGTGCTCACTGTGCAATCTTCCAAAACCACTCTGACCACTAATAGTACATACAATCTAAATTGGTGCAAAAATTCGTATTTCAACTCTGTCTTGAGCTTAATTTACTCTCTCAGTTACTTTGGTATAAAGTACTGATAGTACTATTCAATTGAAATAATTAGAAGGAAAAATTAATCAGCATAAAATTTCATTCTGAAGCAGTTGTTGAAAATCCAATCAGAGATTAATAAATGGGTATGTGTGAACAAATGAATTGTCTTAACAAGAAAAAACTCCAAACTCCCGGTCAAGAAAATTACTCAACCAGAAAATATAAAATAAACATAAAATAAATATCAGTGCAGCAGACATGAAGTTTACTTTGATATACTTTCAAGCCATTTAACCAGTTTGCAAATTTCTATGCCAGTTCTTGTGCCACATCCAGCATATTCATCTGCTCTAAACCACTGGTAAATTTAAATGAAAAAATAGAGGCCACACACAGACATTCACTGAATTCACTCTTTGAAAAAGGTTCATTGTACACCAAATGTAAATCCTTCAGAAGAGGAATTGGGCATTCAGCCTGGCATAAAAACTTGTGTAACTAACAAAATCCACATAAATTCATGCTAAAATTTATCTTGTTTCAGTTTAGATCAAGTACCTTAGGAAACCAGTTCATATGATTTCTCTGAGGCAGTTAGAAATGTTATTTTTCAGTACTACTTGTAAAGGCAAATTATCCCAATTTATCCTAACCCTTTAGAATAAAGCAAATTTTGTATAGCTCCAATATGGAACTATCAAAGAACACTATTTCCTCAACTGATTTTTAGCATAAACAGTGACACTTCACAGATTTTACAGTCTGTGAACAAAAAAACAGAAATAACAAAGTTACAAAGACATTTCTTTTGCAAAGGCCACAGCCAGAAACATAATGTAATTGTAATATACTTAGTTTATACTGTCTTTAACATGTCTGGTAAGTTTTATATCATTATCATTTACTTGTGCTCTTCCTTGGATGACAAAAAACAAATAATTGTGGAGTACCTTTTCTTCTTCCATGGCAAACATCCTTGCCTGTAACTTGGTTGTCAGTCACATAAAAAAAACAAAAACAAACCAAACAAAAAAATAAGAACAGCACATGGCAATAATTTTATTCATGTAAATAAACAAGACAATATAGTTATATTAACCTGCATAGTACAGTTCCTGAGCTTTTTTTTTAACTATAGGAAATGTAGAGTTACAAGGAAAAGTTTGTGAATCTCGAGTTATTTTTTCAAGGAAGAAACCTAATTGCTTGCCAATTTCTTTTTTGTGTGCCATGATTGTGATGCAGCATTAATGATAAATTCTTCGTCACCATGGGCAACAGTTTCAGTTCCTTTGAATGTTCTCTGCAAGGTCTCTCAGCACTTGTGTTTGCTCACTGTAATATGGAGAATAAAACGCAAGAGTGAAACACACTTTCAAATGTTGAGCAGGGTAATTTGTGTGGCAGATCTTTTACCATGGTTTATGAATGTACCCTTGCAGAGGTCATGCTAAATTAGAGGGGGAAAAACAAACAAAGCAAAACAGAATAAGGAAAATATTAGAAGAAGCATTTTCTTCTCTATGAGGTTTTTGAAATATAAAAATGAAAAATGCCGGGAGGAGTGGCATCTGGAATGAACTGTCAAAATACAAGCATTATGCTGTGGCCAGAAGTAAGGCCATGATATTTTTTGAACTGTATATTCTAACATTTTATATGCAATAGAAAAATACTTTCATACCAACTGATAACTTGCTATGATGCCCTTATATTTTAAAATCCTGCAGTCAAAGCCAAAGGCTTTATTTTGTTACCTGTTTTTTAAAAGCAGCCATAGCTTCTTTGTTTTGTTGTTGCAGTGTGTCAGTCTGATGCTGCAGAGTTTCCTGCTCATGTGAAATAACAACAGTGTGAGTTAAGTATTATCTTAGAGCAAAATATTTTTAGAAAGACACAACTGACTAAAAAACCCTGAAGACTAAAAAGATGCATTTTTTAACTGGTAATTGTCTTTTTGGTAGCAGCTTCTCTTTAATTCTTAACAGGTAACAGTTCTCTCCTCTGGAATACAGACCTTTTGCTAGGACTTCTGTAATCAGCTCCTACCCATCCCACCAGCCTGCACAATCAATCCACATCCAGTGCCATCTTAAGACAGCACCTTAACATTGGCCCAGGTAGTTACAAGAGAATTTTATTACCCATTAAAAAGACAATCCCATTGAAAAATATCTGTTATTCTATTCATAGTTAAGTTTTAGCCATTTTAAAAGCTACCTGAAAGAGCTGAAAGAGGGCAGAAAAGACTAAGTGTAAGGCAATAGTATGAGATTTTTATCACTCTCCTGCCTGGCTTTACTCTCACCCATAAAAACAAGAAAATGAGTGATGATGTACTTCTTTTTGTGTTATTATTTCATACCATAATCTCATAGGCTAATACTACACTCTACAAGTTGGAAATCTCTGACATTTTTAAGCATCATGCTGCTCCACCTTTACCATGGAAGGTATGTACAGAAGACCAGGTTTTTTCACTTCTAAACACTGAAATATATTAGGTAAAGGTAGTTAAGAGTCTCTGTCCTTAAACAGCTGTCTCAAAATATAGATGGGTGTTTAGCTTAGAAATATTAATGTGAAGCAGGAAACAATCCAGTAATGACTGCACAAAAATAAATATAAATTGAGACTATTAAAAAGACTGAATGGGCGAAAATAAATTGAAAATCTGTTTCACACACAAGGAGTCAAATTTCTTCTTGTGCCTGAATAGAAATTGAGAGTTTTTAAACATAAAGTCCATTCCAAAATTGCTGTTTTCTCCAGCAAGTTGGTGTTGCTTTCACATTGTACAAGCAAGAGCTGTTGCATTTTGATAGAAGACAAGAATCCATGGAGATAAGGTGTTCCATATCCATTTACTTATTAACTCATCAGAAGATGAGTAGAGAAAGTTTTGATTTGTGTATAACAAACAATGCATAGTACATAAATGAATATTCAGAACCACATAAAAGTCTTGAGAAATGTTTTCCTCAGGTTGTCACTTAGCCCTGTGTCCAAGGACATGTTCTCCAGGGGTGACAGGCATGGGAAGTACCCTAGCAAGGCAGAGGCAGTACTGCAGACACAGCAAATCAACTTTCCCATTGCAGTATTCCTGCTCACCACAGGAATAATATTTTATATCCACAGCACTGCCAAATTGAGATGGCACTATAAAATACAGGAGTTCAAGCCAATATCATGGAATAAATTATGTAGATATCAGTCTTATCTCATTAAGCAGTCATCCTTTATATAACTTTATCATAGATGTAACTGAAAAAATCCCGATGCTGATCTAACATACCACTTTCTTGTACTGTATATTCAAGTGAGGTATTTTAATTTCAAAAAGACAGGTGAGTGTCTACAAATACTCATTTTCTAACAAGCCTCACACACAAGACTATCAGATAAAATGTTTCTATTATTTCTGTCAGAAACTCAGGCTTGGAAGAAAATTTCCATATATGCCATGTATGTGTGGTGAAGGGAGACTGAAGAAAAAAGCAATGTTTTTTTTCAAATATAAACAAAATCAGCTTTGATATTGTAATGTTATACAAGTATGAGTATACTCACTAGATTTAAAGGAATATATTCTCCAGGTACTCTGCTTTCCCTGCTTGAGTCTATTTTTTTCAAGGGCAGCAGCAGTATATATATAAAATGTAGACAAATAGGAATATGGTAATGTAACTTCACTGAAGTAATGTCTTTATTTCTAACTAGTTTGTTAAATCTAAGGTAAAATAAAATGAATGACAGAAATGTTGACTGAAAGGGAAATCTTTGAAGGAAATGGTAAATGATCCTTTGATAAACCAGAGGAAGATGTCTACTTTTTGAACCACTGCTGTGGTCAATATGATTCTGCATTCAGAAACAATCAGGTCACAAATTCAATTTAAATGTCACACTTAGAATTTTCATCTTACTGGAGTCTCCAGGACTGGAAATTGATATTAGCTTGTTCGTTTGAATTTCCAGAATATTTGCTCACGTGAAGTTCCCAAAACCTACCACTCATTGTTTACACCAGCTTTGCCATGTGCCAAAGTTAAGTGCAAAGTACAGGAACAGACTTCACCTCACTTCCTGTAAATCCTATCCTTTCATGAGTGGTAAATTAAATTGCTGTTGAGGTCTTGGAATGGATGGAAACCCTCCCTTTTGAACCCAGAATATTAAGCATTGCAATGCTAGGTTAAGAAAAGCAAAGAAGGGTTACAAACTGAAAGCACTCTTGCCTTTACAAATATAAAATGTTTCCTGTTTCTGTGTGCACAAATATATCTTTCAAGAAAGAAAAGCACAAAGTTGGGATTATTAATTTAAGATGGTTAGGATGAACTCCAAGATGAACTAGCCTTCCTTTACAACTAAGATGTTAAATATCCCAAGATCAAGGATAGAGCTGAAATTATTGTTTTTTCTGGGGTTGTAAAATATACGGAGTGAAGCCTTTTATCTGGTGCCCTTGTGACAGGGGTCATAGGTTTGGCTGTATTAAAGAAGGGAATGCATTTCCTAGGAAAGCATAACCTCAGGAGCCCTAATTCTGAGAAGAATGTTAGACTTCTGTTACTGAATACTTCATTCTCAACATTTAAAAAACAAACTACTTCTAAATATGGATAACATACAAGTTAATGTTCAAAATAACTTTCAGGAAAAATTTCCACTTACAAAATATTGCAAGTGAAGTTGTTTGCTGCACTGATATTTGCACTTGCCAAAGCCAAGCATAATACACAGAATCTACTACACAGCTTCTCTCACACTGACGTGTCAATGTGCCTCATGTTCATCTAAATGTCTTATTGCTTCAGTATTTACATCTCAATCTGAAGATTGCCAAGTCATGCCAAATATTATATTATATAATATTATAATTATTATATTCTCCTGTTTAAAAAATTCTAATCTGGGCACAATCCAAATCAAAATAAAAGCTACAGATGTTCATGACTAAATAATAAGCTACTAGCTAGCACATTCTACTACTGAAATAAAAATAGCTCTAAAAAGAGGAATTGTAATAAATCACAACTTATATTAACATATTAAAATTAAATCCCAGCAGATAAAACATCAAAAACATTCAGTTACCTTCTGCCATTCAAGTTCCTGTTTCTCTATAACAATTTTATTTATTTGGTCTTCATAATTAGTTTCTGTATCCTAGTTAAAAACAAACATTGAAAAAAAGTCAAAAGAGTCAACTGGGCTGAAGAGAAATTCAGTGAGATGCAAAAGTGCTTCAAGAATCCAGTGTACTCAGTGATACAGATAATCATAATTAATGACTCAGAATCCTTGGGACATCTTAAAAATTCAGCTCGAAGCATTTGAATTTTTATTCTTTGTGACATGTCCTAGGGCAACTGAAAATTTTGTGTCAGCGATCACTTCTGTTATTATGGAAGAAGTGAAATATTTATAATTATCTTCTGTGCCAACAAGCCTCTGATGTACCAAATAACAAAAATTGAAACAGAGTCATGGGTAATCAACACATATCTCTGATAAGGTAAAGTACCAGAAAATCTGAGAAGACCATTACTGAAGTCCAGAGTTTCCTCCATGATCCACAAAAGGTACTAATAGCAGGAAGGTGAGTTACAGATCCTGTTCTTGAAGAAACACTTAGTCAAAAATCAAAATACTACTTCTGATAATAAAAGAAAGTTACCTTCTGATAATCGCAGTTGCTAAATATTTAGGAGACTTTTCCTGAAACATTCTGGTATTAAAGCTAAATTTTCCCAACAGGAATTAGCTTCCCTTTGGAGTCCAGTTTTTATGAGCCTTCCTTCACAAATCCAGTACTTAAAAAAAAGGGAAGAACAAAAGGTTCCCCTATGAACAGTCATGATTTCCTGCAACAATATTCAGGTTTTTGATGCATGTCATAAGCAACTCAGCACTGTCCTGCTTTTGCACATAGTCAAAACAAAGAATATCCTTCAAGGACCTGGAGAGCCACACTGATGTGTCACTGAGCTCCAAAAGGCTGCTTTCCTGCCTTTGCTCTGCACACCATGGCCAGCTTGGAAAAGTGACCACTTTAAGGTAAACCTGACTTCTCTTTGATGAATCACTGCACAAATAGCAGCTACTGAGGTCTGGTGTTGGACACACCCCAGCAAGGGCCAAACTGACTGTATGAGGGTAAAAGAATACTCTCAATACTTGAAATGTGCAATTTGATGTATTATGTGCAAGTTTATGCTTGTTTCAAGTTCAACTTCACTACAGTTTAAATTGTACAATCTTAATTGTTGGAAAAATTCAAGTACTCTTGAAGTGACACACCTCAGAAATTGGTTAGAACCTTGAGGAAACAGTTACAACTTGGGGAAAAAAAAGCATGGGTCTCTCCAACAAAAAATAAAAGAGGGCCTCAAAATTATCATTCTCTTAATACTGGGGTTTAAGAAATTGCAATACTATGAACAACTGTTATTTGCCATGAGACTGAAAAGATTCCACCTCTGGATGAAGCAATACCTTTCCTGACACATTGAAAGAACAAATGGAGGCTCTTTCTCTTTCCCAAGTGAAGAAGATAACACAAATTTTTTTGGTTGTAAAATATACTGCATCTTAAAAAGGCAATTCTTTCTTAAGTTCAATATGAATAAGGGTTCCAAGATTCTGATTCATATTTACAACACCTCAACAATAGATACAAAAGAGTTTTGAAGATTTTGCAACCCTTTCTCACTTAGTACAATATTTGATTCATATTCCCACTATTTATCAATAGATACAAAAGAGCAAAATATGTCCCCAGTAATTCAAAATAGTTTTTTTGACACTGATATCTTTTATAGGGTTTTAGGGTCAAAACTGACCTCCTTGATTAGCAGACAGTTTACAGGCACATGTGTGGAGAGAAGCACACTTCTTTCCACAGGAGGCTACACCCAAGCATTTCAAGAGATTCTTGCAGGTTCTAAATATATGGCTCAGCACTCATGTGAATTCTACTTATAAAACACTGAATAAACATTTCAAATTAAAATTTGGTTCACAGAGAACTAGAGAGACGTTCTTTAGCTTTTGCTTCTCTGATATGTTCCGGTAGAATATAGATGGAGAAGACACCTAAAGATTTCACATGACTTATTGTATTAAAAAAAAAAGAGAATTTAAAAGATTATCAATGATTTCCTAGTTCTGCTTTAACAAATAGTGCTGCACGGTTGCAACGATTTTTTTTTCCAATACTAGTCTGTAAGTACTGAAGGAAAATACATCCCCCTAATTTCCCTTGAGTGATAAAACCAAATGAGGTTGACTTGGAGCTTTAAAAAAGGTGTAATCTTCAATCATTTCTGCCATTAAGCAAGAAATGCTATGAAAATGATAATTATTAGCAAAAGTAAGATTATGGCATTAAATTCCACTTCAAGCGAGCCTTTTGCTGTGAATAATTAAGAGGATAAGAACCAAAGTTCTAAGTGAACAACACTCTTCCACTTACTACCAAATTATAAAGGTGTATCTGGAAGCTACCAAAAATGTGCATGTATATAACTACTGTTGAAAAATAAACATCACAAATACTTAAACTGAGAATGACAATTACATGATAAAAATGTTCTCATGTGAAATCACTGTTATAAACCTTATCCATCATTTTTACATCTTCCAAAGGACATTTATAGTTTATCTATTTTGAACTGAAAACTTTTAAAACTTGCATGAAGCACTTTTTTTAAGAAGTTCTATCAGCTGTTTAATAAGACAAAAACATTTTTTGTTATACTTAGGAGAATGATATTGTATATAACTCTGACGAGGGATCAAAACCCCACAAAACCTTAAAAGTGTTCATTTTTTATTAGATGCCTTAGGACTACATGGATTTAAGTGTTTTTATAAAAAAAGACTACCATAACAATAAAAGAGGAGTAATTTGATGGTTTATTTACTCGTTATAACCTTTAGAAAGTGTCAAGCCTTCTTTAAAGTGTTTGCTTCAGGCTGTAGTTTTACAAGATGGGCTGTGGATTGGTCAAGCCCCCTCGATTCTTGACCCTGAACAGATTTAGGAACAGAGTACAGCTGGCTCATGTCCAAGCAGCCAAAACTGCTGCTAGGTACTTTTATTATCTTTTTTGAACTTACACTCTCCCTCCTACAAAATTGCACATCCAATTTTCATGCAGGTCAAATACTACTCACAGAAACTATAATTTCTGGTTTTTTCATACTATAATCAGAAATTCCTTCATGAACGAAGCAGACCAGTACAATTTTTATTAGATCTCATGGATATTGTTCTTAAGCTTTTTTTCCAGGACAAATGTAAAAGGGAGAGAAGATACTTATAGTAGCATTATTCTAACTTTAGTTCCTTATAAGACATTCTTGGATTTTCATAGTTAAAACAGTTAACAAAAAGAATAGCAAGCTCTGTTTGGAATCTATTCTCAAAAACTTTCATTTTTCAGATGCAGAGACACAAAAATTTGTACCAGCCATTATTTTTCCTTTGGAAATTTTTCATTGGTCTGTCCTTGATTCCACTGCATAGGTTCCAATTACTCTATATTTAAATAAACCTCTTCTGTCAAAATATATTCCTAGAAAGGCCTGCATTGATACTTACAAAACTCTCCTCTCCAACTGCAAGGAATCAGTTCCTAATCAAAAGCCACATTACTGACTAACACAGAAATTATCATCTCACACACTGCCTGATGACTCAAACAACAGAACAGGATGTCACAGTCATGAGGGCTGAAACTTCAGTGCTGTTTATTCTCTTAAATCCAAATACTTAATTTTTTTCCTAATACTCATGTGTCCTTGTTTCTGGTATTTTACAAAAAAAATACCCTAATTTATATTTAGGTATAAAATCCAGTTAAAAGATTATTAGGAAGAAAATGTACTCAGCTGACTGCAGAGCAAGACAGACAGACATGGAAGCAAGTGAAGGGGATATCCAGCACAAAAGAATCACTGGCATGGACAGTGCTTGATGAGTGGGAAGGCTAAACCTGAAAATATTGAGGATACTCTAGCTATTAGAGTGTGAAGTAATCCCTGGGGGGCAGTGAAAAGAGAAATACAAATTTTTGTGGATTTTAATTACATACATATTCATATTCTGTCAGTTCCTATGGAGGACAAAGACCCTTTGACTATCCAAAGGAATTAAGTGAAGCTGTATCAAGTAAAATCATTTAAACTATGTATCCTTTAGAACAAACTTGCACAGCTATCAAGGATTGGGGATTTTCTCTGGAAGACAAAACAGATGAACGTGAACAGTCCCTTACTCTGAGCAACTCTTCTAAACTATTTTTGGGAGTTTAACTACAGTATGATGACATTGAGTAAGGATTGCATCAAGCCTCTCAAAATATTTTCATATTTAAGGGTTTGCTTTTTATTAGCTTCATGCAGATAATTTCATCCACAAATTTATTAATTTGAATTTATACTGCAGCTTAACCAACCATTCCAGGCAGTTTATTAAACTCAAAATACACAACAGATCCTGTCCCAAAGAGTCTCCTGTTGAAGTGACAAGCAAGCCCAAGAATGGGAAGAAAAACAGAAGCAAATAGAGGCAAAATAATCTCATCTAAGGCCAAGCCAGAGGTCAAAAACTGAGCATAAAATCCATGGTACTGGCTCTAGTGCCTCCCTCAAGTTATCAGTCTACTGAACCTCACAAGCAAACTAGTGAAAGGAAGCGGGAAAAGCACTAAGAACCTGCAGAATTTTCACTTTTACTCCACTTTCTGATGGAGCAGATGAGGTGTGTGTTTCATTCTTGGCCATGGAAAAATTCACATGGTGCAAGACAAGCACTGTAATTCTCAGTTATCCCTGTATTTTGGTCTATGCACTACCTTTCTCTCAAGGCTGATTAAAATTTTAGAGAATAATCTCACATTGAATGGATTTGTAAGAAATTCATAGCTAATTGGGAGAGGGTTTTTTAGGGGTATTTTAAAGAAAAACATCCATTAAATTCTACTTAAAAGGATAAAAATGAATGGCACTAGGTATACGCCACATTATTCAAAAACTCTTGCTTCTTCAAATACTAATATTTTATATTCCAAACTTCAAACATATTGAGCAAGCAGCCCTGAACTAATTGTTAAATCAAAACAAATCAAAAATGCATTCAAGGACACTCTAGGATTTCAAGTTTTTTGTCTGCAAAATGCTTACTTTTTAACCTAAATTTCTAACTAAACAGGTTAATATATACAAATGTATATATATATTTAGGGTAAAGGAAAGCACAGCTATTTTAGAAACTTAGGACCATGTCTTAATTGTGAAATTGGCTCTTAGCATTTGCATCAATTTTGAAACTAAAAACATCTTTAAGGCAAAAAATTACTCACCCATCTGAGACATCTTTTTCAAAATCACAGTCACAAATTCTTGTAGTACAGCAGACACAAAACAGGCATAAAAATCCAAACAAAAATGCCAAAAGATGAAATTCCATGGCACTTCATCAGCACTTTAGGCTCTGACCAAGTGCATTAAAAGTGCAAAGTTAAGTTGACCATGTAAATTCAGCTAAGTGGTCTTATATACTCTGATTATTATAATAAAAGTTAAAATTTTCAGTCTATACTTTTAATACTAAAATAGTTGGACTAGAATAAACACTACCATTGCAACACAGGTCTAGGCATCACACCATGGGGCCTTTAACAGTACTACATCAAGAAAGTACCACCATGCAGCCATTCTCTTTTTTTTTCTTTTTAATGGCAGTCATTATTTTGTTTATGGCTTTTAAAGAGAGGATTATAGCATTTCACTTAAATCAAACTAAGCATAAATCAAGCATGTCATCAATACTAATATTTTAACAGTAATAATACACATCTTTTGAATGGGTCAAATTCATCAGATGAAGAAAAATACACCTTAGGTCTTTCAATACACACAACAGTTCATAAACCCTAAGGGGAGAAATAAACAAAAATGTTTACATACACACAACCAAAAAAGTAACCACAGAAAAATACAAGTGAAAAATTACCTACAAGGAAAAACAGCTGCCTTTACCAGCACAGAAGCAATTTTACCTTGGTACTACTACAAGATGATTCAGCTCATTTCAAAAACAAAACACCCCCATCCCAAATACTCAATACACGATTATTGTAGGGGTCTAGCCTCATAGTTTAGTAAAGTAAAAATTGTGAAATAAAGTGGGTTTTAATATTTCTCTTTGCCCTTATAGGTAATTCTGAACATCACAAGTAAACAGCCAATCACCACTTTTCTGGCAAATGGTAAATCAGTTGTGAATGGAGAAAGACTTAGGGACTTGGCAAATACTTGGATTCTTTCTCTTCATTTTGTATCAAAGGCTGCTCTTAAAGTGAAGAACTGTAATGAAAGACAACAATTTAATGTACTTTATTTACTCAATAGCCTGATTATCAACTCTAGCAACTTCTTTGTTATAGAAAAACCAAATTCATTCCCATACAACCTTGTTGGTTTTGTGCTGTCTACAAGGGAATTTGTAACACACCCAAAACCTAAATCCGTCATATTTTTAAACAAAACCCAGGCTGATGAATCACTTAAAATACAGCATGAAGTTTAGCCACACTTACGCAGCATTTTCTATGATTACCTACAGAGAGAAAGAAATAAGACAAAGAAAGACAAAATCCAATATAAACAAATTTACCCTTCTTATACGCAGCTCTTCTATGGCCTCCAATAAACTTGTTTTGAAGTCTAAGAGTCGAATGGAAAGTAAAGTCTCTGATGGACTTGGAAGAGTAGAGTCAAGTGCCTGTGCTTTAAAGTCCTCATCCATTCTTTGAGCTTCTTTCTGCAAAATAAAAAACATTTCCTCTCCAGTTTATCTGTGAGAGAATGTTCAAACTGCAAAACCTGCAAATATGGAGGCAGATTCTTTTTGCACAGAGTAAAATTACTACTTACAGATATTATCTATTTACCAATATTTTCATTTTAAAGTAATGTGCAATACTGTAGGAAAAAAAACAAACAGATCTATTAGTAATTCACAATATTCCATTGCTTCTCCTCTATATTTCTTGGCTTGTTTTTAGTTTTAAGCAAAAATTTTGATGAGCAGACAGATATAGTGGAG
>VXBR01011657.1:129366-167749 GCA_013400215.1 Cisticola juncidis
CCTTCAGTATAGAGATTGATAGACAAATGTTATTATTCCTTTTCCCCTCCATCCCACATCTTCCTATAAGAATTACACCACCTTTGTCAGGAAAAGCAGCAAATTGTGTGCACCAGACATCACCCAAACCCAACCAGCTCACTGGATTTACCCACCCAGACTCCATCCGTATAGCTCCAGAAGTGCAACTCTTTTGAGCTGTGAAAGAGTCACCACTCCAGGAGCTGGGTTTGGGATCCAGAGGGCTAAAAGTGGTGCCATGAGGAGCACACCCAGATCACAGGGTGTAACACACCCTCTTCAGTGAGCTGTGCTAGGTGAGATCTCTGGTTTGTTTCCTTTGAGGCTGTGTCTTTTGGCAGTCTTTCAGATTTTAGTTGAGACTGGTTCCGTTCACACACACAAATGAAAGCAAACAAGCTAAATCTTTCACAAGAATGCAGGTTCTCAGAAAGGCAGAGATACCTCCTGCAATTCCAGAAATTACATCTCTGTATACAACACAGGGCTATCTAACAAAAATTCTTCCTTTCTAAAAAAGGATCCACCATGCAACTTAAATTTTAAAGATGGCCTTCTACGGTTTTATTAAAAATATCATTCTATTTACTCATTGTCATCTGCAATTATGATGATCTACAAATCATTATAGAACCATACCAAACAAAAAAATATTTCCTTTGCAGTCCTCAAAAGCTTTAGAAGTTAATCACTTTTCAAAATATCCCCAAACTTTTCAGTTTTAAAAAAAATATTGCCAGTCTTACAAGACAATTTGTTCTAAAAGCTAAGATCAATACACCAGTGTTGTGGTGCTCATCCACAAACAATTATGTTCCTCTTAAAAACAGAACATCAAGATGTGAACTCTTTAAAAAGATTCAAAACCAGAAACAACAAAAATCTAATATTTGTATTTTTGTAGACTGATCATATAGAATCAAAAATTATTTGAAGGAGGGATGAGGCAGACTTGTGGCTTTTGAATGCAAAGGATTATATGATTTTTAAAAATTTTACAGTACATCAAGTAGCATTGTCAAAGTAAAGTTCTTATTTTAAAGGACTGCTTTATACTAATTTTATTATAAATATTGTTTTATACTAAAGTTCCATAGAATTTTCTTTTATTCATATATTATATAAGCACACACAATGCAGGAACACCTGTCCCAGGTCATGTAAAAGGTCTTTCTACCGCACTGCCTCATCAATAACAAACCAAAATCAAAAATTCTCTGCTACTGAATTAAAGTGAACAGTAATGCTCTTCCTTGACTTTGCAACTATGGGATTTTTAAATCTGTCCTGAGCACAAATTTGTATGTATGCTGCTTTTTATCCTGTAAGAGTCAAGTACAACATGACCACCAGTGTGTAATTTATGTTGGGACAATAAACCTTTGGAGAGCACACTGTTTCTTCAGGGCTCTTCTGGAGAACATTCTCCAGAATGTTCTTTTACTAGTGCATTAATACTACTTTGCTGCACTACACTCAGTAAGGAGCTCTATCTACCCTTTTCCATGTTCTTCCCTATATTTTTATATAGTTTATATAGTTTATATTTTTATTAGCTTACCTTAATAACACAGGACAGAATCATCCAGAGGACTCCTGACAGAAATTCTGAAACAGACATATATAAACAGACATGTATAAAATACAAAGCCTTTTAGTAAAGAAAGCAAAGATGATGTTCTTTGCCACTCTAGCAGCTGAAGACTTAAAATAACAGATGTACTCCATATAAGAGATATCTTACAATTCAGCACAGCTTATCCAAGGAAAAGATTTGGGAACCTGCTGTTGTTTCTTGTTTTCCAAAGATAAAGGAGCACTAGTCACATCAAAACGTCCTTATCTCTGGTACTAGCAGTTTCTGGCCTAAAATCAATGGCAATTGTTTAACTTTTAGATAAGTGTAAAGATTTTAAGTGTGAAAGCTGTACACTTGTTCTGCAGTTACCTTTCTCAAAGCCTAGGGAAGCTTTGTGTCCTTTTGGGGTGGGAGACCAACACTGGAACCCATAAGAGAGCAAAACAATTGTCCTTTAAAACCTGCTTTGGAATCTTTGCTGACAAAACCATCATCAGATAGCAGTAATCTGACAGAATCTCCTGAATGACATAATGCTTTGTAAGTTCCAGATTTTAATAGAATTGTGGGGAAAGCATTAAACAAAGAACTCTCAGCTGCTAGAACCCTCAGATTTTCTTTGTCAAGAAACAATGGATCTTGGTTAGCTGCTTTGCTTTTCCCAATTTCCTAGAAGGTTTTAGTTGGATTTTTTACTTTTTTTTTTCTTCTTCCTCTTTTTTTTTCTCCCATTTCCAGCTCTGTTTCAACATGTGATTAAAAAAAAAAAAAATAGAAGGAAAGCTGAACAACACATTCCTGAAGAGCAAACTGATGACCCAGAAAGCATATGGGAAAGTCCCTCTGAGAGCCTTCTTTTTATTCAACCTGCAATACTTCATGTTGATGTGATAACAGGGTCTCCAAGCAATTATTGCATTGCTCCAAATCAGCTTCTGAGATCACAATGCAGTAAAGATTACTCCTATCAAATACAGAGCTATAGCAAATATAAATGAAGGGCAAAGTTTTAAAGAACTTTTCAGTCTCCAAAGTGTGTATTAGCGGCCTGTTGAATCCTGGATGAAATTTAGAAGACTGGAGGTGCTTGCCCAAGAACTGCATTGCTTGGGATCTGCATTTTTGCCCCCACTACAATCTGAATTCTTTTGATGAAAACATGTAATCCTTCACAAACTAGCCAGTATATTCCAAAAACAGGTGATTAAGTTCTCATATCATATAATTTGGTTAGTAGGGCTAACACAGATATATATTATCAAGATCCTTACTTTCTGTAATCAAAAATAATTACATATTATTTTTGTATTTGTCTTTTATAGGACATTACTGTAGTAAGACCATAAATAATAACTGAAGATTCTTTCAACAACAAATAAAATATTACTAACAAACTAGCAAAAGATATCTGAACTCGTTTCAGCTCAAATTAAAAGAGGAAACCATAAACAGCAGCACTCTGATTAAGTCTGTAAAACTGTTTTCTGCTTACAGCATGTTTGTATGTCACATTAAATTCTCCTCTTTAGCCTTTCCATCTGAATACTTTATTCAGCATCCCCTTAGCTATTAGTATAGAGACATTAAGTGGTGAAGGGATTAACAGAAGTCAAGTTTACCTAAATTTTACAGGCACAGAATAAAACTAGAGGTGTTTAGGGAGCCGAAAAGCAGTTTGTCCCCGTTCCAAACACCATGCTGCCACCTAGTCGACATCCAACTGAACTGTGCTGTCCTGGATGCACTGCAGTTACAGCCACAGCCATGGAATAAAAACTGAACAGTTTTCCAGAAAAGATCAGTGCAAGACAAAGTTACCAGAAGAACTGAGAGCTCCATCTAAATTCCAGCAGCAGTGCCCTGCCAGCACAAAGCAGGCACAACTGCAGCTCCCAGTGCTCATATCAACACTGCAAAAAAAGTGGATGTGTTCAGGGAGCACTCCAAGCTGCTGCTTGTTTGTAGTTATAGCTACAAACAAGTTATAGTTGTTGTAGTTATAGTTACCAAGTGTAAACAGGGAAATAATTAGTAACACCAAGTAGGGGATCATTCCAAAACAATGTAATATGAGCAATTAACAGATTGATGCTGTGTCAGTAAGTTCAGGCACTACTGATATTTAACCTCTTTCCAATGCTTTGGCAGTATCTACTTTATATCCAGCAACAACTGAATTCCCTGATGGTTGGCTTGTTTCCTTTTTGTATCCACTCTCTTCTTTAAGTGTGTCTGACAAGTATTACTTTTTCCTCCAAAAACCACTCCTCAACAAAACTTATGCCAACATTGCTATTAAATATTTGTTATGATAAAGCTTCAAAAGGAATTATATTATCTCAGTGGGGCATAATGTATGAAAATTGTTTCTTTGCTGTCTGAGCACCATGATATCAATAGTAGTGACAAAAAAAATCAACTCTCATGATAGGAAAAATGTCCTAATTTTTTATTTCTGCATCTCATTCTAGGTTAGAGTAAGGATGTCTCTGCAGCACCAGGTTTGGAACAGCTCCCACAGGAGGCTGAGAATGGCAGGAGAAGGCAAGGAGCAGCCTTGCACCAGAACACAACGTTTTATGTCTCCTCTCCATACCACAGAATCCCCAAAATCCCAGAGACTGCAGGGAGCAGGCAGGAGTTCTCCTTCTTTGGGTGGATGCACAATCAACAGGTGGAGGATTTTTGCAGGACAGAAGGCAGGACACATGAACTTTCTGTAAAAATGCATTAGAAGACCATAATTACATTACACTGTGATAAAAACCTGAATGCAAAAGGCAGAAGAAAGAAAAAAAAACAGCAACACTTTTAAGATGACATAAATATCCTGAATACACTACTTTTAGAGCTCCTTTCATGTTGGCCTTCACCGTGAACATGAAAGATACTAATGACAACTAGAAATCCTCAGTAAATGTGGATGCTTTATGTATTTGTTCTAATTCTTAAGTGAATTATAAATTCCCTAATTTTGCAGCTCAGAGCACTTTAGTGTTGTCTACACATTTTGTTTGGATTTTTTTTAGATAAAACATATACTGCCATAGCACTGGAAGAGATGTCCCACGTGTTCACGTATTTTCCTCACAGACCTGTGGCAGGACAAAACTGATCATATGCCCAGAGGCAAGCAGCCTGGCTATATTCAATTAGTATTTCCAGACTTTTCATGGGGCATTGCATAAATAATCCACATGAAAAGCAAGACACTAAGCCCTACACATTAAAAACAAGGAAAGCTGAACAACACATTCCTGAAGAGCAGATTCCTGAACATTCCTCGCTCTGGGGCAGGCTCAAGCTATTGAGAGCGCTGCGGCCGCCCTGGTGCAGCTAGAAAATTGGGGTTTTTTTTTTCCAAAAAGACAAATAAAACCACACACACCTTGTTTTCCCCAGCTCCAGAGGGAGGTTTTTCTCCGGCAGCACCAGCACCGAGCCCGAGCCCCGCACTCCGGGCAGCAGCTGCGGCTGCAGCGCGGCCTTGCCTGGCAGCGGCCCCGCTCCCCTCAGGGCCCGGCGGGGCACGGGCAGAGACAGCGCGGGTCTGTGTAACACCAATTCCGCGTTATTCCAGGACAATCAGAGCAGGACGCCTCACCCTGCCCGCTCCAGGCGCAAATCTCCCTGGACAGAGCCGTATTGCCAAGCCCCCGCCCCTTTCCCAGGGCCGGGGCCGGCCGCCCTCACGCTCGGTGCCCCGAGGAGCGCACGGCGGGACGGGCACCGTGAGGGCTCTGTGCTGGGCACCCCTACAAAATGTCAAAGTACGGAAACGCAGCTAAAACACCCCAAATCCTTCACTCCGCCCTGTGGTGACACCATGTAAATTCGCTTTAAAGTGTAAGGAAGGCAGACGACCACTTGTTCTTCAAGACACACCGGACACTTTGTTCTCATCTCACACGTCCACTACAAGGTTTTGAGTGGACGAGTATTTTACCCCAACTTTGTATTACTTTTTCCCAGACATTTGTTGTTTTGTTGTTTGGGTTCATTTTGTTTGGCATAATAAATTAGATTTGTCTATTTGACTTTGTTTAAGCCATGAGAGTCCTGTTCGATTTTACTATGGTTAAAATGCACATAACACTGAGGAGAAGGTGATTTCAGTTTTGGCCTGTACACAGCCCAACTTTGCTGGAACACACATGGTAAAGAAAACGCTTCGAAACAAAATCATAATTTCCAAAGCACTCAAGTTGTAAAAGATATATTTTTAATGGGTTACCTGAAAGAATGTTATTAAAATGATAAGCAAAATGGTGATGATGATGCTCAGAACTCTTACTCAGTCCAAATAATTTGCCATTAAAACTTTGTTTTCTTGGCTGGGCAGTGTTATCAACACAGACTACCAAAGGAATATTCTTAGAATGGTTTGTTGAACTCTGCTTTGCAACATTCATAGAAAATGCTAAGAGAATTAAAACTGAAAGTATTATATCCAGCAATTTTTAATAGCACTATATAAGGAAACACCACAATATTTAAAGTTTCATTCAGAACAATTTCAAAACTGTATGCTGTCAGTTCTTCCTTATGTAGTAACCATGGTGTCAGCCTCTGACTTTACCAACTGAGTAGTTCTCTGCCAAACTTAATATTCATTATTATATTTATCAACATATCATTAATAAATGAAGGAAGAAGGCCTAGACATAGCAGGGAGAAAGGGGATACAAAGTCATACAAGTCAGGCAAAGCATAAGTGAAGAAGTATAATGTGAAAATAAGTGCTATAATAAAAAGGTATGAAGGAACTTATTTATGGATAGGGTTTATATTTAACATAGAATGCAAGCCAAAGTCATCTAATAACTGGCTGTTAGGATCCATTAATTTTGCTTGATCAAACTTGAAAGAGGCAAAAATTAATGGGATTAAGCATATGATAAATAAATAAATTTCCCGCAATTATTTCATTTCCTAGACAATAGGGAATAAATAGAACTGACGTGCAGAAATACATATGCTATTGTAAAAAAAACAAAACACAAATTTGAAGGCAATATAGGAAACTTTTTTACTTATTTTCTTCTCTGTGCTAAAATTCAAATATAAATGTACAAAAAGGTTGTTTTTTATTTAAGATGATTTGTATTTCACTGGATTATTGTCATCAACAAGAGCATAAAAGCATCATTTCCTTAAGTTTTATGTTGTCAGTGTCTTTCAGTAAAATTCACGGCAAATAATTATGTATGTTTCAAGTTACAAATAAATCACACTTTATGGAAAGATAATACAGTCACTGTGGAATGAGTTCACTTTTTCCCCCTGAAATCCTGTGATTTACTGGGCAAAACCTGAAATATTAATTTGAAACAAGGATACCTGGAATCATAATATTTTCCAAAGCACAAGTAAGAAAGCATTCCTCATCAGAAGTCTTTAAATAGCTGATCTAGATCTCCCAGACAGGGACAGAATTTGGACTGTCACCAGTAACACGAGACTTTTCCTGCCAAGGCCACAGCTGGGAGCTAAGAACCCACCAGAGCAGAGGGCTGACCCTCGGACTGAAGTCCACAGACAAATGAAAACAGATCAGCACATATTGGCTCCAGCAGCTGCTGGAAATTGTGATGTTTGCGACTCAGCACAGCACTCCAATCTTCCAAATGCACTTGGCAGTGTAAGGAGATTAGAATACTAAGCAAATCTTCATGATGGTTTTCACCAGGAATTTGAAGTGCTAATCATGCAAGTGTATACTTAAAAAGGAAAAAAAAATTGAGGAAAAACAAGTTAAATTTAAAATCTTCAGATGTCATCTCAAATCTGCATCCATCTTTATTGTAAATGCCTGCTTTAGATCATGTGCCTATTTTTAACCACAATGTATCCATGATAGTGAAACATGCCAACCAAATGCTATGTTCCAATAAATTTCTTTCTCAGCAAAAAATGTTATTGCTAGATTTAACCCAAATTCAATTAATTTGTACTTAAAACAAACAGTATCACTGTGGAGATGTTTCACACAACAGTAATGTGACATTTCTCTAGCAATTTTGGAGTCCATCAAATCCTATCTTTAGGAAGTAATATTTGTAGTTATATCATTTTATGTTGCATTGGTTGAGTTTGCTCATTTGTTTTAAAGTTTCTTATGTACAAACATAGTTCTGGGGTAATATGAACTTAGTCCACCAAAGAAAACATTAACTTTGTATTTTCACTGTAAGTTATTTTTTAATTAGAGAATGGAACCACAAATTCTTACAGATAATAATTTTAATTTGGTTTAGTAACAACCAGATATGCTTCCAAACTTTATATTTTAATATTTCCACATTCTTGAAGTTGTGCTCTGATAGGAGTTTCCCACATAACTTAAAAAACCTACATGGAGATGGCATTTAATGATGAGCTTGCCTTAATGTGTTATACAAGCAACTTAGAGATGGTGAAGGTGCCCAAGTGAGAAAATGGGAACAGTCCTCCTATTTGGCTTTCATTTACAAAACTCCATTTTATTGTTCCATTCATAATAATTTTTCTGTATCTCTTCAATATGATCAGACCAGGCATCTGGAAGGAAAATTCCATTACAGATGGACTACAGGAAGTGGATTGTTCTTCAGTCTTTCTCATGTCCAAAATTTTTTGCTATGTTCTTCCAAATTATTAACTACTGCCTTTAGACCGTTGCTTCCTAATTCAGCATTAGTCTTTTTGTGATAGTTTTTGACTAAGTAAAATGAGTTCATGAGAAATATATCTATAGAAGAAAATATTGAAACATTTGTGAATAGAAATACTGTGAATGAGATCTACCAGAAACATTAAAAGAGCTAATTCACTGGGATTCATTTTTGCCTTGGGTTGCAATGCCAGATGTAACCAAAAGTATGTATTCTACTGCCATCTTTTGAAACTGGTTGAGGAAGTGTTTATCTTTTCCATGACCCATTCCTCATAACACTGGGCGGGGTGGAGGGAAGGGGGTGGGTGTCTTCTGTTAATGGGCCAGCTGTTAAAACCAGCTAGGGCAGTGTTCTTTATCTCTTCCAGGACCCATCCTCCCTTCAGGGGATATCTGCTGTTCATGGGCCATCAAGGCTCACTGCGTGGCTGATAAAATTACATCATCCCATTGGGAGATGATCCACCCAGCAGGAGGAGCCAAGCATTCCTACCTGGATAAAAATCTGAGATTCAGAACACCAGGGCAGCCTGTTTGCACTGGATTCTCAGAGGAAGACCAGACCCATCTACACCAGCACTGGACCTTCAGAGGCAACCTACACCCTTCTACAGGACCATCTCTGCGGCAACAGAACTACATCTGTCACTCCAGGAGAACTGCAGACACCATTTTTGTTGGACTGCTGCCAACACCCTGACCAACAGGGTGTCAGGTTGTGTTCTGACTGTCAGTGGTTTTATTTTGTGCTAAAGCAATTTCAGTTTAATTTTCCTAGTAAAGAACTGTAATTCCTATTCCCATATTTTCCCTGAGAGCCCATTAATTTTGAAATTATAATTCAGAGGGGGGGGTTATATTTTCTATTTCAAGGGAGGCTCCTTCCTTCCTTATCAGACACCTATCTTTCCAAATCAAGACAATTTTTGAAAATAACACAGCTGCCTACAAATATCAAAAGGATAACAGATGAAAAACAGGAATACAGCCCTGAAAGATACATTGCTCCTCTCCTGTTGGAATCAATTGTTCTTATAGATAATAAAAGATAACTCCTGAGACATTGTGTTGCACATGATATGGAAGAAAAATAAAATATTCCCTTCATGGAAAGAATAAATACTTATCTCTTCCTCCCATGTTAAATGAGTCTGTAAGGCTTCCTAAAATGTTTTTGTTACTTTTGCTCAAACCAAAGTGGAGGGAAAGGAACACAAAGGAGGGGATTTTTTTTTCTTTTCATCATCCCTACAGACCAAAAACATGTTTGTGGACTCCCATCTTTGATTTACAAATCAAATTTCAGCTTCCATGGTCTCAGTTCTTCACAAAAACTTCATGTGTTAGATCTCCTTAGAGCAGCTGTATTTTCAATGCTTGTTGTTCTGGACATCTCCCCATTTTCTGAATTATTCCACATTCACATGAACCAACCATGCAGTGATGGGTAATAAAGCTCCATTGTTCTGCCTGTTGCAGAAGCACTCTTGATCAAGAAATCAATTAAATGTATACTTACCCTGTAGCTTTTTGCTATCAGTGATGCTATTCACAAGCTGGGTACACAATGAGCTGCTTCACTAAACATTACTCACCATCAAAAAAAAAAAAAAAAAAGATTAACCCTCTCAAAATGTCTGCTATAATTGCCAAGTTTCAAAACAAAGATTTTTTTATGTGAACTGCCTCCTTAAAGGAACATTTACATCACCTCGTGGTTTTCTTACATTAAGGATATAAACTGCACTCACAGTCTCACTTGCGCAGGAAGCGTCATTTAATAAATAAAGAAATAATGCTGATTATGTGGGTCAAAAATCTGTTTTAAGTACATCATTCTGAACCTCTATCTCTCAACTACCCCTGTCCAATACCTTAAAATAACATCTTGACCTGCTTTCCAATTATAGAACTCTGTTCATACATATTCCTAGAATTACAAAATGGTATCAGAATTTTTTTAATTAAATAAACATAAGAATATACGTTCCTTTTGTATTTAGCTCAAATAAAAAGGATGACTTTTTGATCCCATAAACCCCCATAAATGGTACAAAGGCATATAAAGCCTTTCACAATACTTCCTTAATATTTTTCTGATATGTTTTAAAAACAGGTATGGGATTAAAAAAAATATATATATATTGTTATTATAAACATAGTATTTCTTCCTTTTCTCTTAAAGGAAAACCAAAACAAGCAAACATCATCAAAGTCAACGGATTATATTACTGGAAATAGCAACAGATCTAAAATTAGCATGCAATGAAATCTGAAAGACTTAAAAGGACTTAAGTCTCTTCCAATTTTGTTTTTCGTAACTGCATTGCACAAAATAAGCTGGTGTAAGAGATTGGGGGAGGGGAAGAATCAGAGACTCTTTGGCTGACTGGATGCATTACATTAATTTCTTAATATGTGAAGGAGTGGATTACCCCTTTAACAGCAATGGGAAATTAGTTTCTTTATTTCTTCATTAAGACTGTGGGAGGGAAATTAATTTTCTACTCTGGTTTTCAAAATTAATTGAATATATCTTTATTAAAGTGATAAATATATACACATACTTTTTGGTTGAAAGAATTCTCTAAATTAATCCTAAACAGACATTTTCGTTGCAGTTTAGTAGCACGTGGTCTTTTGTTTTTTGTTTCACTTTGTGATGTTCTAAAAAACCCTGAAAAAACATATACCCAATGTAATAAAGATGTTTATATTTAAAAAATTCATCTGAAATGAGTCTTTATAGAGCAATTTTAGCAGCATTAAATAGCATGTTGTTTAATCTTCCTTGTTTCCTACTCTCTATTATTTTTGTTCCTGTGTGCTTGCAGGTTTCGTCGTGCACTTTGGTGTCTATGCTTTCCAACATATAGATATATGCATAAAAAAATGTTTTTGATTGCTTTTACAAGAAACCACAGTTTTCCAAAGCATCACTCATGTAGCTTGAAGCTGAGGCAAAGTGCCCTGAGGTGTCTTCCTGTGTGTATTGGTTTTTGGAGCAGAGCATCCAAAAGTTACTCACTTTGCTTCCTATGCCTGCAGTTTTTATATCTGTTTGTATTGTAAATGTACTTGCTGTGATGTACTTACACCATGGCATCATGATTTTCTTTTATTTAGATTCATCAGTACTCTTTTGTGCAAAGTCAACCACCTCAAAATGACCTTATGCCAGTAGTATTTTTATTTAGCCTTCCCTTGCATAATTGGTAATCATTTTTGTAACATCTTTCTTATACAAAAATGTAAATCATAAACATTTTTCTAGAGAACTTGGGCAGTTTAGCATTGGGGAAAAATAGCAAACTACTGTTGTCAGTGGTGATTCCACCAGCGCAGAGTCTACGAGCTTATAAAGGAAAGTCAAATCTGCCAGGCCTTTAAAACCATCATACCTTTCATGTACTTGTGGCCTAGAGTCTCAAAAGAAGAAGTAAATTCATAACAGATTCATAACAGAATCCTAAAACTTAATTTTCCTTGTGTGCCTTAAACACATTTAACAGAGAACAGAATTTCTCATCCCTTGTTCAATGACAATTAAAAGTCGATTATTCCATGGGGCGTCTGTCTCCCTACACAAATAAGCAAACAGGCCCAAAACTCTATCAACACACAGGTTATTTAAATTTCATTTTTTGTTTTCAAACTCAAATAGTCAACTGCTACCATCTTCCACTATTTACTGTATTATCATTTTCTTAGAGAAAAATCTAAAAAATAAATCAGAAGACCTTCATTTGTGAAATTGAACTGCAGTTACTATAAACCCAGACTCGTGGTATGAAAACAGAAAGTAGGATACAGTAAATAATTAAACAACGAAGGGAAATTCAGCTGATGTCCTAACTAGAAGTTAATAGGAAGCTCTTGTTTGTTTAGTAAAAAACCAACATCTTAATTATAGATACAAAGAGTATAGGGATTAAATATGCAAGATTCATATTGAACAAAAGCAAGACTGTTTCGAAAACATTCACACACCATGATTCAACCCACTTGTTTAATCCATTCCACAGGAACAGCTCTTCTCTTTCAAAACTGCCAATCATACACTTGCAAAATGCACCTGGTAAAAAGAGGCAGAACAAGTAATTCACTTGGTCATATAATTTACTGCTTGATCACTAGCTTATTAAGAACAAAATTTGAGTGAGTCCACAGAGCATCTTCATTAATACGTTAACCATAATTTACAAAAGCAAAATAAAATGCATCTTTGTCCAGAGAAACAATTTAATATTAATATGTAGAGATGAAAAAAGTTTCAGGTTTCGCTCCTCTGTAGGGGTGCATGAAGAAGTAGAACAAAAGTAAATCTGGATAAAAATTAGTAGCACACAAGATCTCAGCTACCTGAGGAAATGAATGAATGGTGAAATAATCAAAGAAAGCATCATCAAACCCCCTGTTCCTTAGAAAAGAAAATGTATGAGCCACATCACAATTAAATTAGCCCCTTCTTCTATGGAAGCCCCTTCCAATGTGAAAGATTGGAACCTATTCCAGTTTTTCACTGTTGTTTTAATTGCCTCATGCATTTATGGAGGAGGCTGTTGAAGGCCCTGCCATCCTCCAAGTCACACAAACTCCTTCTGTCGCAGGCACAGCAAGACCCATCACATTAAGTCCCTTCTCCCAAGACATCTTTTTAAATTAAAAAGAAAATTGCCCCTCAAGATCCAGAAGCAAGGAAACTCCAGAAGAATTTTCATATTCAACTTTGCAATGTCAAGATAAAAAAGAAACAAAGGAAATAAAGAATTTTATAGAAAGCATCCTCAAACCATCTTGAGGCAGGGCTCAGTAACCTTCTCCAATACACACCAATAGCTTTGTATGAATGTGACAACATGAGGTTCTCCTAAAGCACAAGTCAATTAATTGCTTGCTCACCTGCCCATAGTAATAGAGATTATGTTCCCAAGAAGGGACTCTCACTAAGCATTAAAGTTTAGCATCCACTGTGAAATATTTTGCCTTTGATAGAAATGTCAAGAGTTGTATATATACCTGAGATACAGACACTAAAACTATTCTGCTGGAAACAAGGAGGGATCCATAGAGCAAAAAGAAACAGAATTTGTATCACTACTTCTTGCTGGAATACTCTCTGTAGGGAGACTGCTGAACTAAATTTCTGCATATTTTCTTAGGCAGAGAGACTATTCAGGCAGCTTATCACTGCTGATCTTAATAACATTTTTCAGAAAAACTTCTGTCTAGTCTACAAGTGTTTTTAGAACCAGCTTTTACAAAACAGCAAAGAGTGACTGCATCCTCAGCAGAGCAGTGTTGGCTTTGCCTCACAGATGTGGAATTCTCTCATTTGGACTAAGACCCCCAAAACTTACATTTGATTATTTCTTCAAAATCAGTAATATTCTCTTCACTCTTTATAAGGATATAATGGTCATTTACATTTGGTCAGAAACTGTCATCATTGGTCATTTTCCAGAAACTGTAATAAATATAAATCAATATAAAAAGAACAGCACAATATGCAGGAAAAAATACATTAAAAATGGTAAAAATGTGATCTGTTGTCAATCTAATAATCATTCCATCTGCTTAGATAAAAGCACTTCTCTCGGTAAAAGTTGTCTTCTACTCACCAGTGTAAATAAGTTGAATATTTACATGTCTAACGAAATTTTAAAAATCCCTTTTTCACCATAAGGAGAGATGCATCTCTTCAAACAACTCTCCCACAATCACAAACAAGTTCCTTGAGGATCAACCAAATCCATACCAAATAGAAACTGCCTGTATCACAGCAACAAACACAAAGTTTACAAATATACCTCCACAGCTACCACTGTAAGTGCCAAGCATAATAGAAACATCAATATCTTCTGCATTAGTGCACATCAGGAGCTGCATCGCTGCTGCAGCTGAACAGGATTAAAACACAGCCAATGCTGTCAGTCTGCTGCTATATCATTTCACCTACAAACAACTCACAAGCTCGATTTTGTTAGAAAATGAAACCTTTCCAAGATATGGCTTTGTCTTCTCTGCTTTGATAACAGATCCTCAGCAGGAACATTCCAAATTTTAAATGGAAGTGGTGCAGGAGAAAGCTGAGAAGCCACGACACAGCCCCCTCTACTGTGAGCCAGGAAAGGAAACTGGTTAAATCCAAGATCTCAGCTCCACAGAGAAATGGGTTACTGAGGCAAACAAGGGAATGGAACAGAAATAGCTAAGGAGCTAAATAGAAACCCCAGATCTCAGAAAGCCGAGATAAAGTGGAAAGATCAGGGCTTTGGCTCTGCTGGAAGACAGTACCACAGAATCAGGGGATGGCTGAGGCTGGGAGGAGGTCAGTCACTGAGTCTGTCCCACCCCCAGGCGGGGGCACTACTGCCAGCTTTGTTAATCTCCAGGAACAGAGAACACACAACCTCTCTGGGCAACCTGTGCCAGAGCCCAATCACCTCCTCAGCAAAACGAGAGGGTTTCCTTATGTTCAGAAGGAACCTCCAGTGTTCCAGTTTGTACCAGTGGCCTCTGGTCCTGTCGCTGGCAGAGAGCCTGGCTCCAGCTCCTTTATGTCCTCCCCTCACCGATGAGACTGCCCCACTCCTTGAGGCCAAGAACTTCTGTCCTTGCCAGTGACTTTAAATACCAAACCCAAACGGGCTCATTTCACTAATCAAAAATTAGCTCACCAAAATATAACAAAATTGTACCAAGAAAAGCCAGAAGCAGATCTTTATCACGCTGCTAGAAGGTTTTGACGTGATTTTTTTTTTTTTACCCTGCATATATTTGGGAGTACATAGTTTCAAATGAACCAAATTCTGCTGACAATTTTCTAGAAACCATTCTGTGAAATACTCACATAAGGACATTTGTGTAGACGACACAACCTAATAGTCTTTCCTGTGGAAAAATAAATAAATAAATAAATAAAAGTTTGGTCGTAATGAACTTGCTGCATCTAAAAACATTTTGAGCAACTGACAATGCAAAATTTTAATCCTGTTAGATGAGCAGCATTCTCAGTGCCTGCAGTGGGAGCTGACAGCAATGGGCCCATTACTGAAATCAGAAATGAGTGTTTGTAACCCCTTCAGCACTGGTGACATTTCTATTCCCTTTCAAATAAATACAAAGGCAACTGTATTTGAAGCTAAGCCCTGAAAGGTTTTTACTGACCCTGTGTAAGCATTTTTTGTGGAATAACTTTCCCAGAAAGGTTAGAATATTATGACAGTAGCCAACTTGATTAATTGAATTATAATTACTTTTATTATTTATGTGTTATTAAAAGTGTCTATGATTATTTCTGACCAATATTAATTATCTCACAGGCTAGTGGTTAACAAAATATTTAAATTATGTGCAGGCTTTCTTAAAATATTTTTGAAAAATCATGCCTGAAACTTAAGTTTGATTCTGAAACTTAGCAACTGACATTGATCTATCAACCTGTCCCTAAAATCCCAATTATTTTGTGACTAAGCCCCTATTTTTATTCATGTTTCTTGCTTTTTCCCCTACACTGCCATAGAATATTTGTGCCAGAAATTTATTTTTTAATTGGAAAAATCACTAGCAGTCTTCTGAAGGAGAAAAGCAACAACTTCAGCAGAAGCTAATCAGCCAAATTCAATTTTTAATTGAACAGAATCTCATGATGAATATTTAAAGGACGTCATGTTTTGTGGGGATGAAGCAACAGCCTTAGCTAAAAATGATTTGTGTATCTGAAGTGATTTGTGTATCTGTGTATCTCAATTTGAGGCACCTTTAAAATAGTAATGTTAATTCCAAGTAAAAATTTACTTGATGATGGATTTGTCAAACAACATAATATAATTTATTGTATCTTTTATTAGACCAACCAATTTAACTGAAAACCATGGCATTTCTCCAGGAAGTTGTAAAGAACACCAGGGTGTACCCAAAAAGAAGCTATCTTTTTCAAATATGGCCTAGTCTAGAAAAACCTTTTCCCCCTGCATGTACTATGTGGAATGGGATACCAGCTTTCTCCAAGATTCACTTGCTTATTGGCATGTTTATTGCTGAATATGATAGTCAAAGCTCTTTGATGTTAACTGTAGAAAACCAGTAATTAAAATGTTACATTCAATTACCTTTAGCAAAACCCCATTACTCCTAAATCAAGTTGGCTAACTAAAAATTTAGTTAACAAACATAAGAACTTCAAATAGTTTTGTATCAAGGACAAACCCATACCATATGATAAATAAACCATTGCAAGAACAGACCGGACACACACAGCTCCACATATCCTTGATGAGAGGATTTGCAATTCTCAGTTATATATTTACTTCATTTCACTATCAGATCAACTGATAAATACTGCACAAGAAACAGAACAGTAAGAAATTACTACTCCATCTTCAGTACAGGGGTGAGTTCCAGCAGAGTTTGGATGGGGCTGATCCATCATTCTCAGCCCACACCTGGAGGCTTCTCCTCTGATATGGGCAGGGCCAGGGGATGGAATCACATCCACTCCCCAGAAGGCATATGTGAGAAATTCCAAAAATCTTTTTTCCCCCTCTATTAACAGTGATATACAATGCTGGCATAACACAATGGAGATTATCTGCTACTCTTACAGCAGAGTTTCCTCACACAAACCTGTTGTTACGACACAAAAGATGTTCCCACACTGGCATGCAGGTATTTTACTTACACTTAAATGCACTCCAGAGTCCTTGTACATTCATGCCCTTGCACTGGAGCTGTCAGCAGCTATTTCACAGCTGGCACCACCCTCTCTGAGACACTCAGGTAGGAACTCAGGGTGAGGGTTGAGTAGAGGGGCACGGCACAAAGCTGTAAGGCCTTCTACAAAGAAATGGTAGTTTCTCCTGCCTTCCAAAAAGTAGCAGCTAAGTATTCTTGTCTCCTTAATATTATCTAGATAATAAGCAATCTATACTGTTTTCTTCTAAAATATTCTTCTCTCTAGTTCTCCACTGTTATAAGCACATCAGAATACAGATTTTTCTGTTGAGATTTCCACCATCTAAAAAGCATTAGTCATCCCAGCTTGTAAGTTACATATTCGTCAAGTACCTCTTAACTGCAGTGTGTTGATGTCATAAAGTAAATATTTAACTACAGTCATCATTCCTCCAAACAGTTCTCCTTATTTCACACATCAGAAGTTTCTGGTTTTCTCCAGGGAGTTTCTGATCACTTCCACTGGTGTTATCCAATGCCCCCTCATTCTACTCTTTCCTGCTTCTGTATATACAAGTCACTCTAGCACTTAAATAAAGAACACAGTCCAAAGTCACTACTGGAGGCACGCAAGCACAGGCACAAATCACTGTCCGTCCTTGGATTTCCTAGCAGCAAAGTCATTCCACTCATGTATCCTGAGAGTTTCTTTGGTGTGCAGCTTTTAATCCAATGCAGCCTATCCCAATTTTTTTCACATAGCTAATGTTCCCAGCGCACAGTATTAAACAAATCCTTGTAGCAAATGTGAAGCACTTAATTGCTTCTATTTTGTCCTTTGGAGAAACCAAAAGAGCCACAGATCCATGGGCTCAGCCTGGCCTCTACTCTGGGAAGAAAAGTGAGGGAAGCTCCTGAATAAGGGTGTGCTGGTGCAATCCAGCCTCATGCATTTCAGGGAGCCACTTCTGCTCCTTTCTAGCCTGTAAGGTTAAGGTTTACCTTCACTGACCAAAAACAAACAAACAAAAAAACAAACAAACAACAAATCTAAAGAGTAAAACACATCCCCCCGAAAAACCCAATTGTTTTAACACGTGTAAAACCACAGCTGCCTGCTCGGAAAGCTTGGTGGAGACAAGGCTCTGTGATAACTAGGTAAATGTGATAGCTAGGTAAATGTGATTGCTAGGTAAATGTAATAGCCAGGTAAATGCTTGGTTAACCGTGGAGCAGCAGCACCTCGCTGCCCCGCCCAGCTGGGCAGGCACACCCTGCCCCCGCTCCTGCTCAGCCGGCATTCTGCCATCAGTCAGCACACCGTGCGCTTTCCTCCGACGGAGCAAAACCCCAGCCGGCTTCTCAGCACCGCGGTTAACCCGGGGCACAAAAAGGCTTCACAGAAGAAGGGGTTTGCAGGAGCAGAAAGGACTTGCTGCCTCCGCCGCACCAGGGTCCGGCTGCGGGCTGAGGTCAGGCAGGTGTTTGGAAACAAAGCCCAGGGGAATGCCCAAGGAAGGACCGCCCCGGCTGCCCGCCCCAGCGCTCCCTATGACCCCTCTGTGCCCAGGCTCCAGGGGCGTTTCTGCCCCCGCCCCAGGGCGGCCCCAGCCGGGGCTCGGTCAGCGCGGGCGGGGGCGGCCCCAGTGCAGCCCCGTGACTGCGCCGCGCCCTGCCAGGAAGCGCCGGGAGAGGCTGAGCCAGCACCTNCACGGCCCGGGAGGGGCTGCCCCGTGAGCCGCTCCGCCCGGGTCCCGCCGGGACAGGTAGGGCAGTGCTGGGAAGCGGGATGAGGTGCTCCTTCTCCGCGGGCGCTCCCCGGACCTGTCCTGCTCCCCCGGCGCTGCCCGGGGGTGGCAGAGCGCGCTGCCCTGGTCACAGGCGGGCCCGGGAGCAGCGGGGCGGCCCTGCGGGAGCGCCCGGCCGTGTCCCCGGGTGGCTGTCTCAAGTCCCCGCCTCGGGCGGCGATCGTGATTTTACCTGTGTCGGGTGACTCGATGCAAAGTTACGGGTTTATTTCATGCCTTTGACAAAAAGGGCTTTGTACCTGTTCCCGTCGGGGAGATTTTATTACCTCCTCCGGCAGCCAAGGCGCAGCTCCGCGGTTTCAGAGCCTACCTGGGGCACCGTGCGGGGGCTCTTTGCCCATCAGTTCGCCAGCGAGCGGGGCTGCCTCGCTGCTTGGCCGGGAGAGGAGGGGGGAGCAGGAGACAGCGAGAGTGGCCCCGCTGACATGTGCGGATGTTACACAACGAGAACTCCGCAAGAGACAGGCAGGACCAGTTCGGGTCGGTGTCTCTCTTCACGGGACCCATTAGCAGCCTCGAGTGCGTGTAGGTGCTTGCGCTGGATGACTTCATTGACAGGATTCACTCAGGGTTCATCGCTGACACTTCAGAGGGTTGCGCTGTCATTCTTTGTTAGCTCACGTTGGTTTCTGTGTGACAGATCCCGGCCATGTTCGCGATTTTGGTAGTGCTGTGTCAACTGCATGTGATGATATTCGCGTTTCCTCACTGCCCTGGGAGATTAAATAACTTGAAGCAACCTCAGTGGAAAGACGGTAACTTAGTTTAAACGTGACTTTATGCTTTCAAAAATTGTTTCTAACTTTGCTTTGCTGGCTTCTTTAATTGTTTGCTTCTTGTTGTTTTGGAGTTTTTGTGGTTTTGTTGTTGGTTTGGGGATTTTTTTGTTTGGTTTTATTATTATTATTTTATGGAAAAATAATCTGTTTTATGCTTAATTTTACATTATTTTAATATCTTTTGCTGAAGTGATTGATAATTGACTTTGGTATTAATATCAAGTATTTAGCAGTTCTAGTAGTAAGTGCAGATTGGGACAACTGAACTTTTCAAGGCCTCTGGGATTATTGTGGATGATACAACCAGAATTCTTTAAGTAACATCAAAATTCAAAAAGTTTGAAGCCTGTGTTAAGCCAGTATTGTTTTGGTACTATTTAAGCACATCACAGTTGTATATCTGAAATTGCTTTGTATTTGAAAGGGTTTATTTGGATTTTTTTTTTTTTTTTTTTTAATTCATATTGTCTCCCAATACCAGAGCCCCTTACAACACCTGGAAAGATAAACATAGTGCTGCTTGTGCAGCTCTTCCCTGTGGAGGGAGAGAAGTGGAGAGGAACTCATATAAAAACAAACAAGTTCCCCAGAGGGACTCAAGTGCTACTAAGCAAAGCCATGAGATGCTTAACAGTTTAAACATCAGGGCTTCAAAAAGGAATTTCTGTCTTAGCTTTCCAGTCTTCTCAGTGGACAAAGAATGCTGAAACCTTAAGACAGGTTTTAAAATGTTGTCACATAGAGCAGGAGGCTCCTTCAGAGCAGTATGTGGAGCAGAAACCATGGCTAGCAGAAAAATGCTTGCGACAGATGATTTGTTAAAATCCATATTGCTCTTGGCAGAAAACGTCAGGCTGCCTTTTCCCTGTGAGCTCCTGTGAGAACTCTCTCCTCCCAACAGGCCCAGACCACTCCTCCTTTAAAGACAGAGTTGGAAAGACAAGGGCCAAGCCCTTTATCCAGTAATTTAGCAAGTGCCAAAGGTATGGGGCATCTGCATTGAGAGGTCCCCCTTCAGCATTTTCTGAACAGCTTTTACCAGCAGAGCTGCTTTACTGAGCACATTGTGTGGTTGCATTTTTAATTAAATGCTGGACATCCTAAAACTGCATGGATTATTTTATCAAACGAAGGACTGCAGAACTGCATCTAGGTTAGGACACAATCCAAATCCATCTATTTCATTCCTCAAATACTGTTTTAATCACCAGGTAGCAAGTTGGAGATGGAGATATAGAGGTACATGACAAAGTGACAAAAGCGCAGATAAATGGACAAAAATTCTTGAAAAGGAAAAAAAATGCTCCGTGTGTGACTGGGAATTGAGGGTTCTAGGCTCCAGGCAGCTTGCTTATGCATTCCATTTTAAACAAAATGCAGAAGTTCTCTAAGTTAATTTAAAGGACAGCTAATACTACTTGCATAATAAAGAGTGAAACACTGCTGAGCAAAACTGAAGATTTCTGCTTCAGAAGACTGAAGTTACTTTTGTAATTTGCACTGAATCTAGAATATTGAAAACATTTTTTTCCATATAATTCTTCTTCCTTTCCAATTGTGGGTTTGAGGGAGTTTTGATTTTTTTTTTTTTTTTGTTTATTTGTTTTTGGTTTTTTGTTTGGTGTTTTTCGTTTGTTTTTTTGGTTTTTTTATTTGTTTGATTTTTTTAAAATACTTTTCTCTGGGTACTCTTTAGGTATAGTATAAATATTTTAAGCTTAGATTTTCTTTCAATTGCCTTAGAATAACAAAAACAAATGCATATGCACATGTGTAGCTACAGAGTACAACAGTATGCAAATTATATAAATATAAATATATCATATTCCTTAAATACACTATAATATTAAAGACATAAACAACCAATATGTAAGCTAGGCTGCAGATTTCTCAGTTTTCAGAGAGCAAAGTGTTATGAGATACCACTGCAAGATCTAACAGTAACTATTAGGGTGAAAATTCCAGAGCGATGTGATAATCTTGCCAAACAGGCTAACATGAACACAAAGCTAATTTGTAGCTGAATAACTTATCCTGAATCTCAACTCCTTTTTTAGCAATCCAGCTTGGTATGTAACAATGCTGTTTCCGCATGACACTTGCAAAAATAATCCTCTAGTCATTTTGCTCAACCAAATAGCCTGAATTTTGTGGACATAGACTGGGCTTTCACTAGAAACCTAATTTTGTCCTATATCTTTTTTTTTTTTTTTTTTTTTTTTTTTTTTTTTTTTAGTATGAAACTGTAGCAAGAGCAGGCTAAAACTTGACTGTGGAAAATGCCTAGTGAGGAAATACATTCCTGTATTCAAAAGCCTTCTATAATTTCACTCACTGTTCTGGAATCTCACCTCACATCTTACTCCATGGCACCTCATGGAGCACAAAAGAATAAGTAAATGTCTTCAGAAGTGCACGTTGTGAGCAAAATTCATATCATGGACAAATTTAAAACAAACAAACTTGGCAATATGGCACTTCTCCATAAAGCTTGGTGCCACAATTGTGAAAAGAGAACAATTGTAGAATGAATAGGAGTCTGCTGATGTGATTCAAAAACTAAGTTCTGTAAATAAAATTCGGTACTCATAGATACCAGAATATTGAGAAATGTATATTTGGGTTTTCCTTCCCCCACCCTTGCCTTCTCCTTTGCCTCCTTCCTCCACTAGGTCAGGGTGTCTGACTGAATTCTGCTTTATGTGACAATTACTTTGTTCTTAAGAGCTCCAGTAAAAACTGATGCTCACATCCCAGAAGGGGTCACACCAAAATTTGACCAACAGTTCTCATGACAATGAAAATCTCTTGGCCAGGATAAGGAACAGCTGAAATGGCTTATGAGAAAAGCAAATATGTTTATTTTATGTTACATGGTTAGGAAAGATAGTAGTGAAAAAAGTTAGGAAAGATAGTAGTCTTAGGAGGATTACTGTGAGGGTCTTTCCCTTGTATGTTGCTGAGAGATGCTAGGGAAAGAAACGATCCCAATGTGCTCCTTTAAGATCTTTACCATTCTTTAAAAATAGCTAATTTAGCCTTCCTAACTTGTTTTAAATCAACTTGACTTTTTTTTTTTTCATTAGTGTTCACATCTGCAAGGGAGGCAAATTTATTCATTGGACGACATCTTCTGAACAACAGATTTGATTTTGAAGCATTCACACCTGATAACCTGGAAAGGGAATGCTATGAAGAACAATGCAATTATGAAGAAGCAAGAGAAATTTTTGAAGACCCTGATAAAACGGTAGCAGTTCAAACTGAATTTAATATAATGAGGTTTTTGCTGAATAATCTTATTTTTTAACATAAATTATTGTACACAAATACTGTAACTCCTCGAACACAACACTATTTATTTTGCTCTAAAAGTAGATATCCTAATTACATGGGGTTCTTGCTTTAGATACACAGTGAATGCACTTGAATATGTATTATTGTCTTAAATATGTAGATATAAATATTTTGATGTGGATTTTTATTCTGCAAACAAATCGAAATGAAGCTTCAGAAGTCCCACTTGCAGATATTCCTATATTTTCAGACTTCTGGACTTTTTAGTAACTTCTCAGTGTCCAGTTTAAATGTTTCACATGCTCTCTATGTCTATGTAGTCTCTGTATTAATTGGCTGATTGCATCCTTGTGTCATGCCAAAGAAGTGTTTTGTAAGAGGCCAGTATGGAGCAAATATGCAGTTCAACTATTGCTGAGTTTTTCTATAGCACCATATTCTAACTCCCTACCTAGACATAGCTGAAAAGAAACCTGGTATATATATACAGATTTATACAGATTGTCTGTATTTATACAGATTTAAAAAGAAACAATAAGACATCTTTCAGCTCAGTAAAGGAATGTGGGGATTGTCTGAAGACTGGTTGTTGTGCATGCAGCAAGAATCTCTTTGTGATTCTATGTGTGCTCTGCAGAAAGAGCAAGGAACACATCCCTGTTCTAAAGGTGGAAGTGTTAGCTTGCAGTTATTAACACTTTCCTAAGAAAAAGGCCAAATTGTTACATTAAAATCTCGCTGGAGACTTTTGCTAGGTAGCAAAAGTGAAAATTATAACTCAACACATTTAATGCCTGATGGCCATACAACATAAAAGTTTTTGTCTTAAATGAATCCCACTATTTTTCCTAGCTGATATGAATTCAAATACTGTTCACGCAAATGTTGGAATCTTAAGAACTTAACTTTTCCTCAAATACTGTTTTATAGGGATTTGCAAAAAAATAATTGTAACCATTTTTTGGTGTCAGAATACACCCTATCTTCTACTGTAATCAGGGAGAAACATGAGGTATTTAACCATCCATCCACATTGGATGGTTAAATACACTTTTTTCTTTTACCAACTGGGATCTGAGAAATTTCAACACAAAGTTGTAGAAGAAAAATATCATGGAATGAATAAATACATATCCTTCAGCAGGAGTTATTTCTATATATGCCATTGTTAAATTCTGCCCAAGGTACCATATTAAATATAAGTCAAGAAGCCTGTCATTTATGTATCTCATATAAATCTGATTTTTTTTTTTTGGTTTTATAGATGGATTTTTGGACTGATTATTCAGCTAAAAACCCTAACATAAAAATAGGTAAGTAATCGTTTTACTTTTTTATTATATTGCAATATTTTCTGGTTGTTATAACAGTACATTCTTAGTAGATCATGCATTCAGTTAAGGAAATCAGAAATTATCTTTTTACTGAAGATCACTGTGAACTGCACAAATTAATTATATTATCTGTATCATATATATTTAATTATCTGATATGATAGAACTGAAGTGTCTTAAAGTGGGATCCATTATGGGTCTGTAGGTAAAAACTCTAATTTCCTTGACCATTTCTTTATTACATAATCGGTAAACTTTGCAGTAATTCTGTGGCTTCTCTCTGTGGTTTGGTTTTGTTCTTTCTCCCCCCATTAATAGTAATAGATAACAGCCTGATTTAGGCTCAGACTAATCTAATGCCAGATGTTTAAAAAAATGTCGGACTTGAGGAATGATCTACAGCCTGATCAAGGTCACAAGTACATGAAGGAATATTTGGAAGGCAGTAGAAGACAGGCATCTCAACAGTTTCATATGGAGAAAGGGGATATTGACTCCCTTTTGCTTTATGCTGACAGTGAACCATACCCTTGGGTTGTGTTGCACAGATTTACGGCTTCTTACAGCACGTTAGACATTTGTGGAAAGAACAGCCTTACAGCAGTGCAAAAGTAGTATTTCACAGTGTAAACTGCATGCTGGGTAGATGGAAAGAACATGTGATGAAAATCACCAATGTTTTCTCTCCAGGTGATGAGGCACTACAAAAGATTAACGTCACGGGACTGCTCATCAGCCTGGTTGCTGCTGGAGTGCTGCTGGTTATAATTGCACTGGTTATCTTCTACTGCTGCAAGAGTAGATGCAAATCAAGGCATCCACCAGGGTAAGGCCTTTCACTGCTTAAAAACCCCAAAACACAAACCAAAACAAACTCTTGCTTTTAAAAATCTAAATGCCATTTTTAAAATTTAGTGGCATTTAAAAATCACAGTGGGTTGGTCTAACTGTATCCTCAGAAAATCCAGTGGAAGTTCTAGTTCTTACTTGTCTAGAAGCAATGTTAAGTGAGCACAGCAGTAGTTATGCTGCAGTTAATAACACAAAAACATTTAATAATATTAATAGTATTATTAAAAAGAATAATATTGCACACCCAAACTTTGGGTTTGCTGCTTTTTTTATTGAATTGTGTATATGTGTGTGTTCTTGGTTTCAAAATATTCTTACTAAGATGATGGAATAATTTTAGTAGGTGGAAGCCTGCAATGGGAAGTCTAACATGTTCTGTTTGCACTTTCAAATAAGCTGTATCTGAAGCAGATGTAGTAGTAGATAATGAAGCAGTTTGGAGGAAAAGCTTTTTTAGCAAGTCTCTACTCCTGAGTGCTCCTTTGTTCTAAACTTGAGAGGAATATAAGAGGAATCTGTGCTTTCTCTTCCCTGTAAGTTTCACATCACTGAGCTATTCTTACCCTGTGGCTTGGAGAGAGTATTTGACTTCTGGTCTTTGTGATAACTGAAGGCATATTTTTTCTTGCATGGGCTTGTTTGGGTTGTTTGGGTTTTGTTTATTTTATGATTAAGACTTTATCTTCTTGCTTCCCTTCAAAGCAGAAGTTTCCACTCACCTGCTGTTACCTTTGTTTAGGTACTTGGATTATGTGAGAAGCAGGAGACGTAATTCAGCCAACATCTTCAGGAGGCACGAAGAGTTTTCCTTAAACCCCCTTCCTCTGAGAGCTGACGATTCAGGACTGCCCACTTACGAGCAAGTGGTGGCATCAGATGGACAGCACAGCGTGCCCCCACCCCCTTACCCAGGGCCCCCCAGATATGCACGGGCCTTTCGAAAGTCCATGTCTCTCCCTGGCCCCTAGGCACAAGCCTCCTGCTGGCCTGAGGGGGGATTGCTGGAACATAACATGCTTTCGGAAAAGTGTGTGCTACCTTGCATATTGCAAGATGATTTACAAACGTGTGAAAGATCTTTTGGACAACTAGGAGCGAGTGAAGTTCCCATTTGGGAAAAGAGGTCACCTGTTGCAAAGGCTGCAGGAGTGTCCTTTGCACAGTCACTGTGCTAAGAGAAGAGAATGCACAAAGAGCAAGTCTCAAACTGCTGCCCTCTTCCATATGAGACATCCCATCAAACTATTGATGTTTCATTAATAGTTTCATCTTCTTTTTCTTCAGAAAGAACAGTATTTTAGTTGATCATATTGACATTACCCATTTTTTGTGACTTAATACTTTAAACCACCATAAGAAGTTGTTGTTGTCAAACAACAAACTTCGTTGTTTGACATAATCACTTCCTTGCTGGGTGAATTTTCTATTCGTTCTTGTAATAGATTTGAGTGCAAAAATTGTTTCATGACTTGGTCTTTCAAATATATATATATACATAGTACTGCTACTGGATTACATTGGTTTGTTTTAGACATTGCTGGTCACATGACTTAATTTGTTGTATTTTTATGATCATAATTTTGCATCAAAAGGAAGCATTCATAACATGGCACACTGCCAATTCACACAAAGTATACTTGCATCAAATTGTTTTGATGTTCAACAGTAAATACCAGGTCAAAGAGAGTTACTAGAATACTGTGGGCCACTGGATGTTCAGCAAAAAGCTAGAGAAGTGTCCCTTTTTTAAAAGCTACCTAGGTTTCCCAGCTAATGTTTCTTTCATAGTTTAAAAGCTGAAATGCAGAGAGACATTTAACTTTCAAACCAAAGCCTGAACTACCCCAAAAGCACTTCAATAAGTGTGTCTTGCACTAGAGGGATGACAAAATGATACCTTTAAGTAGAATAAAACATCCTATTACATCAAAAATCAAGAGTCAAGAACTTCTGGGAGTTATTGAATCACTGTGTCAAGACAGTTTCTGTATCTACAGCTGTAGCCACCATTAATTTTACATCATCTTAAAAGATCAACGCCCAGCATTATGCAGCCTGTGGATCTTGCTGGGCAAATTGCTGCCCACCAGGGGTGTCCCTTGACCTCCTTAAAACAGGAAGCCACAGCAGAGGGTCTCGCAGGGAACATGTCAGGCTGTTTTCTTCTTTGACAGTGGCTGTACAGTTAAGGAACACACAGTGAAGTTTTTTAAGAAGAAACAAACCCCCACTTTTTTCCCTCTCATTGAGGCAATGCTGACAACAGCAAATTACATTTCAATTTGGTGCCTACAATCCACTTATAAAGTTAAAGGATTAAGGGTTGAAATGAATATGTAGTGTTTCACTGAATCTTATTGTTTTTAACATGCTAGGAGCTGCAGTGTTGAGTGAGATGCAGACAATTTGTCTGAGATTTTCAATCTGTAAACATCTTTGTAATAATGAAAACACTTCAAATCTTGGAATATAAGAGGGTACACTGACAGTGCTACACAATGAAGTCTTGCTCTTTGAAGAACACATGCAATGCTGTTGATAGCAGTGCCATTGCTGTTCCTGTTCACAAAACTTCACCATCAAATTTGGCTTTTGTTGAGTCACAAATCTCTCTCCAGCTTCCTTTTCTGGTGAGAGATGGGGAAATCTCTATGTTGGGATTCACTTTTGCCCTACTTGAAAAAGCATTTTGAAGTGCTTGAAGTTCTGTAAGACTGAAATAAATGAATTGTGTAACAATTCATTGTGTGACACTGTTGACAATCACAATACAAGGTTACAAGAAGCTATGCAATCATAAGCTTGCCAAAACATTCTCCCATATTTTCCTTTCATTTAACTAACAAATTTTAAATTTTTTAATGTGCATTTTGAGCTCTAGAGCACACTTGTACTGAGACCTTTCTTGGGAATAAAAAATTATTAACTAATGGAAGTGACAGGACCACTTCCAAGGAAAGGGATTTCACAGGTCTTACTAGCATTCAGAAATTCTTTAATGTTACTGCAGACATCTGGCAAAGCCACATTTTAAATACACTATAGAAATTGTACAAAATCCCATTCAATGACTGGAAAGTTGATTTTTCTACTATTCCTACAAATTATTTGAAACTGATTCCATGCAATACAAGCAAAAATCTTGTCCTTCATAATTAATCAAAAAACTTAAGAGAGTGTAACTGTAAAACATCAATGGTGTAATGCTTTGAACAGTAAAGTGTTCAGTAGAGTAAAACACTCAAATTTACTCAAGGAGTCTGTACCTTAGACCCTGAAAATTTGCAGAGACTGACATCCAAACACTGGTTACACATAGCATAATTTGGAAGAGACATCCTGCCTTTTACAAAGAAGGAGCAAAGTTTAAAATTTAGTTGAATATAGTGTAAACTTAACTCTCCTTGTAGACGGAGAAAATTCCTTTGAATGGCAGTTGTTTGGGTTGAGTTTGCTTTCCTTTCATACACTGACTCCTGGCCCACCCTTACCTTGTATCTTGTCTCTTTTTAGAACTCATGATTCAACAGGGTTAACAGAGGGAAATCAACAGGAGACAGACTACAGGGAGTTATTAATTTAGAAGCGTTGCCACACTTTCAAATTTTACATGTAGCTTCTTTAAAAAATGGAGTTGCTATTAGAACATATACAGCAGCAAACAACTTGCACCTCAGAGGCCTTTACAAGGCCATGTAGTAGGACCAGGGGGAATGGCTTTAAACTGACAGGCCAGGGTTGCACTGGATATTGGGAAGAAATTCTTTACTGTGAGGGTGGGGAGGCCCTGGCACAGGCTGCCCAGAGGAGCTGTGGCTGCCCCATCCCTGGAAATGTTCAAGGCCAGGCTGGATGGGGCTCTGAGCAACCTGGTCCTGTGGAAGGTGTCCCTGCCCAAGACAGAGTGTCTGGAACTGGATCATCTTTAAGGGCCCTTCCAATCCAAAGCATTTTGTGATTAAGTAGGAAGAGGAAGAGAAAGATTTTTGAGGAGCAAAGCAGCAACAAGTTAATTTATATAGAGATGTAACTTATCAGTGTTTTGATTTTGGCATTTCTCTCCAGGGCCTTTAGGAAAAACAGTGGATTTCAAGTGATTTAACAGAGATCTACTATGACAGTTGCATGCAGAAATGTCTAAACAAAACACTAGTAAACACACATACCCCGTTTTAAAGGTGCCACTGTAAGTGCTGTTAGCCATTGCCTTAAACAATTTTCCAGAACAGCCTTTTCAGCATCACAGAAGATTACAGTGTGCAACCTTTTATAAAACAACAGTTTTTATTAATTGGGGCAAATAATAAGGGTCAGGGAAGTGATCTCTGGCTGTGTCAGTTGAAAAATAAATCACTGAATCCGCTTACTGCTGCAACAAGAAACCCTGCTATGTGATCTATCAATTATGCATTTAGTGGTTGGGGCTTCTTGGGCTTTTTGTGAATTCACTAGAATAGCAAAAACCAAAGTACCACATGGAAGTGTGAGTTGTGAAGCATTTGATTCTGGTCCTGTCAAAGTTTATGGCAAGGTTTTTATTGGCTTCAGCTAAACTGGGAATGGAGCAAAAAATGAGATAACTGATCACATCAGGTAATAAAAAAGTATCATGCTCTGCCAAACTATTTACCACAATGTGGTTGCCAAACCCACTTTAGAGTATTCCATTGTTATAATGATGCCCACTCCTATTAACTAGAAAATTCCAGCCTGATTTGCCTTGAAAGTTATATTTGAAATTTGAAAAGTACAGCAAAATTCCATATAATTCCTGAGATTACCAGCTGTGAATAAGATGAATTTATTACCTGAAGCTTATAAGCAATACTATTTGTAGCTTTAAATAAACCATCAAAGTAATAAAAAAGCCAAAAACCAGCAACCAACCAAACCTTTCTATCCAGTCTCTCCAGCCAACAAAAGTTCTACTGCTGCTATCCTTCCTTTTTCCATGTGGCTTAGAGAACAGGAAGGAAATTCCAGGTGTCAAAGCCATTTTCAAACACTTCAAGCATGATCTTTCTATACTGTAAACATCTTTCAATTAATTCCTGTCACTACAAATTTATCACTATTATTTCCAGAATCAAGAACTTCATGTATTTTCCTCTCAAAAATCTTAAGCAGAGCTTCTCAAATAACCTGCTTTTGATTTAGCTGTTATTTTGACTATTTCCAGTCATTTCTGAACTGTATAAACAGTTACTTAATCTTATGAACATATTTCCTTCTACTCATCTGTGAGAATATATTGAATGCACTTGTCACTGGCTACATTTAATTCTAACTTTGATTTCAAGTGCTGTCATTTTTTGGGTGATGGGTAGCAACACTTTAAGCTCTGCTAGTCTACATTATTTTGTACAACAATTTCCAAATAAACATTTATATAAATTAATCACAGTGAAAGAGAAAAATGCTAATTTAGCCTATGATTAAAAAAATTTTTAAAACCTCTGACAACCCTTTTGATTTCTTTTAAATGGAGTTGGTAACAACATGACCTCTTCTGAAAGCTCTTAAAGGGGGCTTACAAGAAAAATGGAGACAAACTTATTAGCAGGGCCTGTTGTGACAGGACAAGTGGCAATGGCTTTACACTAAAAGGGGGCAGATTTAGACTAGATACAAGGGAGATTTTTTTTTTTTTATCATAAGGGTGGTGAAACACAGGCACAGTTTGCTCAGAGAAATTTGGGATCCATCACTGGAAACATTCAAGGCCAGGTTGGATGGGGGTCCATCCATGAAGGTGTTCCTGCCCATGGCAGGGGGTTGAAATTAGATGACCTTAAAGTTCCCTTCCAACCCAAACCATTTTACTGTTATATGATTATTCATGCCATATAGCACTTACTGGGCCTGAGAAAAAGGGCCATGGTTTGTTTTCTTTAACACTGGCAATTTCTGCTCTGGACAAAATCTTCCTTCTCCACTTCTCCAGTTTCCCTGAGCATCTGAGGTTCTGAACCATGAACTGCAGTCACTGAAGATGAACTCTTCAAGACAAAAGCCAACTTAACCAGGTGTTAACCCTTGATTTTTGTCAGGCCTTTGGTGAGAAGATTTAACATAATGGTATGGCCAAAAAATACCATTTTCCTAGGGGTAGTGAAGTAAGATCCCTCCAATGAGGACCAGAACAGGCATGCAAAATCAAGGCAGGAAGCAGGAGCTCCTCATTTGGAAGTGGTGATTTCAGTCTGAAGTGGAGGCACACATGATATAGTGTGAATGGACTTCCAATGGATTTCCATAGACAGGCAGGAGGACAGCTGGACAGAACTAATATGGAGCACAGTGAATTTCACTAAATTAAGCCAGTCTTGATTTACCCTCTGGAAAAAAAATAGTCAGAGCTGTGCTTTTTCTTCCAAAAAACCTAAGCTCCCCAAGACTACCCAAATCTCCTTGTATATTTAAACATCCAATGAAGCTTTTTAACCAGTCAGCTGAACTGATATTTGAAATACACCTGATGGCATAGATGCTTCATTCTCATCACGTGTCTGGGGATAACAATTCCTTCTTTCACTCCTGCTCTTTTCCACAGCACCCAGACTACTGAAACACTGAAGTAGTAGGGGCCATTAGATGCAGGTATCTTGCTGCCTACATTCTGGGAGCCTCCAGAAGCTCACACTTTAAAGGAAGCAAGACAGACTTCAAAGCATTTGGAAAAATATTTCAGTCTAGAAACTGGTGCAGTTCAACATAAATTTTGAAATGGCCTTCGTTCTAATTTCTGAAGCACCACCTACTTCATTTAAGAAACAAGAAACACCTCTGATTGCTCAGTAGTTCAAGCTTCAGTTTAATTTCTCTAAAGATTGGGAAGTACTGAATACATAAACCCAGCAATGATATCATACAAAGGAAAATATCTTCTAGTAAGAGTTAAAATAAGATACTCTGTATTAAAAATGTGAGTTTGTTCAAGATCAAAACTTTTATTTAAGTTTGTTGTTTTTTCTTACCCGTCATTGCACGTTTCTCACACTTACCTTATACCATTCTGGTCCTTACTAGATCCCTTCATAAATCATCCAGTGAAAAGGTAGACAGCTTTCTCAAGAGTGGGTGAATTGAGGCAACACAAGTGCCAGTGGTGGCACCTTGGAAGCAGTGGAGGAGGACATTACCAGGAGGAGGATTTGGAACACGAAGGAAACAAGACCTTTCACCTCACTGTGCAGTGGGCTTTCTACCAGCTCAAACATCTTTTGTCATGTCAGAAGTCAAGCTTTCATAGACCAACTTTAGCTCAACAAAATGAATTCTGAAGATTTTGCTTCATTTATTTGTACATATGCTCAAGTTTTCAAATAAATGCACAGAACAATGTAAGTGAAGAAATTCAAAAGAGAGTATTTGCTGTGAGGTTCCAAGATAGACTGTGCTCTTTGAAAGGCAGCACTCTCTTCCCTATTCACACTTATCTTAATGCCTAGCTTTATGTTTAAAGAGGCCACGTGCCAAATTAAATGCAAAATCTAATCTATTAAACCAACTGCAATTTTCTGCTTTGGTCAGAATCACAATTACAACAACAAACAACACAGTCAGTGATTAATAACAAGCCTAACCAAGACTCATGTTATTACTGCCTATCTGATCTCCTCTCTCATTCCTGCTCATGCAGGATACCACAGGCTGGCAGCAGCCACAGCCTGCACAAAGATGCTGCATCCATGATCTGTAGCTGTCCAACAGCACTCAATAGAAACGTGTGTTGCAGAAATCTTATTTAGTGCACTTCTTACAATGTGTTGATACATCAGACCCAATTCAGCTTTGGCCTGAACTTCTTCAAACTTCATCTGATTACACATAATCAAGTTATTTGTTTTGTCTTTGAAACATTAGCTTTTGAAAAAGAATGTCCTCAAGTCTTCAAAACACTGTTTCCAAACAATTGTGAGGATTCATTTTCTCAGCACAAGGCCATTTGTTAAACTTATTGCTAGAGCTTTTGTTGACAAATAGTCACTGAAAGCTAACCACTAAGATGTTTGTGTATGTTAGCAAACTATGATACTGTGATAGTTCTAAAATAAAGTACTATTATACACTGAAATACAATCCTTTTTGTCCCCTTGCAACAACCAAGCTGTAATCTCAGACCTGCACCATTAACTGCATGTTCTGCCTTTAACTACTTTCTTCCATCAACAACAGGTGAAGCTGCTGATCCAGCATGTACATAACTTTCTTCCATAATTTTTTTCAGCCCATAAAAAATTGCCCTAAAACATACTAAGAATTTTGCTGCAAAGCCTGGTTTACAGGTTTAGCTGAAAGCCTCTTAAAGGAAAAAAAAAAACTATTTTGGCACTTAAACACAAAGGAGCCAGAACAAGATCAAAACCAGGCATCATCTGTTATGGAAAAGCAAAGTACAGGAGCAATGCTTTCTGTGAAAGAAGAGAGCATTGGGGATAGAGAGACATTGGAAAAAGAGTGTAGAGCCAGGTTTGTTTTACCTGCAGTAAAAATGATGCCAAAAGCACAGGCAGCAACTGCTGGCCCTGTGAAGAATCACCACGTGCTGCTCCATGCACAAGGACCCCCAGTGGTGCTGTCCTGGTATTTTGACATCCATGACACCATTAAACTGTGACATACCATGCGGCTTTCTGCATGGCCAATCTTGTACATCCCATCCTTCAGTGATGCAGCTGACACTCCTGAAGGACGGGATGCCATCCAGAGGGACCTGGACAAGCTCCAGAGGTGCGCCCATGGAAATCTCCTGTAGTTTAACAAGACCAAGAGCTGGTGCTGCACCTGGGCCAGGGCAGCCCCTGGTGTCAATCCAGGCTGGGGATGAGCAGATCCAGAGCAGCCCTGGGGAGACTTGGGGTGCTGGGGGTGAGAGGCTGGACCTGAGCCAGCAATGTGCACCTGGAGCCCAGAAAGCCAATCCCATCCTGGGCTGCATCCAAAGCAGTGTGAGAGCAGCTGGGGAGGGGATCCTGCCCCTCTGCTCTGGTGAGACCCACCTGGAGCTCTGCATCCAGCTCCAGGACCCCAGCACAGGATAGACAGGGACCTTTGGAGTGAGTCCAGAGGAGACCACCAAGATTAGAGGGATGGAGCACCTCTCCCATGAGGACAGGCTGAGAACTGGGATTGTTCAGCCTGGAAAGGAGGAAGCTTTGGTGTCACCTAATTGTGGCCTTCCAGTATCTGAAGAGAGCCTGTGAGAGGATGGAGAGGGACTTTTAGAAGGGCTTGTAGTGACAGAACAAGAGGCAAGGCTTTACAATGAAGAAGAGTAGCTTTTATTAGATTTAGGGGAAAATTTTTTGCTTTGTGAGTGGTGAGGCTCTGCACAGGCTGCCCAGAGAAGCTGTGGCTGCCCCATCCCTGGAAGTGTTTAAGGCAGACTGGATGGAGTTTCGAGCAACCTGGTCTTACGGAAGGAGTCCCTGCCCAGGGCAAGGGAGTTGGAACTGGATGATCTTCAGCGTCCCTTCCAATCCAGGCCATTCTATGATTCTATGACATACAATGTGAAAACCAATCACCCTCAACTCAAACACGGGCTGAATTATTATATGTATGTAATAATTCTAGCACACTATGCAACAAAGAAGCTAACAAAGATATCAGTTACAAATAAATACATTGATGCCAATCATAAACTGGAACATGATTTTGGCTCTGTATCTGTGATTGATATATTGCTTTAATGATGATAAAATCATAGAAAACTGCCAACTATCTGTTAGCTAGATCCTGCATTTCATTTCATATATGTTCACTCCAAACATGTAACTAGACCTCAAAAAGCAATATTGCCATTCAGCATTATGTAACAGCAAATGATTTTAAAGAGAGAGAGGAACCAACAGTTTCCCTAAGGGGCAGTGTACATTAGCTAACACAGTTCTGCAGCAGAGCTGGCTTGATGCTGGTTCAAGTGTCACAGGCAGAGGAGCCCATCACTGTCTGCAGAGTGGACTCCTAGGCTTTAGAGATTTCCATATGGAATATACCACGAGCCAAGACAACACCTCATCATCAGAACTAAACTTCCCTGTCATCTCCTCCCAGCTGCACGACACCACTGCTCTCCCCAAGCCAGCTCTCATTTCACACAAAGGCAAGCTGACTCTGTCAGCAGAGCTGCAGAAAAATGACCTCTGGCAGAAAAAGGTAAACGTGAAAAAGGTAAGGCAGCGGAGGGAATTCATTACTCACCTTGTGGCCAGAGCTCATCACTAGAACTGAGAGGCTGAAGCAGGGAAGGAGGGACAGTCAGGCCTTCTCCTCTGGGTGTCAGCAGGCAGCTGAGGCAGCCCAGGCCCAGCCCTGCTGCCATGCCACATCTGGAGGCAGCAGCATATGCTGCAGCACTGGAGATCACTCCTCAGAGTTTAAGCAGATGATTCCCATTAAAGTGTTACCTTAAGTACTTATATCTGTCTCCTAGCTATCAAATGATATTTTTGACTCTATAAAGGATTTATTTTTTCAAAGTGGAGACTCTTTGTTTAGGGAAAGAAACAAGAAACAAAACAAAACAGTACTGCTTCAGGCTGGTATGCTGCACAGATTGTGTTACAATGCTTCAATTTAAGATTTTGATCTTAAATGGAGTGAAAAATTGTATTAGCTTATGTTTCTGTAAGATATTTTTATTATATTAAATTCTTGACTTCACAGAGAAGCACATACAATATCACTACTGGCTACAGGCACTCAGTTATGAATTACAGTTCAGAAGGCATTCTAACCCACCAAAGTTCAGTTCCTAAACAGCAAGTAACAGCTGCATTTGAAACAAAACCATTCCTTATTAAGACAGGAATCCAAGTTTCTGAATCATTAACACACCTAACACGACTTCTAAATAAACATTTTAATATGTACACTTTAAACATAAAAAAAAAAATCTAATTAACATGATCTATCAAAGGAATTTTTCTATTTCTGAACAGATCCTTCAGAAAAGCTGCTTATAAGTATACTGGATACCAGGATACGTAAAAGCACTTACTCTCAACATACTCTTTTGTTGTCTTAAGAGAAAAGTGTGACAAAATACCATTGGTTACAAAAAGATAAAATGCACAAACTTCGAGAAAGACTTCCTAGACAGAGGACAGCCACGAGCAGCAGGGGTCAGTTTAATGAGAAAACTGCGGAAGTCTCGCTGGCTGATCTCATGACAAGATTTATCTCATACACAGGAAAAGCAAATCACTGGATAAACTGACTTTATCTGATGGTTATGGACGTTAGTGATTAAGCTTTCAGTCTACTCCACCTCTATTAAAACCATGTAAAAGAAATTAAACTTAACAGCTGTCACAATTTCTGTTTCACTCAACTTCACTATCTGATTGCCAGAAAAAAAAAAGGATCTACTCCAGCAATGTTCAGGGAAACACCGTGTCTGTGGTTCATAAATGCACTGTCTATGTTTCCCTGCCTGTAAATCTGGACAGGTGCTGGTTTGTGATTTCTCGTGTAACATGATTTTACAGCCATGTACCCACCCCCACATTCTCTTTAGAGCAGCTCTGTAATGGAAATAAACAACACAATGGTACTCTTTACAGTTCATGTTGTCATAACTTGAGGAAAAAAAACCAAACAAGACACTAGCAATTCCACATTTTATTAATACTTTTTTCCAAATTTGGGACAAGAAACTCCACAGCAACACATTCACTCTAGAAAACCAAACACTGCAACTAGATGGAAAAGGCATTTCATATCAGTTCTATGGATCACCCTCCTCTCAGGCCCACTTGAGGGAAACAATGGTCTAAGTGTTATAATATAATGGAGATTAGTGGAGATCCTGCAGGGAAATAAAAAACTGTGGGTCCTTCCCCACTGGAAATGGCACTTTCAGTAGCATCAGCAGCGCAAACGCTTCAGTATTAGCATACAACTGGAGTCATTTTCTGTCATCAGGCCTCGTTCATATGTAAAACAGCAACCCTCCTGTTTCCCAGGGAAAGAAGGTCTCCCACCCCCCACATGCCCTCCTCCAGCTGCAAGCAATACAGGTGCTAACTTATGCAAACACAAGGAAAACTCACTCTGCTGGTTTCTGCCTTTGGTAGCTGCTGCTTCTCCCTCCACCCTCTGCCCTGGCCTCTGGGTGACTTCACTCCTCTCCTCAGTGCTGATGACTTTCACACTTACCTTCCTTTGCTTCCCCATCCACAGCTGCATTTCTTCCTGCTGCATCTTGAAACTCGGCATGAGAAAAGCAGAGCCTCGGCTTTTCCTCCTTATGTCTCATACCTTTCTGCTTTCTCTGATCACTCCATCTTTTCATTCCAATGTTGTGGCTTTTTGTACCTTTTTTTTTTTACATCTAATCTGATTGGCTGTAGCCAAGTTTCTAAATGCATTTCACTACAGAATTCATTTCACGCTGTGGTTCAGTATTGCCTGGAGTGCTACAAACTCAGTCTTCAAAAGACTTACTCGCTCATTAGCATACACCTTCCTCTTCTGAGCAATGCCTTCAGGTGCAGTCACCCTCTTTTCAAGAGCGTGTTCCTCATCTTTACCTCTGAGGCACATTCCTCCTGCTCATCTCGGCCTGCCTATCTTCGATCTGCAGGGAAAGCAAGACACCACAGTTCACCATCATCCCCTGCACGACGCCGATGTCTCCTTTGCTCCATCCCTGTTCTGTGCAGATGGTGCCCGTTTCCCTTATTCTTTGTTTTAACAAGCATTCAGTCAAAGATACAGGAATTTACTGTCTACGAACCAGGTGGCTTAGACTGCTCTCAACAAAAATAAACTGCTTCAGCCAGTCCTCGCTAAAGTAGGCCTCTAGACCCTCTCCGAGGTTTTACCGTTTAAATTTAGACTAAATAAAAACAAAGAAAGAATAAATAGATATTCTCTCTGTTCTCTTGCTAGTTGACTTTTGGGGTATAGAAAAAAGCTGGAAAAAGACCTGTTACAAAGGCATGTGATAGGACAAGGGGTAACGGCTTTAAACTGGAAGTAGGTTTAGATTAGATATTGAAATGAGATTATTTAGTCTGAGGAGGATGAGGCACTGGAACACATTGAAATTGCGGCTGCTCCATCCCTGGAAGTGTTCAAGGCCGGGTTGCATGGGGCCTTCAGCAACCTGTTCTAGTGGAAGGTGCCCCTGCCCGTGGCAGGGGGGATCGGACCGGATGATCTTTGAGGCCCCTTCCAATTCAAAGCCCTCTGTGATCCCATTACAGGATGCCATTCAGGCTCCAGGCCTGCAGTGACTTACTGACGGGGAATGCCCGAGTCTTTTGGAAAGCCCTGCCGTACAGACACATAACAGAGGGAGGTGGCGGGTGTTGGCTCGGCGAGCCCCGCCGCGGGGGGAGGCGGACGGGCGGGGAGCGGCGTGCCCGCCG
>VXBR01011657.1:168574-220510 GCA_013400215.1 Cisticola juncidis
CGAGGGAAGCGGGGCCGCGGGCACCGGCGCTGCCCGCCCGAACAATGCTGCCCGCCGGGGCACCGGGCCGGTGGAGGCGGCCGCGCCGCGCCAGCATCCCCCGCGCCCTTCCATTGCTCCGCTGTTGTGCGCTCCGCTGAGCCTGGCGAACCTCTTTCCTCTAAAGCGCTGCTCCGGGGCGTGCGGAGCCTCCTCTCAGCCAAAACTTGTCTGGAGCGATTCAGTCCCACGGAGAGTTCTGCAAAGTTTCGGGAAGTGCGGGGAAAATAAAATCTTATTGGCTTCGGGTTGCTTTTTGATTGTGTAACTCTGCCAACTAAAACGAGTATTCTCTAGGCGATGAGATTTTCGTTATCGCCTTGCCTTTTATGTCTCTAGCGTGATTTATCTGCAGTTCCTATCTCGAACGGCGTTTAAAGGTAAAAGAGAGTGCCGGGCTAAAAATATCCCGTCAAAATAGGTGCGCTAATAGATGACTTTGCACTTGCTTCTGAAAGTGGTCAGACATGTCTGATAAGATTAATAGATTATCAAGTCAGAAAAACTGTTGCAATCATCTAGTCTGACCTCTTCATAATGCAGGCCATAGAAATTTTTTTTTTTCCAATCTGTATTTGAAAATAGAGCTTAAGTTTTAAAAGGTGGAAGTTTTGCCAATAAGGCAAAATTCAGCACAGTCCTTAGTAAAGTATACAAATGATTGATTTATTTCTGGTAGGAAGGGGGCTACCTTTAGTTTCTGGCTACTGAGTTTTGTTTATAGTCTCATCAACACTGAAAATCCCATTATATGTCGAGTATGAATTCTTACAAATTTTAACTAATTTCTTGCTTTACTTATTTTCCTTAATAAAAAGAACATAGTCTTTTGAAGCTTATTACTAGAGATTTTTTTTTTTGCTATTTTAGTTATTCTCCCAGATTTGTTTTAGGTTTCCTCCAAGTTATTGTTACCCTTCCTGAATTGTGCACATTGCATTTGAGACACAATTAAGCCAATGTTAGTGAGAAGATCACAGGACTTCCCTTGGATGTGAGGCTGTGTATTCCCTGTTTCACAGAGAATTGTAAGGACAGGTAGCTTTTTGGCCAAACCCTTGCCCCATGAGGCTCTTTAGCCAGTTTCTCTCAGGAGTTGCCTGCATGGCAAAGTAAGGTCTCCATACCATTTTATCCAATTTTTCTTCCTAATCACTGAATGCTTTTGGTCATGTTGCTGTGTTGATTTCCTTTGAGTGGAAGTCAGTGACCTTTCTATGTTGCTTTTGCCAGTTCTCATCATCTCCTAAGGGTCGTGCCAGCTATTCCATAAGGGGGGTTTGGATTTCCCAGGTCGTTTAAGAATAGGTAATGCAGAAGCAGAAGTGGATCTCTCCTGGATTTTACAAGAAATCCAACTGCTTGATTATGGGTTTTTTTAAATTATTTAAATTAATTCCCTGGTTTTACAACACAGCTTTCATTTTTTTAATAAGTGCTGTACTAATGCAGTCTTAATGTACATTTTGGGAATTCTTTAGAAGAAATGTCGTGGAGAAAAGTCCCAAGACAAGTAGCATGCAGAAGCTCATTAGATCAATGCCTACTGCCTATACCAATCAAATTAGTATTGCTGCATTCGTGTACAATTTGGCAATATTTATCTATGCTTCCAGAAACAATGTGAAGAAGACCATGTTTTAGTTCTTTGAAGTTTCATCTCCAGGCTCTGTACATGGTGACAAATGATGCATTTAAAACTTGTTGGCTGAAACAATTTTTAAACTTTTTTTAAACTGTACCAGGAACAGGGGAAATACTATGAATCACATTTTGTACTTGAAATTCTCCTGAACTCACTTCTTTAGGTTCATGCTATGTTAATAAGAATTAATATGCCCTTTCTTTGGCCAGATTTAAAGATCTGAACCATGTTGGACGAAGTGATAAGTAGAGTCTGGGCTTTGGGTGCTTGTGGTTTCCTCTGTTGCTGATAGCATTTGTCTTTGTATGGATGGAGTTGCTGAGGAATTGGGATGGAACAGTCATTCCTGTCACTGCCAAGGCTTGCACCAGCCTGGAAGGAAATCATGAAGGTATGGATGTACTGTAAAGGAATATGCTGTCCATGCCCTCCACTTGTGTTACAGATCACATCACATTTTTCAAACTGGTGTTTTTGATTGTGGTTGACAGGTAATCATCTTAACAGCTAAAGCTGCATTAGCCTGATGTTAAATTAAAAAATGTGTGTCATGTTCATCTGGTACTTGCTTGAAAAGAATTCAGCCTCTAGGTGATATAGATAACAATATTTCATTCAGATTTCATATTTGTGCTGTTGCAGGCTGTGTCATGGCAGACCATGTTCCCTTTGTGTGGAGAGCCATGTTCACAGTCTCAGTTCATCAGAATGATTTCTCCTCCCTACAAGCGTTGCTCCTGTCTTCCTGTGCTTCACTTCAGCCATCTGTTTTTTATCCTGCTCCCTATTTCTTGCAGGCACTGTTTTGTCTGTGCAATGGCACTATTCTTATCAACTAAAAGGAAGTGTGTAGTGAAGTGTTATAAGGACATTGCTACCAGGCCTGCAGTGACATAACTGTTCCCATGGAATAGAAGATGGTGACCTGGGGCTGGAAGCTGATGGAGATCACTGGGATCACTGTGTTAACTGAGCAGGAGCCACCTCTGCTGAGGGGCACATTGGGACAGTGCAGCCATTGCAGCCCTGTAGCAGGGGCTGGGGGGTGCTCCTGTCCCCCACATCCCTGACCCCCAGACCCCTTGCACAACCTGTCAGGATCTTGAAGGAATTTCTGGTGGTTCTAGGCATGTACTGCCACTTTTGGCCTTTTACAGTAGCTGTCAGAAAAATCCTACCTCTGTGCTTAAACCTTCTTTTGTCAGAAGCTGTTGAATAGCAGATAAGGTATGTCATGCTTATTTGCTACTTGCTCAGGAATTACTGAGTATTCAGAAAACAGGTGATGTGTAATAGTGTGAGTGACTGTTGTAATTGCTTGGAAAGAGACATGGAGACAGATGATAATGGATGAGGTTTCTGGTTGAGTTTCTCTGGCTTGGGTGTACTCCTAGGGTTTCATTCAGAAAAGGATTTTTACTACTGGAAAAATCTCACTGGTCCTGTTCTGTTTTTACCACGGCTCTAAGGCTCAAACTTGCTACATGTGATTATAAGTCAGTCACAATTATTTTGTTGTTGATTTAAATTTTATGGTGACTGCCATGAGCTGTGATGTTCCTTTATGCCTGGTAGTCTGTGTCCATCTCTGCCCTACCCAAGCATGTTGGGTTTTATATCATTTATTTCAATATTGTTCTTTACAACAGATAGCACTGACATTATGTTGGTGTGGCCTATAGCAGCTAATCTAAGATGAAGAGTTAGTTATTGTGATAGTACATTTGCAAAGTTACATAAATGGGAGACTTTTATGATAAATGATTATGATGGGTATATTAACTCATTTTTGCATAGCTGTCAAACTAATGCTTATTGTAACAGCTGTATGATAATTGTGTTTTAGTTAAGGCTCAATTTTAAATTCTAATGGATTTTTGCATAGCTACAAGAACACTGTAAGTGCAGAGTGTTTTAGAAAAGCAGAGAACATTTTCTTTCATCAAATGAAATTGTTCTGAGAGGTGAAACCAATGTTTGTTGTTAAACACATTCTACAAAAAGTTCCCTATGGCGTAGTATTTCAAGTGTTGAAAGGAAAGCTCAGAATCTGGGAATATACTTAGAATTTTTGAATTAAAAGGCACAGAAAGATTAAATAAATGTTACAAACATTTAGAAAGATAGGTCACTTTTAAAATCTTAACAGTTTTTGTCATAGTTTATATCTGAAACATTTGTGCATGCAAAAAAGCACAGGTAGTCCATGATATAGTGCAGATACCTTACAGGAACTTGCTGGCTTTTGTTGGCCTTCCTTTTTCTTTTTTTCACCTGCATTCAGCACACACTGAAATCACAGCTGTGGGAAGGTCAAAGATTGACTGAGCAGAGGCTGAATGCATTCTTGCTCTGTGTCCCGTAGCTTTTCCCTGGTGCAGATGTGTGGTCATCTTGCAAAATCTTTGCTAAAGTTTCAAAATGAGCCAGCCAGGCTTGTTTGGATTTATATGCTGCTTACCTGTGTAAGATTTAATGCCAGTTTTGCATGAAAGATTTCAAGCAGTGTGTGTCATTCTGCTGCAGTGAGAAATGGTGATAAAAACTATGTTTTTAGGAGAAGGAATGAACTGAAACAACCTGAGGGTGCAGTTACCTGAGAAGGCTGAACTGGCTGCTCAGGCTCACTGCTGCTGAAAGGGGCTCTCTTCCTATTCCCTAGTCTTGTCTCTGGTGTTTGTGCAACTGCACAGGGAGCTAGCCTTTGTTAATCCATGAGAAAACTCTCCTGGCCAGAATAGTGAATGGCTTGAGCTGGGTAGCTGTGCTGGCAGACTGGAACCCAGAGGTGGCACCTGGGGACGAGCAGGGAGCAGAGCTGTAAGGAGTGAGCTGTGTGGCCTTGGCAGGGATTCTTCCCAGTGGTTCTGGACAGGGTTTAAATGGGCTCAGTCTTGCCCTGTCGCTGACCAGTGAACATCCCACACAAATTGAGCTGCCTGCTTCCCTGCCAGGAGCACTTGGTAAGTGTGTGTGTTAGCTGGATGCCAGATCCCTCTTGAGATCACCTACAATGATATTGCAGATGTGAGCCCTTTCCCATGGAGCCAGCATCTTCAACACAGGGTACAGAATTCGTTGTTCTGCAAGAAAGGGGGGTTGTATTCCACCGCCTATGCAAAAAGTGTTTCAGTCCCATGTGTGTATTTTGCCTTTCATCCTGTTAACTTTAAACATAGGTGTGTTTACCTTATACCAACAGAGAGCAACCTTTTCACCTTGTTTCTTCTGTACTTTTGCCCACCTTTTATTTTTTTCTTGGAGTTGCTGCTGATTCTGGCATAATGCTGTCATAGGAAGGAGGCTGTTTTTAGAAAAATCTTTGTTCCTGTCAGGAAAACAGCACCTATGCCTGAAATATATTAATTCTAAACAATACTAGGGCTCTTATAGTGTGGGTGTATTTTGCATGGATATCTTTGGCTGTTGTATTTTGTCAAAGCTTTCACAAATTTGCATGTCAGGAAGTTATTTTGGATGGTGAATGCCTATTCCATACATTTAACAAAGAAAAGACAAAGCAAAACAAAAAGTAGTTGAAAGGCAGTACATTAATAGTCTCACTTCAGACTTTCCTTAGCAGCCATAACTGTGACAAAAATAACTGAGGGGCATGCAGAATTCAGCCTTTCCAGCACAACATTTCTTGCTGTACCATGCAAGTGGCAGAGAAAATTCTTTGAATTTTTAAGCAAAGAGAAATGCTTGCAGAGAGGACAGAGTGCATGGTTATTAAGTACTAGATTTACTTGTCCCACTGGGCAGATTTCATAGGGTTTGGGTTTACTTCTGCTTGCTATTCTGTCATTGTTGCATGGCTTCTTTGTTTCATTGCCCTGGACAGACCTGGGACTAAGTGGACACTTGTATTTGGACACTCAGAACCTCTCTGATAATGGGCTACAAAAAGGAGCAAGAAGTTCTTATTCGTGGATTTCTGCATACTTGGAACTTTCTTATTCCAAAACAATTTGGCAAGAACCTACATATGTTTGGACAAGCTTTTGCTTTCCCTTATTACTTTTCTTGTTTTTCATCTTCCTTCTACATGCCTAGCTGTGTTGCTTGCTTAGGACTTGGAAAAGTGCAACCAATCATGCTCAGCAGGAAGAAGGCACCCTTAGGCATCCTTATCTTGGAGTAATAGTGTTTACACAGCAGGATACTAAGGAGCATTTATTCCTTAATAATCTTGAGGAGTTATACTTGGGGCAGTCATACATCTAGATTTTGGTGGAGATATCCCTCCTTTTTCAGCTGGCAGTGTTGTGTGAGAAGAGTTGGAGGGCTCCAGCCCTTTGTCTAGCATTTCCAGATGTCTGGCAAGTTGTTCTGAACATCCAGAAAGTGCCGAAGGGTCACACGCCTTTGTGGCATGGGCCACGCTGAGTGTACCAGCCTGTGCCACACCTTCCACACTGCCCTTTTTCCTGACCAGGAAATCCCTCTCCGAAATATGGCAGCTTGGTGTCTCACACCACATCCTGTTTACTTTCTCTCGCCTTCGTGTCAAAAATTCCAGTGCTAGACAGTGAATAATCCTTCAATCCCGATGTTCGTCCGATTTCATTATGTTCTGCCGAGTCTGCCAAGAACGGGATTTCTAATAAGTTTTTCTTGAATCTGAGCATTTGTTCATTTGCTGTGCAAAGAGTGATTGTAGAAAGCCAACTCCTTACTCTGAACACAACCATGTGTTAACTACCTTCAGCTGCTGGCACTGGTGAGCTGGAGTTTGCTGATAGTCAGCACCACTGGAGAGAGATGGGATTTTCATCTTTTCCCCTTCAAGAAACTCCCTTTTGTATTTGTTTTAAGAGAATACAGGGTTTTTTTCACCAATTAAAGGCTATTTTTTTTAGTTTGTGTGTGTATGCTGTTTTGATCTCTGGTTAATACTTGGTTTTGTTTAGACATTTGCATGATCATCAGGAAAGCTCAAATCAATATCTGGGGCATATTCGAGGAATTTGTTTAATACAGTGTACTTTTTCCTATGTCAAAATAAATGCCATGTAGCTGGAACTGTATTTCTACAGTTTTGAACAGTGCACATTTTCTGGTTGAAGCATTCACAAGCAACTGGGTTCATCTGGTATTTTCAGCTACTTAGTGACTTGTGACAGGTGAAATGATAGCCAGGGTCAAGGTTAAAAATATAAATATAAAGCTGTTTTAGAATGAGGAGAGCACTTGTCAAGAGAAGTATAAGAGCTATGCTAATTTCCCTTATAAACTTGGTTAATAATACCCTGTGATGCTTCCTTTAATGTAAAGGATTCTTTGTTGCTGCATTTTATGATGAACTATGTTGTTAATATGTTAGATCTTTCCTGGGCACACCTTGTAAATTGGGATGGAGGTGATGTTAGTCATAGGGATACCTCGTGTTCTGAATCTAAATGAGCTCCCATGAGCTGCTGAGCCCTTGTAGTGTGTTGTGGGATGTGGAAAACACTGGACATGTGGACGTGCTGGGAGGCTTAGAGCCCATTTAATGGCCCTAAATTTTTGGCTGTAGGGTGGCAGGATGTGTGATCTCAGATGTGGTCACTGAGTAGATGCCCCTATTTTATGCCAGTGGGCCATGAGGCCACTGCTCTTCACAGGGGTGCATTTTAACTTCACAAAACCTTGAGAAACAGCCTTATTTCAGTACTGTGTGTTGGAGACTCGGTGGTGAGGGCTGTAAATCAGAGTGGGTTATTATTTGTGCCTGGCTTTCCCTGGACTGAAGCACAAGGTATTTCCTGGGTTAAGCAACTGGAAAGTGCTTCAAGGTTTGGTAATGAAAGGAGCCCACTGACAGCATACAATGGCTCTGTTGGTGTACAGCACACATGTGTTTGCACTTCTTACCTCTTTGTGTGATGAAAATCTCAACTTCAGCATCGTCCTTTCCACATAAATGGAAAATAAAGGGCTTCATAAGAAATTGGATATCGGGTATTCCTGTAGTACCTTAAAGGTAAGACTCAAGCTTGCCACAAAATATGATGCTATAAGAACTGTGGGAGGATGAGGGTTGAAAAGCTATTCAATAGGTAAAATGAACTGTAATTTTATTAAAGCTCTGATGTGGCTTGAGATCACACCCACATCTTGAGATAACACTCTGCTGATTTTTATATTTTGAAATAAAATTTTGTTATTAAAAGTAATGGAATCTTTTTGTGTGTATCTCAGCTGTAATAGAGGATTATTCTGAGTTCAACCATTCATACTGGAATGATCTTGAGAAGTTTTGAATATACCCCAAGTACCCTTTTGACAACAGAATAGCCTCACATATCAGAGAAAAAGTATCAGATTTCCATTACTGTCTGTTACAAAAATCTTCTGAAATTTTAAGTAGAACTCTAGGAGAGAAGTATTTTTAATTTAAAAAATCACAGCTATTTTCTTTATGCTGGGTAAAGCAAAAGTTCTTTCCTAGAGAGAAGATGAGAGAAGAGGATAAATAAATGTAGTGACAAAATAATCCAGTGTCTCAAAAGGCAAAAAAATAACATTGCAGATCTTGTGGTGGTGGAAGCTGCACAAACCATAATGGTGCTCCTGTTTCTGCAGGCACAGATAGAGTCGAAGCTTTCAGGAAAGATGTGTGAATCCCCAAAACACTGCTTGGCAAACAAATGTCTTAAAATTATTTCTGACACTGTATTATAATGCAAATTGAGAGGAATCTGTTACAGTGTCTGTTTAAATGATACTGTGTTAATAAGGACATCAAAGTTAGTCCTAAGTATTCAGAGCTGGAAAGCACTGAAAGCTCCTTTCCAGACCCTGAAAAAAAAAACATGCATCAGGAGCTCCAGACGGACATGGTAGAGTAGTTTAATTTTAGTTTCTTTTTTGTAAGCTGCAAAATTTCTGTTAGAAAGTTGTTTTGGTTAAGTTACAAAGTTTTTTTGTCAAAGCCAAAAGAAGTGGTTCCAAATTTACCAGTTCTGATTTTAAAATATATATATAGTTAAATGTACTTCATTTCAGCCATATAACCTCACAAAGAAAGCTAATTTAGGTTCTATGCATTAAAAAATGACATAAAGTAGTTTGTCCAGTCCCTTAATAGTAACTGAAGTTGAAGTTTATAAATAGCTCGTTTTTATCTGAATATTAGTTTTCACATACATATTTTCAAGACAGAATTTAACTGATTTTTTGAAAACAGATTTATATAGTCTTTGTTGTTAGGAACTCCACAGGTTACTTAATCAGACAAGCCAGCACTTGCACTGAGGTATTGAAGTCCCAGTAAGACCATTTTGGCTTTCCTGATTTTCATTTTTGAAAGGACCAAGCATAAGGAGTTCATACACATTAACTTGGGAATGAAAGGAAGATGGACCTTTTGTGCCATAAAATCTCTTTATTCCTTTAAAATGTGATATATATTCAGGTGAAGAATCACAGGAACAGCATGAACTTTTGCTTATTGAAGCAGCTCCCTGCATGTAATTTTTTTACCCTAAAATCTATTTCTTAGAAGCTCCTTATCTCTGCTCCTAGAAGGTGAGGAAGTAATGAGTGTTTCCTCTTGCAAGTACCTCCAGGCAGTCCTTGGCCCACATTGTGGCAGTCTCAGCCATGCTCTTGGTGGCTCTACTTTTGAATTGAAGGGGGAAATTAACATTACAGCTTCATTTTTAATGAAAGAGTGGAGGGCAATTGCCTTTGGTGTGTTAGGATGGGATTTATTCTACACTGGATATGTAGTGTGTAATTGCATTAAAAGGGAGAATGTGCCATAACCAGCAACAGTGGAGCCTGTCAGTAAAATGCTGCCCTTCTGTGGTTTACTGACTTACCTCACTGCTGGAGTCTGATTCTGTATTTTCCATCTTTCCAGGAATCATCTATCTTGAAGAATGCTTTAAAATATTAACATCTATTTTTTTTCTTGCTATAATAAAAGAACAGGCTAGGCAAATGCTAAAAGTGTATGCTGTTCTTCAAAGAGTGCAGTATCTACCTTGAGGTACATTAGAGATGATTTTCTGTTGATTTTTCAGCGGTGAACTTTATTTTTCAAGTAGCATTTTTTTTCTTTTGTTTCTTGTACTGTAGGGCAAACATATCAGTGTGCAGAAGATCTCTATGTTTTTAAATACAGCTGCAAAAAAATACACCTGTTTTCCTTCTCTCCCATTTCACTCTTGGATCTAGGTTTAAAGGCACAAAACTTAGTTCTGAGCTTAACAGATGAGTGGGGATACAATTCAGCTTCGTAAAGTCACCATAGGACACATGGACACTGCAACTATTCTGGATTGTTAAATATTCTTTCTCTTCATGCAGGTACAATGTTAAGGTTTGTCTTGTCTTGTGTAATCTAATGAGAGGATCAAGGGAATTAGATGCAGGGAGTAGGCTGGTTTCCTATTTTTCTTGAACCTGCCGACATTTTCAGGCTTCAACCCGTATTTGTGCTTGCTCTCTCTTCCCCCTTCCCCCAGTGTGTCTGTGGCTGGGAAATAGAAGTGAAAAATCACATATTGTGTACATTTAAAAAATATTTTACAGTGAAATGGGTTTCTGGGCTGAGAAGGCATTTGTTTTCCATTGGAATTAATTACTGAAACATTATTTGTTTCTGTTTTCTGTTGTCCTTACGGGCTTTCTGTGCTTTTAAACTTCCAGAAGTGTGTTGGATGGGAGTGACTTGGTGTTACTAATGGTATTGAGCTCATTTAAGTAGCAACTTTCTTCCTGGGCGACTTTCTCCTCTTCTTCTTAGGGTCATGGCTTTTTTAAAATACAAGATTAAACCCATTTCTGGATTGAAGTCATCTACCTGTAACATTGCTATTAAATTTTAATTTTATTCTGAGATGCAGATAACCCCTAGATGCTGAATTACATTCTTGTTTGACTGTAGCAAACAGGAAACTCTTGCTGTTACAATGGGCAGCTGAAGGAACATTTACCCTCTATTTCATCTGCATTAAATTCAAGTAATGTTTTCAAGTACTACTCCTCCGTTCTTTCTCCACGAGATGTTTGAATAAAGGCAAAATAACAAGTATTTAAGGAAAGTAAAAAGTGTTATATCTAATATTAAAGCAATCCTAACTATGTACTTGCCAGCAGCTAATGCAACCTGGAACTGCATTTTACACATCTAAAATCAAATACGGTGGGCAAAAAGAGATGTAAGCTGCATGTCAGTTTCTATATCTTGTATTTAGGATAACATTTTTAATATTTAGAAGTGCATTTGTTGGTTTTATGACTTTGCTTTCTATCTCCAAGTGGAATTTGCTATAGCACAGCTGAGTAGCTGGTTGGAGAGAGACTCCTTTGCCAAGTGTCTGGGCTCTGGAATAGAGAGGGAAACTTGAGTGGTATTTCCCCTACTTCACATATATCCCAAGTAAGATAAAATGCAAAGTTTGAGTTTAAAGGTATTTTCTTGCCAGTATGAGCGTATCACTGTTCTTTTTAATCTCCTTTATGGTGATTTAATTAGAAGGAGGCTATGCCGAGTCATCTTCTCACAGGAGCTCTTGTTTTCAGTAAGGCAGAATGGGCAGACAAAAATGAGATCAAATTTCCTGGTGTGCCTCAAATCTGATGCCTTGTGTGCATGCTGGGTTGTTGGCTTTTGTTGTCTGGCCTTGGTTGTTTTGGTGTCAGACTTGTCAGCCTGTGCAGGATCCCCGTGCTGGGGCACTGAGTTCCCTCTCAGAGTGGTGGGAGCACCTCTGGGATCTCCTGGAGCCAGGAGTTTTCTGTGCACCCACTTGTCTCGTGGGTGTCCAGTTTCACTCAGCCCGCACCTCTGAATGCTTTGAAAGTGCTCTGTGATTTAATGTGCAGGTTTCTGTAGCAATTTTCTTTAATATGAGAGACAGGAGTTACAAGTGCCTAAGAACAAGGGATTGCACCCAGAAGTATCCTTTGCTCCTGAAGAGTTCTGGTCTGCTTTCCATGTAGGCATTGTGCATTTCCCTGGTACTTGAATGACAGCTGTTACTAAAGTAAACATAACCCAAACAACCCCCCCAGAAAACATCAAATGCAAAATAATCAACCAATCAATCCAAACCCTTAAAAATTGCTAAGCTGTAATGAAGATTCACCTAGAAAATAAAGTAGAAAGGTGAAAAATACTTAGTAAAAGTAATATCATTACATGGAAGGGGACAAAGACACATAAAGTGCTTTCCATTTCTGTTTTATGCTTTATGGGTGCCTTGGAGAGCAAGGTTATTTGAAGAAAGTAAAAGAAATAAAAATACTTGTATGTCCGGTGTTTATTGCAGCTAAATTTTGTTTCCCTGTAAAAACGATACTTGGATCTAATTCTGAAGTTGCAAAATGCATCCCTCACTTGTGTGAAGCATAAACCTGATAATTGTCTTGGCAAGTGAGGAGAGTGGTGAGTGCAGTGGGACTCGGTAACCTTTTGCAGATGGAGACCTGAGTTTATATGAAACTATTGGTTTGAAGAGTGCTTTGAAAATAAATGATTGTGAGAATTGCAATGCAAAGAGATGTGTGAAGGGTCAGTTCCTGACAGACTTGAACTGGGCTAACAAAACAGAGTTGTAAATCAAGGTTAAGGTATTTTAGTAACAATGAAGTGCAATGACTGTACAGTTTTCTTCAAGAAATTTTACTGGAGAGGTAAAAATCTTCTATTAGCCTAGCTGATGTAACTGAAAAAAATCAGATTAATACTTGAGTCATTTCACTTCCATTGAGATATGCGTTTTTTTTGTTGCATTATTACAGTAATGACAAATAATGCTAATTCTCTACAGGATATCTCTTAAATATTACTCTAAAATGAAATGTATATTTCCAATGAAAAATACTTCAGGAGAAACTATTTTCCAAATTTGTGTGTCAAATTAATAATATTTCCTAGCAGTAATCACTCCTTTGTGCAGTTCTCTATGACAGTGGAAGTGGGAAATCACTGTGATAATCAGTGATAAGGGTCAAGAGCTTTTGGAACAGTGCATAAGAAAGTTCCAAGTAATGTGAATGTTTCATCAGTAACTTATCTGACATTTCAATACAAATAAAAACTCACACAGTTGTAACAGACTTCCAAACAAGAGCACACAGAGCTTGGTAGCCATAAGGGTATTTGCCATGCTGGGTGTATTTTTGATATGCGAATTACATGCTGTGTAAGTTCATCTGTTTCAAAGTTAAATTTTATAAAAAGAAACCCTAAGGCAGTAATCTCTCAGATTGCTGTGCTTGTTTAGGATAAGCTTATGTAAACTGAAGGCATATATGCAAGGCTTTTTGAGATAAGAATCTACATTCCAGTAGGCAGTAATTATACAATAAACAATTAACTGTTCAAATAAATACAACGTTTTTTTATTGAAAGACAGATTCATTTTTGAGGTTGCGGTTGCATTAGCTATGAGCTGGGAGTTGGTATATTAAAAAAAACACCATAATATACTTAGTGCTCTAAGATGCCCATCATGACTAGAATTTTGAGGTTCTAGTAATTAACAGTGTTTCTGAGTGCTGAAGTCTAGACATTATTTTGTATCCCAGACTAAGTCTATGGCCCTCCTTGTCACAAAGGCTTTGTCCATGTTTGTTTTACAAGTTACTTTTATCTTCCAGAGCATTCTGCCTCTGGTCTGCAGGCTGGCATGTCTTAGGCTGTCTTGAGGTATTGTGTGTACTGTACCTGCCCTTTACAAAAAAAAAGGTGTTTATTGTAGAGGAGTGAAGAGGGGGGAAATTAATCACAGTCTTCACTGAACAACCAGAATAAATAGAAATTGGAAATAAACAAACAACTCACAACAAATTAAAATTTTCCAAAATTGTCAGGTGGTTAATTCAAGTTCCTCCACTTCTTGCTCATGACCTTTTGCTTTTACAATTAAAGAAGAGGGATGAGGTGATATTTCTTCATATACTGTACCGGGGTTGGGGGGTCTTGCCTCATCTGGAAGAGTTTTTGCTGCCAAGTGTAGCTCCAGCTGCCTGGAACACCACCAGAGTGCTCCTCAGCCTGAAAATACCAAATGGAAAAAGGAAGCTGTGCTGCTGTAGGACTTTAGAGTTTGCCTTTAAAATGTGTATGAAAGAGAAGTCAGCACTGCATACTTTTATAAAGGTAAAAGCTTCAAGTAAACTAGCAAGAAAGGCTAAATACAACCTATTGCTGTTGCAGGAAAGTTTTCACAAGCTCAGCATTTTTGTGAGTGAAGGTAATTCTTGCCAACAATGCATGTGCTGCCATGCTTCAGTTTAGAAAGTTATTTTCTCCTGTAGTGCTTTTTTATTTATTAAAAAGACCTGAAGAAATCTTCATGTCTCTGAAGTTCTATATTTGGGGTATTTTTCACAGCTATGCAAGTTTGTTCAAAAACCCCAAACTAACTTAACTTCAGAAGTTTTCTTGTGAAAATACTTGCATTTTAATTTGCTTCATTACTTGTGTAATGTTCTACATGCAGAACACTGATCCAATTTTTTTTTTTTTGTCTGGAAACAACAGAACATGTTTATTGCTGTAAATAAAAAAATAACCTGCAGTGTCATGCCATCATGTCTGCCAGTTGTCTGTAGCAGTGATACAAATAGTTAGATTTTAGTCAGCATATAATAGAAATCAGTTGCTGATGCATAGTGTTGAGCTGCACAAAGATCTGACCTCTACAGCATAAGCACAAGGATCTGCTGACTTTGAATTTAGGTTTGGCAATTCTCTAAATTGCAGTTATTGCTGTGGAAGGTGTTAAAGTGCTAGTCAATGAGCACTACTGAGAAAAGCAGTAGCTAGGGTTGTTTGTTTTTTCAGAGGATTTTGGTTCATTCTTTGGGCTAGTGCTGTAGCCTGGTGTGCTGACTACAGAGCATTGCTGAAGTGGAAAATACATCCCCTGCTAGTGCATCTCAGGCAAGAAAGTCCTGCACAGACAGGCCCTTGCTGGTTCATGATGTGTGCAGGTCGCAAATGCTCTAAGAGGCTCATCTGGCTCCTCTCATCATCTTAATGAAAATGAAGCAGACCCAGCCATGTTGCCAGTTTTTATATTATTTGGTGTCTTCTATAAAAGTTTCCCATGATGTCATGATTCCTGGCACTGAGAGTTCAATTTTTCCTTATGCAGAGTGACTGCCCCTCATCCCTGGGGATGAAAGATAAGGGAAGTCTCCCTTGCAGCAGGCAGCAGGGAGGGCACTGGGTCTCCTTGTTTGGGTTGTTTGGGCATTTTTTTACACTTGGATTTTGAAATTAAAGCAGTCTCACATGTGCACTAGAGTAAGTAGCAGCTACCTATAAGCTTAGTGTCCAAAAGGCAAGAAAAGAAGAAGGTAAATGGTTCTTGGTCATGCTGGCCTTCATTTTTTTTCCATTTGACAGGTGCTATGCAGAGCCAAGTCTGGGGAAGCTTGAAAGTTTGGGGATTTTGTTTTGCTTCCCCCTCTCTTTTCTGCTTTTTAAACTGAAAATCATTAGGGCTTTTGGCAAGCTCCTAAGGTTGCTTGATGCATTTATTTATTTTCTGCATTATTGGCTTTGCATGGACCCAGACAATGTATATTTTCAATTTGCTTCCATTAAGCCTGATTGCAACATCGTGTTAATTTAGGTGACTCACTTAAAAATGTTAAATAAAAGCTGTGAATCATTAACTTGCATTTAATGCTGGGAGGTCTGAAGATGGATTTGTCACTTGGTAGTGCTTTCACTGTCAATTTTATTAAATTGTACTGAAAGTACCGACTGAGTTTTTAAAAATATTGTTCCCACAGCTTCCTAGTAGCTTCAGCCTTTGAATAAAATGAGGTCCTGTAAGTTTTAATGGAATTAAAAATGTAAGTGTTAAAGTGGGCATGTGTTCATAGTTATCTGCTTTGCAGACTTTATATCAGTAAATCATTACAAAAATTGTCCAGTGAGTGTTTCTTACAGTTGAACTCTGTCTTTCTGACCTAGTCCTTTATAAACCTTTCTGTGATCAGGTTTGATTTTTGTAAGGTTTTCCCCCGCTCCCACCCTTTGGCTTTTTAAGTTTCCATAGTACTTTTTTTATCTGCTTAACATTTTTTGTGATAGCCTAGCAGGACTGATCTTGGGCTTTTGTTTTCCTGTATTTCTGTGACTTTTTGACTTGTGATTGAAATTTTGTAATTGTTCTTTGTTTCTATAGCTGCACATTTTGTTAATAATGTTTAATTTCTTTCTTAGCTTAAGCTATGGAGGAGGACATTCATCACATTCAGAAACAGACCTTCACAGACAGACATACACAGCTTCTCATCAGCTTCCTGGATACTCAACTACACAACATCCTGCTGGTAACTGTCCATATCATGAGAATACTGCTTAAATAGTTACAGAGGAAAAAGAAAAACAAACCATTATGTAATTTACATTAAAGTTAATGAATTTTATAATGAAAGGGGGGTTGTCATGTAAGTGGTGGCAACTGGTGTTAGGAAAGCTGTGTGCGTAGCAGAAAGTTAACAGTTGTTAGCTTTTATTAAAATGTTGTAAGTAGAAAGGAAAATATAAAGGCAGGTTATGCTTGGCATCTTGTTTTTTGAAAAAGCTGCACTTATTCTTTAAAATAAGCAGCTTTTCAGGATTTGGCCTATGCATAAGGGCCAAACGTCATGTGCCTCCAAGCCAGCGGCAGAACTGCTGCAGCAGCTCCAGACTAAAAACAAGCAGCAAAAGTGACGGGAGCAGGAACACCTTGCTGCTGGTACTTCTTTTGCACACTGACAGGGTGCTGGGGAAGAGCTAAAATTCATTTAAAATGTACCAATGGCTTAGGTTGTGTTACATCTGCGTTGGAATCTGTCTTTGATCCTGATAGTCCATCTCTGTGTCAGAAGATGGGGCTTGACCTCTTCACGCTCACTTTGCAACCCAGTTTCCAAAGAAAGGTGTTGGAGCTCATGAGTGGGGCAAGGTCCTTGATCAGGATGATGGAGGGTCAGAATTGCAGTCTTGACATGATCTTGGAACTCTGGATCTCACCAGTGCTTCCAGCTGAATTCCCTGCTACTGAAAGGTCTGAGCAATGGGAGACACATAAAAGTGTTTGTTGAATCAGGAAATGCAACCAAAACCCCTTTTCATGTGCCAGTGCTATAGATGTGTCCAAACTTCCATAAGCAGCCCAAAAAGGAGGAACTAGATACAGAAAAGCTGAACATGTTTCAGGAGGGATTCTGAATGTTTAACCAGGTGAAAATAGAACAGTGAATCTTCAGATAGGAGAAACATTTTACCGCTGTACCTAAAGACTGTTACAAGCATTTATACATTTAATAATAGGTTTTAAAATGTATACTGAAGTTCCAATTTACAGTTCTAACACTGCCTAACAGTTAAACACAGAAAAATCAATGTGCTTTACATGGCTGGTGTTTCATAGGGTGGGGTTTTTTTAGTGAATTATGAACTTATATCTTTGTTATTTGATTTTGTTTCTTTGAAGTTCATCTGAATGATCTGATATTTTTTTTCATTTCCCTCCATTCTCATCTAGGTCTTTCGGGAATATTTGATACCAGTATGCACAGTGCTGGAGGTAACACTAAGGAAACTTCTTCAGTTATGAATTTTCTCTCTGCTATTGAGTCTCGCACTGCTCAGGCAGTCTCTTCAGGATCTACCCTTTTGCCACAATTCAGGGCTCCTTCCTGGCAGACAGGTGAAAATTTTCTCTTGAAATAAAATTTTGTCATTGTTATATTGAATGTTTGGGAGGATTTGAAACAAAAATATTCTGACTGATTGAAAAGGCTGCATGTTTTCTACCTCTTTTACATTCAATATTTAAAAATATCAAAATCAATGAAATTGTTATTATAAGAGTTATATGAGCAGAAGTTCTGGTTGTTTAGAAGGAATTTAGATGCATAGGGTATTATTTTGTCTGACGAGTCAAATTTATCTTCCCAGCTTTCTTTGGAATTAGTCTCACTATGACTATAAGCATTTTCAGGCACACTTCCTGTGCCTTCTGGAAAGTCTTTCACACTCTGTTCCCTGTGATATTCTTCTGTGGTATTAGTACTAGAAGTCCATGGGTAGCTTTGGTCCCTTTGTACACAGAAGTAATGAGCAAGGTGTTCTCAAAAATAAGGTCTGAGGGGCATGTCACATAGAAATAAGGGATCTAATTTACAACTGAACAAACGTGCAGTCTCTTGGCAGACTGACTGCCTTCCACAAACCTCCCCCATCTGTCAAGCCTTCTGTGCAGAGCAGGAAACTGCAGATTTTGAGCTCGCTGTAGACAGTCACACCAAAATAAGTGTTGCTGCTGCATCTGTGGGTAGCTTCAAGTTCTGCTTAATCTTATGGAGTGAGTGTGCAGCTGTGCAGTGAATTGGATCTATTCTCTGATCTGGCAGAAAATGTTTGAGTGGCTTTTTTCCTTTGGTGGGATGGTTTTCCTGTGTATCAGCAGGCTGATCTGTGTCTCAGTGCAGCTGTATGATTGCTGTTCTGATTTGGGGAGGAGGCACAAGGTAGCAAGAGTGGAACAGTCCTTTTGTTGACAGTTTGCACTCATTCTGTTAAGGGTAATATGTAGCTGCATTCTGTGAAGAGCTACTCAAAAAGTTGAGAATAGAGACTGTGGCTTTTAACTCACCATTGACAAAAGCAGATATGTGGGAGCACAGATGAAAATGCACATGGGTTATCTGGCAAACAATCTTAATATAGATCAGTTAGGAGTTTAGAGCTATGATGACCCATCCTCACAACAGAATGTCAGCTGGGAAGAAATCTTTTCTCTCTTCATCCTAGCATTGTCTCCATTGCAGCCTTCCTAACTGTGAATTGTGAAGAATGGGGAGACATGCTGTGGGTCAGTTTTGATGTTAGTACCATTGATTGAGAGAATTCTCAGTACTCATTACTAAGAGCTCATCAGTAAGCCCATTTTTCAATATTACCAGTTCTCTGAGCTTTCTGTTGTCCTTTAATACTTTTGCAGCTTTTCTGTAGCCCTCGATCCTCCCAAGTGTATTTTGAGAGCTTTGTCTTCTACAGACTTTTCTGATGAGGGAAAGCAAGAGCTCTTCACTCTGCAAGATGACCTTTTTTTGGAAAGGTTTCTTACATTGAGGTTTTCTCCAAGCCCTACAACTGCTGATTTTGGGGAAAAAAAGAAGAACATTGTGTTTGTTGTATTTGTCTTTCCAAATGTTCCTTTGATCTGTGGGTTGTGTTATCAGCGTTCTGGTTTCTTAGGGTAGTGAGGGTGTGTCTGTGCATGCAACTTAGTACCTTTGCCATACCTTTTGTCTGCTCCTGAACAAATATTAGAATAGAAAGCCCAGCAGTTCTGCCATAGTAGTGCTCCTTTGACTGGCTCTTGTGTGGTTTAAAAAGTTATGATTGTATTTGGAAGGGTTTTGATTTATGGAAGAGAAAGGTAAAATGCAGGTTAGATGAGAAATGAGTATCTGCAGTTAAAACAGGTTTAAATTCTTTCCTGCCTTTGATGCTTCTAGATGGCCCTTCCTTTGTGTTAGCAGTAGGGATCAGTAAAAGAGAACTCAGTTGTACATGATGTTGCAGATTTTTAGAATAGGAGGGGGAAAGTGCATTTAAGCACTGGTTATGCTTTCTCACTCAGAAAGACCTTATTGTTGACTATGGAAAAATACCTTGGCATTCTTTCACTATCACATCTCTTCATATCAGTTTGTCATGCACTGAAAGGGAGAAACAAAGAATTTATTTCTCAGCTTCACCTGAAACTTCAAAAGTAATTGTATGGTTAAGTTGCAATCAGCTTAAGAAGACTTACTGGATTGTAAAATGAAATACATTTTTAACTGAAGTATTTGTTTCAAAACAAACTTTATTTACTGAGAGTTTTTATTTATCCTTAAATGATGCCAAGCTAAAAACTGTTTTCAGTGTGCAAGAACTGAAAAAGGTCAAATCATTCTGCTGATTTTAATTTTTTCTGATTTGCATACCCTGGTAAATTTCCCAGTGGAAACTGATTCCTTTACAAGAATTTTAAACCTCTCTGGGAATAAACTTGCCTTCTTTGCTTTTCTTGGTAGACTTTGGAAACGGTACACAAACTTCACCAGTGTCTGCAAGTTACAGGGTGAAAAGCACTGAATGATATGGATCACTGCTCTAAGCCTCAAAGCTTGCAAAGGAATTTCATACTCCTATTTCAGCTGGAATAGTGTGTTCTGTTAAAAAATCTTGTTTAAGTCAGGATGTACATACCAATGGCTGGATGCAAATAAGAAATACACTTTTCAGTTGCATAGTTGCTACTGCACTGTGCAGATAAGTGCTGTCTGTGAATATCTGGGACTCTCACTTCAGAAAGCATACAAATTGTATTTATTGCTTGTACTGAAAGTCAAACCTCTCCTTTAAGAAAATGAATTGCAGAGTGTATAGACCATTAGCTATTTCACTGTATGCTCTGAAATGTTTCCCATAAAGTGAGTTGTAAAATTATTGATGAGGGTAAATTCAGAAGATGGGATTGCTTTTTTAAATTGTGTGTGTATTACAACTGCTAAGGTGTAATTTTGCCTTTTTACTTTTTATTAAAGGTGGCCAGGGCTTTTGATCAGTTTACTATGACCTTCTTTTTAAACTGAGATAAAAATTATTAAAGAGGCTTCAAATTCAAAATCAGAATTAATCTTGTACAAATTTTTTTATCAACAATTTGCGTCTTAAGGATATGAGGTTTTCCCTCGACAATTCACTGCAGGTATAGAGTTTGGCATTCTAAAAAAACCCTGCTCTTTCATTTTGATAATTAGCCATGATAAGTGCCTCCCTATGTATGTTTGGGTTTTTTTAAAGGGTGGTGATCCTAAAGAACATTATATTTTTAAATGCTGTAAGAGCTTTCAGTTAAATGACTTACAGAAATGCAGTGTTGTAACTTGTAAAGCTCCCTTATGCACTTTTTTCCTTCCTGTTTTGTTTTTGTTTTTTCCAGGTATGCATTCCTCGACAGCCACAGAATTATTTGTTACTGGAGCTTTGCCAACCTCTGGAACATTTCCACCAACCTCTGCTTTATCAGCGTATCAGCACCCCAACACCTTCAGCAGCAGGAACTTTGCTACTACCCCTTCTCTTACTCTTCAAGATGCTACTTTCAGTGCTACATCCAACGGTCTCCTAAGCACCCACGATCCTTTATTACAGATTAAAACTTCCCAAGGCACTGTTCCAACTGCTCTGACATTCGAGCGCCTGGGCAGCTCTGTTCTGAGTAGCAGTGTACCCCCCCAGTCATCAACATATCGTTCTGCTCAAGAATCTGCACCCCATCTCCTGCAGCCTCAGTTCAGTTTGTTGCCTTCGACCCTTGGAGGAGCTCAGCAGGTGTCTCAGGCCTACAGCACATCTGTCTTCACTGGTTCCACTGCTTCCATGGACAGGGCACTTCAGCGAGAATGTAGTGTTATTAAACACCACCAGCGGCCTTCGAGTACTCAGTCTGTGCAGCCTCAGCTGACTGTTTCACAGCATTCCTTACACAGCTATTTAACAAGCACCAGTGGAGTTAACTTCCAGGATACATCTAGGCACTCAACATTGTCCTGCAGTCCAGCTGGGGACGTTACTCAGGTGAGCAATGGAGGACCACAGCAGAAGACCTCCCAAGTCACAGTGGAACTTGCTCAGTCGTACACATCTGCAATCCCATCGCCCGGCTTTCCATCTGCTTCCACAGCAAAAGTGAAAAACTGTGCCATGAAGCAGCCTCCGAGGTCAACAAAGACCCCCAAACCTCAGAGCGTAGCTCCCACTGTGCAGACACAAAGCTATGCCAAAACTGCACAAAACCAGAGTTCTGTCATTACAGGCCAAGCACAGATCTATTCTACAGCACAGCTCCCCAGCCTCTTGTCGGTCAGCCAGTCCCAAAATTATGTTTCATGCCAGGCTCAGAATGTGCCACCTGTCAGCCACTCACAGGATTTCTCATCCAGCAAGGTTGAGAAGCTGCCCTCGCTGTATAAAACATTGACTTTTTCTGGGCCATCGCAAGCTATTACTTCTGACAGTCAGACTCTAAATTACTCCTCAGAGGAACAGGTGTTGACCTCAGTTCCAAATGAGAACTACTCTGGGCAAATGAGGGAACTTTCTTCAGTCAGCCAAGCTCAGAGCTACTCTTCTGGTCACTCTCAGGGTTTATCTCCAGTTACCCAGTCCCAAGTTAACTTTTCATCTCAGTCACAAGTTTTAGCAGCTGTTAGTCCTTCAGAAAGCTATTCTTCAGGGCAGTCTTTAACATTAACGTCGCCTTCTCTTTCCTTTAATGCCTCGCCTCGGGTACAAACTCTTCCAGCCTCGAGTCCTAATCAAAGCTATATTTCTTTACATTCTTCTCAGAACTCACAGTCACAAGAATCCTCCTCTCCGCAGTCTCAAAAGTTTTTGCCATCTGTCCAGTCTCCTTTTGCATCCCCAGCTCACTCCCAGACGCTGCAGAACAACAGACCTTCCTCAGAAACAAAGTCCTATGTTAAAAGGAAGTCTGACTCTAACTTGTATGCCTCGTCGAAACAGGAGGAGGAGTTATCAGTGCAGGACATGCAGGCATTGCAACAGCAAGCAACTCTTGAATCTTCCACTCAAAGTCTAACAGAGGAGGAGATGAACACTCAGGATGCATCCTATAGGGTGTCAAAAGCAAATGACAGATACTCCCAAAGCGTAATCAGAAGCAACTCTCGTCTCGAAGATCAAGTTGTTGGACTTGCTCTTCAAGGAACAAAAAAAGATGAAAGAATGGTCAGTTCTGTGGAACAGCTTTCCCAACACATTGGCCATATCAGCAGCCTAAGCCATGATATCAAAAAAACAGCTAATTTAATGCGAACAACGCAGGGAGCTGTGAGTGCCAAGGAACTAAACCAGCAGCATTCTCTTATGCATAAGGTACATGAAAGTAAAGCTCAAGAGCAGCAGGGCCAAGTCATTAGCACGCCCCAGCAGGTTCAGCCTCATGCTTTAAGACATGGTCATCAGCTGTGTCTGCCCAGTGCGCAGGTACTGCTGGAGTCAACCTGTGACTTGCAGATTCTTCACCAGTCAATCCTGCAGACAGGTTTAGGACAAGCGAAGGCATCACCGCAAGTGCAAAGAATACAGAGTCCTCAGCAGGTGACACATCCATTCCTTCAGATGGATGGTCACATTGTTCAAAGTAATGGGGGTCATTCTCAACAACAGCTTCACAGTCAGAATTCAGAAATAATGAAAATGGACATTTCTGAGTCTTCAAAACCACTGCAGCAGCATTTGACAGCAAAAGATCATTTTACTCAGACAAATCAACATGATGCAAAAAATCAATTTGTTTCTCTTAGTTCAATATGCTTCCCAGAATCTATACTCCTCTCAGATGAGAGGAATATATTATCCAATGTGGATGACATCTTAGCAGCAACAGCAGCAGCTTGTGGAGTGACACCATCTGACTTTGCCAAATCAGCTTCTAATGAAGAGGAAATCCAAACTGTTGAAAATAGTGAGGAGTCTAAAACGCAGTTCCGATCATTGGATTCCAGACATGTGTCTTCTGTTTTCAGTGCCTCACCTACTGTAGTTGGAAAGCCAGCCAGCAGAAATAATATTTCTCTGAATGGAGGCCAAATTACGCTCAATCTTACCCCAGTGTCAACAATACAGACAAAACCTGTGAACCTGGATCAGCAGCACCTTGAAACTTCTGATCAGAGTGTGCCAATAAGAATGACCTCTCCCACCCTCGGTCCTGGTCAAGAAGAGCAAGAGGCTGTTCGAGTGAAAAAGCAGTCTAGCATCAGTCATGAATCTGAAGAAGATAACGATGCTTCTGTTGATGGTACACTGAATGCAAGGGACACAGAGTTTGTTTCAAGTGGCAGGAGCCTAAGTGAGGAAAGTGCTGCTTCAGAGAATGATTTTAATATGGGTGGTGATGATGGTACAGTAGCAGGTAACCAGTCAAAGGCTCCGTTGCGGCCGCTGTCTGTGCCCCAAAGTGCAGATGGAGCCATTAATAGAACTGAAGAAGAATGCCAAGATTTAACTCAAGGGAACCTTCAGAAGAAAAAAAGCAAAGGAAAAAGCCAAAACAAAAATGCTGCAGAAGATGACAGTGCAACTCAGAAACAGGTAAAAAGGAGTGGACAGTGTAAACGTCAAAATTCAAGAGGAAATGATTCATGTTTCACATACTCTTCTCCTGTTTCTGAAGGTTGTTATGATACTTACCAACATCAAGAAAGAATGAGGCAAAAAATTAAAGAAGTTGAAGAAAAACAACCTGAAGTCAGAACAGGATTTATTGCATCTTTTTTAGACTTTTTAAAGTCTGGGCCTAGGCAACAGTTTTCCACTCCAGCTGTACGAATGCCAAACAGGACTAGGAGACCAGTCACACAAATAGTTCGTGCCCCTTGCCTGCAGCCCTCTGCAAAGCCTCAGCCAGCAGCAGCACCACCTGTGGCTGCTGAGGTCAGTGGAGAAAGTCCAACCAAAAAAGCCGATGAGGAACTTAAGAAAAATTTAGAAACGTTGCCTTCCTTTTCTTCTGATGAAGATGATTCTGTGGGTGGGAACCATGATCTTCAGAAGAGCATCTCTACTGCATTGTCAGCCCTGGATGAAACATCTGACAAAAAGATCAGATCAGGTAAAATGGTTACTACAAGTGCATGTGTTGAAGGAGATTTTTGTAGCTGATGGGGCAAAAAAAAGAATAATTTTATCTCTCTTCAGGTAAAAGTTTTGAATTGGTTTGGTTATGGCCACAATTAAGAGTCTTCTTTAAAAGGTGTATTGACTATGGACTAAAATAGTGTTTTCCACAATAAGAAAATACATAAATAAACTTTTTCATGCTACTTAAGTAGGACTAATGCCAAAAAGTTATTTTAGCCTGGAGTTGGAATAATGTGTGTGTTCTCTTCAATTCTGGCATAAAATACTAAATATGATTTTCATCTGGAAACATCAACAAAACATGTCAGAGGTACTAAACCTATTTTTTAAAAATGCTAGGAAGAGAATATATGAATAATTGCCATCAGCAGGTGATAAGTTCGGCTAGGTAAACACATTTTCTGTGGCTTGAAGTTGCTCTCTATGTGTGTGAAACAACTTTTGCCCTTTGGCTGGGCTGGTCCAAGGCAGGAGTCATTTGAGCCATATTGATCAGGAGTGTTGTAGCTCCATGTGTGTTGATAGGTTGCTAACAAAAGAACAAAATCTGGGAAGGATTGGTTTGGGCAGCGAGGGGCAGGCAGCCACGACTGATCACAGTATCAATTACTTTTTCACACACTTTTCAGTGTCACTTGTGTTATATCTATGCTGTACATCCATGTCCAGAGCTTTTAACTGATGCTGCTTTGTTTTGAGGTATTGTCAGCGTAGAGAATGTTTTTGCCTTGACAGGTCTCTTCAGTAGATATTTTTTCCCCCCTCTGGTAAGCAATTAGAAACTATCCAGCCAGTCACATAATTGTACTAATTCCAGAGAAATACCACTGTCTTCCAAAGTAATCACAGGGAGAAAATGAAACATTTCTTTAACTCTTCTCAGGATTCAGAACCCATGACGTGTAAGCTGATTCTTAAAGAGAGAGAATGAAGTAATGGTTTCCCTTTTTAGATTGAAGGAGAGAGAGAGAATTTTTTTCTCTAGGTGTGGCATGATTTACTGAAAATTACACAGCAAAATTAAACTTGAATTGTAATAAAATCACGCATAAGATACCGGAAAAATATTGTAGAAAATGTGAGATGTTGAACAATACTTCATCTTAATTACTATTCTGTTTTTTTCTGTGGCTATTTCTGTGTAATTATGTTAAGTGCATGGATTTCAAAAAATCTGTTACAGAGGATGAAGTTCCTTCTGTGTCTTTCAGTTGAATGTATGTTTCAGACAAGAAAGCAGTGATTGTTTTTTCTCCCAGAAAGCTGGAATCTGGACAGTGCCATGGCGTGAGCCTCTTGAATTTTGTTAATTTTAATTTGTCATTTCTGTGTACAATGTCCAAAGAAATATTTCAATTTTTTTTTTTTTTGTTGGGTGAGCATTTCCATTAGCGTTTCATTTGCAAGTAATTTCTTTTACAATATTATTGTATCTTCTTTGTTGTCCAACTTTTATGTCACCAATTTCTTGAATTCACCTTCCTGTTTTGTGGCACACAAGATGGTTTGTACAAGATGCTTAATAGTGACATCTTGCTTGCTTGCTGGTTTTCTAGTAATTCCCCCTTCTATCTGTTTTTGCAAATAAGTATAGACAGACAAATATTAAAACATATCTTTTGTTGATAGTATTAATTAGTGTATGTACCTTTATCTGCTGTTCTGACAAATATGTAAATATACCTGGGCAACTAATAATGGTGTGTCTAATTAAAGCTGTCAGAGCTCTCTTACACTGAAGAAATAGAATATATTTGCAATAATGTGAAGTGATGTATCTGGAATAACACATTTCACATTTCAAATTAACAATTTTACTGAATGGATTTAATGAATCTTCACTTACTTGGTATACAGCTTCTGCATTGACTCATTAATTTGACATTTAACTCATTTCTTTGGAGTTACTTCTGTTAAAATATGTTACATTTTATTTTTTATAAATTTTCAAGTGAAAAAGTCAACAACTAGCAGTGATTGTAACAAAACCATAAAGTAGTTTAAATTTCCTGAGTGATGTTAATAATTGTATTATAGTTACTATAACTTGATTTATTTTAGATCAGCAAGTCAGTGTTAGAACTAATGCACGCAGAAGACTGTAAAGTAATATCTAAAAAGGATTCTAATTTTTTTCAGGTGGGAAAGAATAATTTTGAAAGGTGGGACTTCTCTTTGGCTCTTTGGAATAGAGGAAAAAAGGAATGTTCTTTTCCCTTCTTTGTTTTGTATCATCAATTCTCATTGCTCACCTCTGTTAATATTAAAAATCATGAGGCCATTGCTAAAGCTTTAATCTGGAACTTCCAGTTACATTATCACAAGATATAAATGATAAATGTCCAAAAGTCACACAGAAAATGTTTTCATATTTCACGTGTGTTTCTCTTTCTGCAATCCAATTTCAAAAGACTTGACTTACCGGCAGATAACAAGATTCAGTGTTGTAACCTTTACTGTTGTATTTGCTTATTGTCACAAAGTACAACAGTGTTACCTGGTGTTCGTGTCTGTAACTATCAAATTGTTTTCTAAAGCATTCAGTTCTATTAATTCCAGATGCTAACAGATGCAGCAGTTTAATACAAACAGAGGTATATTAGCTACAGTATTTTGGTTTTGTTTAAGATTAGTTGTGGTCAAATACTGCTTCTATTTTAACTCCTAGAACAGGTGTTTTTCCTAGAATAGTTGCTTTTAATATAAATTGTAACAGAAAAGAAGGAAAACCTAGTTCCATATTCATTCCTAATCCTTGATAATTTAACCAAAATTTGGATTTTTTTCTTCAGAAGCTGAAAAGGGTACAGTTGTTACTGCTGCTGCCTCCACCACCAGTGCTGTAATAAAGCAGGAATCTCCACAGACAACTGCTCCTGTAGGCAGTGTGCAGGAGAAAATGAATCCAGCTGACCCCATAAAAGTAGCTCAACAGGATGCTGTGACTTCAGAACAGTTGGCAAAAATACAGGAGACTGTTGCAATAGAAGGCTGTACTGATGAGGAGAATATGGACAGTGAAGGAGAGGGGATGTACAGAGAACGTGATGAATTTGTAGTGAAGATTGAAGATATAGAGACACTAAAGGTAATCTGAATATTTGCTGGGGGGAGGGAAACACAGCACAAAACCCCTGCATATGAATTTAGCCTCAAGAAACTACCAGAAGAGGAAAGGCTGCAGACTAGTTTTCTCTTGCTATTCTAGTATTCCCTGATTGTTGCCAAAATGCCTTGAAGGTGTCTTTCTAGTGCAGATTACAATCACATTTTGAATGTACATGACCCATTTTATGCTACATACATATTAAAGTAAATCTGTGTGCTGGTAACCTCTGTTAGAACTTGGAATTACCTGTTTTAATATTAAAAAGCATAATTTTTTTCAGAGGCAGTTGATTACTTTTTCTTTTTTAAAGATAGGAGTAGACTTTCAAAAGTAACTTTGCAAAAGAACTAGAGTGGAATTGGCTTCTGGTTTTTTGTAAGAAGTTCTGCTTTGTATCTCAACAAGAAACAGTTTCTTGAAGCAACCAGTACAACTCCTCTCATGTGAATTTATGTGAATTTCCTTGTTGACTTTGCCTTTTTCTTTGGGTTTGGTGTTGTTGCTTCACCATTTTAATTCTTCTGTATGTCAGCCTTTCCTTTTGTGGCTATCATAGCCAGCAATATTCTTACTGTTGGAAAATTTCTAATATTTTTGATTACTTGTCTCTGTGCTCATCCTCTCAAGCTGCAGTTTTAAATTAATTAATGTTGCTTTGTCACATGAGGCAAGTGTTATCAGTTTGAAATATTCCCTTGTCAGTTATAAAATGGATTAAAGTATGTTAGGAAATATTTTGAATTTTAAGTTTGTTAGTTCAAGAGTCATGAAAAATTAATCAGAGCTTGACTACATTTTTCAAAAGGTTTATTTGAATTAGTAGTATCTATAGAAAGTTCTCATTTAAGCTGATAATTACAAACTTTCCTTGATGCAAGCAGGACTTAATAACTGTAGTGTTGGAATTTTAAATTACTTATTTACATTTTATCCTTGGGTAACTTCCTTAGAAAATGTGATGCACAAACACATTTCTAGAAGAAAAATAAGCAGTGTTTTTAGCAATCAATTTTATGTTCTTCCAGGTTGCTTTGCAGACAGGAAAAGAGCCTCCAGCTATCTGGAAAGTACAGAAGGCTTTATTGCAAAAGTTTGTTCCTGAAGTGCGTGACGGACACAGAGAGTTTGCTGCTACTAACAGTGTGAGTCTTCCAAATTCCTTGGGAAACTTCATGGGAGTTAATGCTTCCTTAATGCAAGTCTAGGAAACTAAATACAGTGTGATTCTGACATACTTTCTTAGCAATCATCTTAGAGGGAAGAAAACCCCTCCAACTCAAACTCTCCCTGAATACATCCATGGACTGATTTTTTGCTTTCCAGCACGAGGTTTTTGGTATCATTTTGGCTGTGTAAAGGAACAAGTTTTCCTGACCAGAATAAAGTCAGTGGAAGGAGGCTTGTGAACCAAGCAGTATTTCTGCAGTAGGAGCGATACAGAGAGCATTTTAACAGGCAATTTTAACAATTTTAACAGGCAGCCCCTTGCCAGGCAGATAATGCTTTTGGGGTAACACATGTGAAGAATAAAATAAAGGGAGAAAAAGAAGCCCTGAGTACCTTCCCTTACCTTATTGTCCTCAGTTTTAATTATTATCTGGAAATCTGATGGAGAATTTTGCTTAAATTATAAATGCTGTAGAGTGGCTTATTGTTGTACTTAAACATGGGATGGTTTATACTGATTTTTTTCTTTAGTACTGAAATTTTTCCTTGTTAAAACTGACAAATTTTGCTTAACAGATAAACTTGTGGTTTAGTTTTCTTTCCTTGTCTTTTAGTATCTTGGGTACTTTGGAGATGCAAAGACAAAATACAAACGAGTGTATGTGAAGTTTGTTGAAAATGCAAACAAAAAGGAATATGTCAGAGTATGCTCAAAAAAACCACGAATCAAGCCTGTCCAGTCAGCAAGGTATTTTATTTCAATTTGTTTTCCATTTTTCCATATTGTTTTCCTATTAAGAACACATCTATTTAAACAAACAGGAGTTATAACTTTGAAGTATATTAATTGTGCTTTAATATAGAAACTGAGAACTGTCTGGTTTGCTTTAAGAAATTCAATGTAAATTACTGCCTTGTCTTCCCTACTCCATTCTGTTCCATAATGAGTTATTTTGGAGATGTTAGGGTTCCATGTGTTATTTCTAGGTCATCCTTTGCCATACAAGCCTGCTAGGGCAATGATTTTAATTTTCTATGTATTGTTTTCTCATATCCTGTGGACTTTGCTAGTTAGGTAGTTTTTTCTGGATTGGTTTAATGATCATTCTGTCCCAGTATACTTGAAGTACAATGCTTTCTTCACAATCCTGGAAAGTGAATTTAAAAACAGATGTTCATGACAGTGTTCTTCATTCAGGAAAACACTAGAGTTTTAAGTCTAGTTTGCTCTTAAAGGAAGCAGTGCCATCAGATAACCTATTTTATGAAATAATCCTTTTGTACTAGAATTAGCTAGGATTTTGATGCTCCTTTTTTCTTGGGCTATGGAAGACTGTTCCAGTACCTATTCTCCCAGTGCTCTGAAACAACCCCCTCTTTTAACAAAACATCATTGTGATTAGCTTGTTATGATTATTGTGTTCTCCCAACACTGCTTTTGGCTTTTCTTTCTGTTTGCACTGCATGTTGTGTTTCTGGAGAAATCAGTCAGATCCCACCTCTGTCTGTGTTTCACTGAGCTCCATCAAGCGAGGTCTTTCAGCTTCCTCGTTTGGGGCAGTCTTTCCATTCCTCTCATCCTTCTACTGTCTGTTGTCTCCATCCATTTTGGTTTGAAATCTCCATTTCTGACAGATGTCTAGAATTATTCTCAGTCTTTCAGAATATACTAACTTTGTTTCTGCTGCACATTTCACTGCTTTCCCATCTTGACAAAACTCTTCTCTAACACTTCCCAGGATTGTATTCCCTGCCATGCTCTCAAAACTGTATTGTGTTACTAGTCCTAAAGTACAGAACTTTGTGTTTTTGATATTAACATTCCTGTTTGTTTTCCTGTTTTGAGAGGTGGGGAGAGAAAGGCATTGTCTGGTCAAGTATTATTTCAAAAATGCAGTAGTATATAAAGTGTGTATGACCTAATATTCAGTTACAGTGTAATAAGTGTATGTAATCAGTGGGGAGAATATTCTGGTTCAGTAAGATTATAGATACTTTATTACTGCCAAAACTTGTGTAGTAATTATATTCATAAAGATTCTCTTCATAATATTGCAGGACTATTCACTGCAAACCTAGTAATAGCAACATCAAACCCCCTGATCCACCAACACCAAAACCAACAACAACAAAAGTCTCTTCTGTGAAACCCAAAGCTAAACAGCCAAAGGTAAAGGCTGAACCACCACCAAAGAAAAGGAAAAAGTGGAAAGAGGAATTTTCATCTTCCCAGTCTGATTCTTCACCTGAGGCCCAGAGTGAAGAAGATGGTGAGTGATATACCATTGCTGACACCTAGGCCCATTTGAACTGAACTGAGAAGAGTATTACAAAATTACATTGTTTGACCTTGCACATTTTTCTGTACAAGCCTCAGAAAGAAAATAGAAAATCTGACATGCAAAATGAGTTTCTTAAAACCTTTCAGTTGCTGTTGGTGTATGAGCAAACGTGTACAATTGAAGTTATTTCAAATGTAGTTTATTTACCACTTGTGACAGGTACAATTGCAGGAGGAGAAGCCAATTTGACTTTTGAATACATCTTAAGAATGAGATTCTTCATTTGTTTTCTTTTGCAACTGAATGTCATGTCTAAAATAACATTCCTGTAATGTTTGCCTGCATGCAGATGTGGGCAGAATTCAGATGCTGCTGATGTTTTTTTTCAGAACCCAAGGAGAAAAAGCAGTTGACTTTTGGCTGCTTCATGCTTATCTGAATGCCAGCTGTTCAAATGTAGCCTGCTGAGCAGATTTGCTATTGAGACATTCATAGAACATAGAGATTCAATGTTTGCAGGAATTCTCCAGCAGAAAAAGGCATTTCTGAAGTTTACAGTGTTTTTATGGGTTACTGTGGTAGCAGATTTACAGTGCATTTTTCAGAGTTCTTTTTGTTTATTTCCTGTATGTTTGAAGCAAAGCTATGTATTGCTCAAACTTTATTATTGCTGCCTTTCTTGGTGACTTTTAAGCATGGATAAACTATCACTGTTGTACTGGCACACTGCCTCTGTGGGGATAGCACCTTTCAAATATTTTTCAAGCAAACTTGCCCAAGTAACAATGTCCATATTCAAGACCTCAAGTAACCTGGTGATTACTGCCATCTCTGAGGAAGTTTAACAGCTTTGCTGGCTGAATCACTGCAAAACTCTGGTGTCAGACATGGAGCCTATAAAAAACTGCAGAGTGCTTACTGATGACTACTCTGTGTGCATGTTAAAATTGCTGTCTGTGAAAAAATAAAGGCTTCCTCAGAGTAAGCAAAAGTATGCCTGCATTGCTTCACTGATAATTTTTTGGGGTTTTGTGAGTTTAAAAATCAGATGTGATTGACTTCAATGGTACATAGGCTCCTAAGTGACATTAATATTCAGAAATTCTTCTTCCTGTTGGATGACTTCAAACTTTGCTATTTTGGGAGGTACTTGTCTTGACATGAAAATCAGGGCACTTAGGGCACTCCACTTGACTGAAGTTATTAATTATCCTGTTTCTCTGAACTTTCACCTACAATAATAGAAAAATGTTTAAATTCCTTAAAATATAATCTAAATGCTGATAGTTTAACAAATGGAACCATTTGTGCCATATTTGGTGTCTGCCCCTGTTTTTGTCCTGTAAGTAGTTTCTTGCAATTGACTGCACTGAATTTTAATCTCTTGGGGTACCAGTAGGGGTCACTTGTGTTTTGAGAGAGAAACCTTCAGGTTTGAAAAACACAAGTACTTTTAGGATATTGAAGGAAAAAAAATCATTCTGTCTCGTTTACTTTTCAGAGGTTGTACCTTCAGCTCCACTTGTTACTCGCTTTTTGAATACAAGAGCTATGAAAGAGACTTTCAAGAGCTACATGGAGTTGCTTGTTAGCATTGCCTTGGATCCAGACACAATGCAAGCCTTGGAAAAGAGCAATGGTACAGTATGTTTAACATTTATGTGTTCTTACTAGATGTTAAGGCTATTAATCAGTAAAGTAAGTGTTCTTTTAAAAAAAACCATAGACCTAACAAAATTCAAGTTACATAACATCATCTGAAGGATCTACACATATGTGCATGTATATATGTTTTTGCATTATCTCTTTGAACAATCAAAGTAACTTGGAAACACTGTTTTATCTTCTTTGCTGCATTAGAATTTTGCTGTGAATATCAGAATTGAGCTATTTGTTCCTACAGTTACTGTCCTTCAAACCTTAGCAAACATTTATTTTTTCTTGACTATGAAACTATGGAGTTTCAAGTGTGTTTGCCTTCTTCTGAAGAAATAGGCCTATAACTTTAAGTAGATATCATTCCTCCTACTATTAAAAATTCTGCTTTTTAAACTCTGAAATCTTGAAATCCTGATCAAAGAAAATTGTATTAACTCACCGTTTTTCTTTGAAGACAAAATATCTATTTGTTTATCCTAGTAGACTCCAGGGTACAAGTCAAAACTCCTATTTCTCAAAATTTAGTAAAACTCTCATGTTCAAAGATAAAGGTTCCAAAAGAGAAATAGTTTCATGTATTATTTATTTGCAAGCTGTTGCTTTGTACTACATTCTGTTTGCCTGTGTTTAAAAAAATCTTTTCTAGCCTCTCCTCTCCTGCCTCTCTTGATTTGTTTTGAGTGCGCATCAGTGCACACTAACCTCAAGATTTCAGACCCATGCATTATGTCAGCAGCCCCACTAAAATCAAAGTAATTGACTTTATAAATAAAAGGCTCCATACTGAGCTGTAAATTTTCATTCTTGGCCACAAGCCTATGTTCAACTGTATATTGTGCAATTCACAATATCATCAGATAACTTTTATCAGTAAGCACTTTCCTCAATTTTTGTTGTTATAAATGCCAGCAGGACATTTCTTGTAAAATGGAATAAAAATGTTAAAAACCACATACTTGTTTTTATAAAACTGCCACCTGCATTTGCACAGAAGGGGATTATCTAGGAATTGGTATAAAATTATCTCTAATATTTATGCTCTGTATTGCTCTAGCTTAATTTTTTCTTGAAGCAAAGGAAACTCAGAGAAGAAGGAGCAGGACTGCAGTCACCAATTAAACTTCATACTATGTACACGAGCTTTGTGGGCTGATAAAAAATATCTCTCACGTTTGAAATTAGATGATGTGCCAATTGCTTTATTTTTTTGCTTTCCACATTGTATATTAATAGGTCAAAGTATAGAATGAATATGAATCTCTTTATTGTGCATCTCTTAATAATCAACTGCTGTGGGTTTTTAATGTGTCTTTTAGATGAGTTACTTTTGCCTCACATGAGAAAAATTGATGGTATGCTGAATGACAATAGGAAAAGGCTGCTTTCCAAATTGCGCTTGGATCATGCTTTCAAGGTATTCTCTTTCAAATTCTAGGCTTTTAAAAGAGGTCTTTTAAGTAAATCACTGAATTCGTACCGTGCAAGCACAGCTTAAAACCCATTTGTAACAGAAGTGAATATGGATTTGAAAGAGATGCTATAAATTTAGTGCTTATATGTGGCATTTGGAGAACATTTTGGGGTGGAGGAGTTTATACTGCAAAGGTAAAAGTTCTAGTTTTACTCCTCATGCTTTCTGGTTTGTTCTCAAGTATTTTTTCCTTTAAGCTTTTCAAGTTTGCCAAAAGAAAATCTGTTTCCTGTCCTTCTAGAGCTTTTGGTTAAGTGATTGTATTGCCTGAAAATAAGCTTTTACCTGAAGTAGTTATGCTGTGGAGCAGATGTCTGAACCTCTTTGAAGTAGAGAACATGATCAGGGGAGTTGAAAACCAGGACAGAGGGATGCAAGAACAACTCATTTGTGTGCTCTTTCATGTATCTTCAGCATGGAAGGTTGAGAAATTGTGGATAACAAGCCCATATTACAGCAGCTTTGACGTGGTAATAAAAAAACAGGTCTGGATGTGGACAGGGAAGAGAGAAGCCGTACCATCTCAGTAGAGAGAAGGTAAACAGGAGGATAATCACTGTGCTTCCTACTGTTCCCACCCACCCTCCAAGCAACAATGCAGAGCTTGCAAGTGCAGGGAAGGGTATTTTCACTCATGGAGTCATGTAGGTTAGAAAAGATCTGTTCCAACTGTTAACCCAGCACTGCTGAGTCCACCACTAAACCCTGTCCCAAAGTGCCACATCTGCTGCATGTGTTTCAGAGACCACTTCCCTGGGCAGCCTGTTCAAATACTTCATAACCCTTCTGGTGAAGAAATCTTTTGTAATATCCACTCTAAATCTCCCCTAGCACACCATGAGGCTATTTCCTCTTGTCCTACTGCTTGGGAATAAGACACCTTTTTGTCAGTGTCTGTAATCAGACTGAGTATTTGTTCTTGTAACAGTTTTGAGGCAAACAACAGTAAAGCAGGGCTGACTATAAACACCATCACCAAACTTGCTCTTTGCCCCTCTTTCCCTGTCCCCTTATGCCCACAGTAGAGAGTCACTAGAAGAATAAGTGCTCTTCTTTGTACTGCTGTAAGCTTATTTTTGAGAACTGGGTGAAGAGGGACATAGAAGACTTGAAAGTTCTGCTCTTTTCCATCATGAAAACTCTTTCCCCATTCCATTTCTGGTAAATTTTGTGGCATATAAAGTGGCCTTGTTTCAGGGAGGAGATCACCAACCAGTGAAACATCTGTAATTCACACAATTCTTGAACTTTTTAAATGTTAGTTATGCTGTTTTCCCAACAGCTGAACAATTTATACCTCCTTGAACAGAATTTTTGTGGCTTTCTCCTTGCAGTAAAAATGCCCGGGGAGGGCTGTATGATTTCAAATGCACAAAGCCTCAGAGAGGTAACAGGTTAACACCTGCATTTCTGTTTTTCTGTTGTGGTAAGAATTTTGTGTTAATAGTTATTAATATAGATACCTCTTTTTGACCTGTCTGTGCAGAGAAGATAGACCAGTTAAGGGAAGATACAAATTTTTAGAATTTCAGTTCCATTCACAGTACACAAAAACTGAGAGGTAGTCAGGCTTGATTTTTTTCCCAGTTTAAGGGGAAAAAGCTACTCTAATTCTCTGTAATACCAACATGTGATTCCAGCTGCTGATTAAATTGGAGTTCATAGTGAATACAATAGCTTTGCTGTGTGTTCACTTAGAAGCAGGTTATGTATCATATCTGTAAAGTTAACTTAAGACTGTATTCCATCATATCATCTGCAAGGCGTTGATGGAGCTAATGGATGTAAGGAAGGGATCTGCTTGTGATGTCAACTGCAAGATAGAAAACCTTTTATATTTTTCTTCTGATGTGACAGTGCCAACTTGTGCCATCCTTGGGTCAATGTCTTGGGTTGAAATGAAATGCCTACGCGTCATCACAAGTGCTTGTGTTGGTTAGGAAAATGTGTTTGATGCTCTTTAAGATACAGGAGGTTTCTGTTCCACCTTTAATGAAATAACTAATTCAGATATTAGAGCTGAATGAGGCACTGAAGAAAGCAGTAAGTTAAAAGATCATTTGTCATGTGCTGGTATCATTCAGTTTGAATGTTTTTACTGTTCTGCATTGATAGGCATGGATGAATTTAATACTGATTTTCCACTGGATACAGTTAATATGGAATATGTTAGCACTGTATTACAAACCAAAGCAGACACTGAAGTTAGCGGTGTTTGGTAGTATTGCCTGTAACATTTTTTATAGTTCTAACAGTTTATTGCATTCTTTGGGTAATAGTTGTTATAAACAAAATTATATAATATTGTTGCTTTAGTTGAAGCTCAGTAAGTGAAGCATCTCAGCTGAAATGTGTAAACTCCATTTGAAAATAACCATATATCTCATGCTCCCAAAGATGCAGAAATCACTAGCATTTACTTCTCCATTCCAGTTCACATTTGTCTGGTTTAGGTCAGTGGTGTGGCCATGGAACTGTTCAGGTTCTTAGCAATTCTCCAGGGGTGGCCAGAGCCCCTTGACACTCCAAATCAGCCTTGAGAAAGACTTTTATAGTGGATAGCAAAACTGAAAAATTCAAACCTGTTTAAGTTTTTCCACTTGGAAAGTATGGCATGGAAGACCAAATACAGACAGATTGGCTTGTCTAGGTTACTGCTACCACTGTGCAGGAGATTTATTAGCTGTTTACTGAGAGGTTTGTTTAATAAAGTAAAAAATGGCTGATATAGATAAAGAGCTAATACATTATAGGCAGGGGAGGTTGTTGTAGGCAGATACTGTTTGTTAAAAGAAAATCTAAAAATTGAGTTAACTTCTTATTTTAACCCAGTAGTCCCTTTAAGGTCCTTAAACTGCAGCATTGATTCATTTTTCCATATGTGTATTTTTCTGCCTCATACTGGAGTGTAATACAAAAATGCATGTTTATTTAATGTGAAATATATTTTTCAGGGCCAGATTATGTAGCATAGCAGAACTGTTTGAAAGCAGCTGCTAACATAATGCTGTATTTGTTCAACAAAATTGTATTCAAATTTACTGTGCAAATAATGTAGAATTGAAGCTGACAGAAATGCAGAAATGTGTTAAAATGTCTTAAACTTGTACTTTTTTGAACCAGCCTTCTACTCCACTGTGCATAAGCTTTTCTACACTACAAATCTGATGAGATGCAACTGGTTTTGCAAATTTGCAAAATCTGGGACAAAACCTATGAAGATACTTAGGCATCCAGTCCCTGTGTGCCTGACTATGCATTAAATACTTAGAGATCTTTAAGTAACTTAGCTGTAGAGATTCTTGGGTAGAAATGGAATGGAAAGCAATTTAGAAGTCAAAAATTGCACTGTGGAGCTTTTTTCCCACCCTCTCTTTCTAGTGATGGAATCACAGATGTTAATCTGACATGCAGTGAAAGGATCTGCTGGTCTTGAAAAACTACAGTAGTCAGGAGCAGGTGGTCATGCTTTCCAAACCAGATTTGGTTGTATGATCTGACTAAGACACTTTGCCAGGTCTTTGTGGAAGAATAAATTTTTTCCTAATAGGCTTCACTCTAATGTTTTCAAAGAAAAATGACCAATTCATCATCAATGTGGCCATTCTTGATTTTTTCATAATCCTTTGTCTGTCTGTGTTCTGTTAAAGAACGCTTTGGAAAACTTTCCTGAACTGACAGTGGTCACTCGGGATTCCAAGACAAAGTGTGGAGGGACATCTGTGTCTAAGATCAAAATGAATGGTAAAGCTTACAACAAGAAAACACTGAGGGCTTCTAAATCAACCACTAAATCAGCACAGGTGAGTGAGTGAGTGAGTGTTACAGAGTTTGTTGCTGCCACCATCTGACTTGTGCTGTGATAACCATGTTTATATACAACACTGCCTCATGTACTAGCTGGTTTGGTTGGTTTATCAAAACATAAAATCTTGGAGAGAGGTGCTTTTTCTGTAACAAGGGAATGTTAACAACCAACATTTGATGATGTACATTGCATCATTATTATATGTGAAAAACAGTTTGTCAGCTTCCTGGGCTGTTGCTGGAACAGCAACAATTTGGCTTCACCGTGGCTGCTGTAGATCACCATAGTAACAGTTTCTTACACTTGATGCAAAGTAAATGACACAATGGCTTCCAGATCAAAATTCTAATAAAAATAGTGTTAATAAATCTGAGATCAAGTAACACTTCTTAAAAATTGACTTCTGTCTTGTTCCGTTCCTCGTTTTCAATGGCAGAATGAAGCTGTGTATCTTGAATTTTAAAACAAATTAAAAACAGCATAGAAAAAAATTGAGAAGTGCATATTGTTTATTTCCATAGAATTCATGGGGGAACACTCTAACTAGATTTGGCTAGCTTAGCCTCATCTCCCTGCAGTAAATAGTGGCTTGACTAATGACCTGTACATACAGCTCACACTCATATTTCTTGCCAAATTAAACTAAATTTTAGATACGTACAAATCAACCTTCTCAAGCACAAAGTCTGTGTCTTTTGCAATGACAGCCATCAGTCTGGTGGAATAATGGTTAAACTTTGGTACTTCTTGGAGTACTTCTAGAGAAGAGAGTGTCTTGCCCATTTTGGGCTTTTGCAGTGCATTCAGGATGACTGAAAGCATTCTTACACCTGGTTTTGCTAAAACAACGTGGGAAGTGGAGATGGGAGATAATTATGATATAATGGGAATCACAGTTTGCCAGATATGTCACAATAATGATTTGAATTAAGCACTCAGTTTCTGAATTGTTGAAAAAAAGTGTTTACAAAAGAAAATGTCTGTCATGTCTCTTGGTAAATAACATGAATTTTCCTAAAATAATTGTTCTTTTTGCAGGAGTTTACAGTAGATCCAGAAAAAATACAGTTGTATTCTTTGTATCACTCACTCCATCATTACAAATATCACATATATCTAACATGTAAAGAAGAGGTAAGTATTTTTCTCATTTTTTGCATTTATTGAGGGAATTAATAGAGGGATTTGTGTCCAGCCTCAGAGACTGTTCTCTTATTCTTGGTAAATGAGTATGGATGGAGGCCTCCTATTTTAATTAATTCTTTATGCAAACAAAGGCTAAACTCACCACAGGGGTTGCCCCTAAGGGGAACTGCTGCTCAGAACATTCAGAGGTGAGGCTTGCAAGGTTTGTGGGATTCCCTGAAGTGTTCCTGACTGTTATCCAAAATAAACAGAACAGATGTTATCAGTGTATTTAACTCCTTGGATCTAAAATGGTTGGAGTTTTTTGCCTTAGAATGCCACGCCTTTATTTCTTCTGCAAATCTTTGGTGGAAATATTTCAGGTAGCAGAAACCCAAGAGTTGATCTCTGGCTTGGTTGTTAAGAATGCATTTTGGGGGGCATTACCCTTGCTTTTAAAAATGAAATGTTTTCGGGCAGAGAAGGTTTATATTTAACTGCAGACTTTTATAAAAATGAAAATTCTCCAATTCTGGCAGCCTAACGTGTGTGTGTGTGCATCTCTCATTCCGCCTCCTTCTCTTTTTTGAATAGATTTCTTCTGTTCAGAAGACGAGTGCAGATCTAGGCCAGGAAGAGATTGTGCAGCTGTGCATGAAAAACATAAAATGGGTGGAGGATCTTTTTGAAAAGTTTGGTGAACTTTTGAATCGTGTCCAGCAGAAATGCTCATAACAAAAATGTATCCCAAATCCCACATTTTTCTACGGCACTAACCTGATGGAACAGAAAGCTCAGAGAGAGGCTCTGATTTCTTTTACAATGCCAGACTGCATTCTTGTTTGTAGCCATTTTTATTTCTCTTTATGGAACTTTGTGCCTTGGCTCATGCTAAGGAAAAGTGATGCTGCCAAGGAAATCAGTCCTTTGGAGATGGAACTAAACATAAACCTAACCACATTTTTAACCTGAAGAGTTATTTTCTATTTTGTAAACTATTGGATAACTTAGTTTTATTTTCAGAAATGTTTTTGACAAGTGATAAAGCATGCACTACATATACTTATTTTCTTTTTTATTGCTCAACAGATAACAACACTTAAAATACTACAGCTTTTTCCATCCCTGACTTAAGTGAGAGAAAAGTCAGTGTTGGGGTGAACTAATTTTTACATGTCTGGCCACCAAATTTAGAGTTTTGTACATTTTGTGAACAGAGCCGGAGTGACATCAGTTTCTGCATATGTATATTGCCATCATAAAATCCAGAAATTTCATTATGCTTTATGGACTCCTTTTACTATTGTCATGTTTGGGAGACCAAACATGGAGTTGGTGCAATCCTATGACTGCTTTTGTGTCAAATTATATTGTAATGAAAGACAATGACCTTAACTATTTTCCCTGTTTTGAAGAAAAAAATATTTTCCTTTATACTGTGTTTTTTTTTTCTTTTGGAAAAAAAAAATTCAATTGTACATTTTATCTCACTAATAGTTGTATTTTTCACAGAGGAAATATTGTGGTTAAAATTGTTACATGTATCTTTGTAATACACTTTCCATTGTTTTCAGTAAATCCTATTCATTTATATGTTGATTTTATATTGTAAACGGTGTATCTCGAGGTAACCCTTTTGTTTATACAGGTTTGCTTCAGTGTTAACCAGAATAATGCATAATGCATACTAGACTAGTTTTGCTTTAAGTGTAGTTGTGTTAGACACTGCAATTATTTTCTGGTATGTGAAAATAAATTTCTTACTAAACTAGCACTTGATTAACTGAGAGTTTAAATGAAGAGCTACTACACTTTATCTTGGTCAACAAAGATTGTTGATTGAAAATAGACTATATGCAGTGTTAAACACAGCTTACATAATTGTTTGTAGAACTGGCAGTTGCAGAGCTGTTCTCTTTTTGGTGCCTTTCAAGTCTTCAGACATCTTTGTAGCTTTTCTCCCCCTCCAGGTTGTTAACACTTAGTAGTGCCACTAGTCACACTCAGACAATGAATGTAATGGGCTCTAATCAGGAGAACATTTTCTTTAAGTTTGCCAATAGAATGCCTTACTGAGTCATTCAGAATGGAGATGTACTCTACTGGCGTCCTAAAAAAAAAAGTCATGTTGGTCTTTTTTCAGATAATGTCGAAAAAAAAAATTCATTCCTTTATCCTTTTACTGCCACTTAGTGCCTTAATTTCAGCCAAGAGAGCAGGGTTCACTATTCATTGGCCAAATGAAATAATGTTCATTGCCATGTGATCTTTCCCCCATGTTTTGATGCTATTTAGTTGTTAAATATTCATTAGACTGTAGAACTATAAAGAGTTTAATGAATAGATGTGAAAATGAAATTATTTGATCTTGAGTAAGCAAATAGAGGCTTGAATATTAAAGTATGTACAGAATTTTAGCTGATTAGATTTAGAACCTTGTAGGATGTTTACCATATTTCCAAAGCTTTTCATCCTTAAAAAGCAATAATTCTCCTTTACAATATGTGCAGACTACAATGAACAGAAATTGGTATGTGCCCTTGCCTTTTTTTAAAGCCTCTTCCTCGTGGTTTTGCTTGAAAAAGGGAGGTCACAGTCGTGTTAATGACACATTGTGCTACTGCTGTGTCTGCAATTATCAAGGAGAGCGAGGTGGGTTTGGGGTTAGGCAGAATGTGCAGATTGTTAGAGCAATCATGGAGCTGATTCATTCCCATGGTGAAAAGAGGGGTAGCTGTGGGGGTAAGAAATTTCTATAGTTTCAGTCCTGCTGGGTCTGGTAGGAGCTCAAGTTTGTAGGGTGAAACCAAACAGCAGTTACCAGCCTTGGCAGATAAAGCAGATAAAAGTAGATAAAATGATTTTAATGTAAATGTGCACACTGGAGGTACAGTAGAAAGGTGCCTGGTACACTCTTCAGTCACTGGTGGGCATTTCCAAGGTTACTCAGTGCATCCCCTTACTGGGATGGCCGGCAGTGGGTGTAGATTCATGAGAGGGAATTACTTGCCCAGGCAGAGTTCTGTAGTCATGCTGCAGTTTGGAAATTCCTAGTCTGTGGTTTTAAAAATCGTTAGAATACAGACTGAGGGAACAATGGAATCGGCTCCTTGATGCTGTAGTAAAGAGCTGGTCAGACTTTGTCTCTCTCACACCCCTTCCTAATGAAGCAGCAAGTTGAGAGAGTTCTCTGTGTTTTCTAGATCACCACTACTGTGTACTTACTCTGGATTTTGGAATCTAGAAGTAACTTTAGACAGCTGCTTTCAGTCCTTAGAAGCTGAAAAAAAAGAAGTGAGAGGCTTTTGGAGTAGCTTGTTCCCTATTTTAAAAAGGAAGTAATTTTAGCAAAAACCATTAAAAAAAAAAAAGGGAGTGGGGGGGCCAGGATGCTCTGCACTGCCATAGAAAGTGACCTGGCTTATTTTGGCTGTTTTGTTCCCAAGGCCAGTTAAACAAGCACTGTGCCTGTAGAAGACAGGAAAAACTTGTCTTGAATAACAGTAACTGCCCCAGACTATTAAAGATTAATATAATGGAGCTTCTGTCTTTGTCTTGGGGTGCAAAAATGGTGGCTGGATTGTTAATTTACCAAATTAGAATAAGTAAAAACATGGAACTCTTGAGTGTGTTGAAGGGTGATAAATCAAAGCAAAGCTTTGTTAACAGGATTGAAGAGGTTTTTTTATACTGAAGCAAACTTAATGAAAAAGTCAATGTACAAATTACTTTTTTTGCACAAGTATTTTGTTTTGTTGCATTTTAGATAATGAAGTCTGCACCCACACCTCAAAATTTTTCCCCTTGGAGAAACAGTGAGGTCTTCATCCCTTAGTATGACAGTGGAAACTGAGCACTGATTTGACTGCAAGAGAAGATGCACTAGGAAGGAACAAAGCCCTCCTTAGACTGTGAATTAGCAAAACAGGAATGAAACAAATTGCATAATCAGTTATTCGGCTTTGAATTCCACTGTTCTTTCCTTTAGTGTGGCCTCCCAGTTTACACTGGGTTTGGTTGTATTCAAATACAGCATTTCTCTTAAAGGCAGGTTTGCTTTGAGATGCTACTCCCAAAGGTTTGCTAGCAAAAAATCAGAGACAAAATTGGATTGAGAAATTGTTTCTGAAAACAGCTAAGGACTTTAGGGTCTTTGAGGTTCTGTGGCATGTATTGTATTCATATATTGTCAAAATGAAATACTACTTTTTAAAAAGTCAGATCTTACAGGCTGTCTTCCAAGTAAATGATTTCCATAGGAAATATATTTTAAATATTATTTAAATATTTACTACTATTTAAAACAATTTTAAAGCAGAAAAGCTAATACTATGGTCACAAAATGTCAGTGTGTCATCAACCATTTCTTATATTGTTGCCAGCACTTAACATTTGGTTTCTCTTACCCTATTATGAACCTGTGCATTTCACAGTGCACATTCTGCCATATTTTATTATTTAAGCTAATATTAACATGTCATTGGTAATAAATGCATGTTTTTCTGCATATCTGTTCCACATATGGCAAAAATGAAGCTAGGGCTAATTAAGAGACACTATGCATTCTTAGTCCAGATTTTCAGGTGGTCCATAATACAATGTATGGAAATGTGAAAAAGGACAGTTTTGTACCATTCATGATGTTATTAACTAAACCCATTAAAGCAAAAACACTTTTTAAACAAAAACCTTATAATGCTTAGTCATTTCTTATTAAAATATTAAGTCTTGAAAAGTTAAGATTGTTGAAAACAAATTGGCAATTTGAACTATATTTTCTGCTTGCAACATGAAGAAATACAGTTCCAGGGTTTGGGGTGGTTTTTTCCATTATGTTGCCTGAATTGAGCATGTCTGGCTGATCTGGATTTTTTAGCTCTGGGTTCTAAATGTTCTGAATTCATTTGTACAATACAGCTGCCAGATCTTGAGCTGCTGCAGTAAGTGAGGAGCCAGACTGTTGGGGTAAGAGAGTGATTCAGGTGGGGTTTACCTGAATTTTAGTATTTTCACCTGTTCTCTTTCTTGCTAGACTGGAATGTCATCTCTGTGTACCTTAGGGGAAGAAATGGTGCTCCACAGAGTTCTGGTATTTTTCCCCCCAGCTACAATGAATTACCCTGGATGTTCTTACCACTGTTTGTCCCTCAGACAGAGGGCTGAACCCCTGTGCTGTGGATATGGTCCATAAGAGCCATGGCAGGCCTTCTTTGAGCAATTTGTTTGCAGAAAAAGAAGATTCTGGAGGCTGGAATATTTTTAATAGCCCTCTGTATAAGCTTCTTCCCAAACCAAGGTGAATATAAAATGAGTCCTTTTCCCATGAAATTGATTATTGTTTTCTCCAAAAAACACTTTGGGAAGCAGGGAGGCAGAGAACGTCCTGTTGCAATCCTGAAGATTCCAGTGATGTGTTTCAGATACAACTTTTAATTTCTGAAGGTTTTATTTCTAAAAAAATAAAAAACAAGGCAAGAAGCTGAATGCACACATCTTTTTAAAAAAGGAAGGCAACTCCTATCAGCAGTTTGTGGGTAAGTATCTGGCAATCAAAATTATTTGCTCTGCATTAGCTATTTGCCTTTTTCATAGATAACCTAACAAATCTTTGTTTCATTTCCAGAAACAAAAGTAGAGAAAACCATCTTAAAATTTTTTCATTTGATCCTTTACAAGAATACAGCACTAAATACAGAGAACAAGCTGTTTATAAAGGAGAAAAATAAATGGTGAGTCAGGGAAAACAGCTAACAAAATTTCAGGGCTGTACTATCTCATTTGTCCTGAGTTTGTTTTAGATTTTTCCTTTTAAAAGTTCTACTGGGCATTTCCTTTTCTTTGCAGGTGCTTACTTTTGGTTGCTTTTGTTGGGTTTTCTTAGCTATCTGATGCCCAAAGGGTAGAGAGAAGCAGCAGCAGCAGCAGAGTCCATGAGCAGGACTGAAGGAGCAGCTGAGGTCCTTCATTTTAGTTTTCAGTTCAGTTATGAATAATTGAAGTCCCTCTTTATACTACGTGTGTTATTTGAAATCCTAAACTATATAATTTGGAATACATGTTGCCTTCTCAGACTTCCGGAATGTGTGAAGCAAGGCCTTTTAAGTAAAATTATGTTGTTTTGCATCATCCTTTCCTTTCTAACCGTAGTGGCTTCTAATGTGATTTGTATGTGCATTATTTATGTATCAGATATTTTTGCTGTGGCAACAGAAGGTAAGATAATTGAATAAAAGCTGGAGCATCAATGTTTTATTATGTGGTTAGGTCAAATGGGCAACTTGTTCAAAGCACTGGGAGGATGAGGATTTAGAGCTCTTCCCTAAGTAAATCAGCTTTGATGGCTTCTGAAACCTCCCAGATTTTTGTTGGTCAGAATGCAGAAATTCCTGTCCCTACAGCTTTCCTAACAAACGCCACAAAGGGAACAGTTACCTGTTTCAGTGCAGCACCCAGCAACTTTGTTTAGAGGCAGTTTGAGCCAGCCAGAGAGGTGGTTTGACCACAGTCAACGGACTTTGCACTGAAGGAGTTGAACGGGGCGCTTACGTGTTCTGTGTGAATCTAAGTGTTGCAATTCTGCAACCAGCTGCGTTAAACAAACCCTAGAAACCAGGCAACAAGAACTGCTTTGCCAGGGACGGTCACTTTCTTTTTGACATGGACTGTACAAGTTCCCTTTGAGTTTAGTGGGGTAATAAAATTCTGCAAGACGCTTCTGGGGACATTTTCCTATCCCAAACCATGGGTCTGGCAAAATAGGACATAATTGAGTTAGGTGGCCCCAGCACATTGTATGGTAATATAAAAGGTAAATTATAGATTCCTGCTTCCAACATATAAACAATAAGCCTGATTCTCTGCCCTAGAGCATCAATGGTATGCAGCTGTTTTCTAAGGAAATCAAAACAAATGGTGAAAATCGGGAATTCAGTTTTGCTCAGCAAATCCCTTTAGAATTCTCACTTTTCTCCCCTGTCACCTATCAGCTCCTCCTATCCCCTTAAGCTGGTGCCACTGGTGAGTTCTCACTGTGGGAGGAGGAACACGGAACTTGTCCCACAGTGAGGTTACCACCTCGCCCTGCTTCAGATGGACAGCACTGCTCCTTCAGGCTCTCCACAACTATGAACTGGTGCAAGCTGCCCCCCAAATTCTCTCTGAACTCAGCTCAAGCCCCTTTCAGCAGTAACACGGATTAGCGTTTGGGTTTTTGTTGTGAAATAGCAGAGTTGCATTCAGTCAGTGATTGCAGCTTTGCAGAGAAATGGCATCTCCGAGCCGGGCAGGGAGTGACTTCTGCCACTTGAATTACTCAGAGTGTCCGATTGCACCGGCTCGTTCCGGCTGAGCAGGTTTCTGGCGTGCAGAGGACACTGAGCCTTCCCTGTCTGAGAGGAGCCCCAATCCAGGCAGTGGTGCCAGAGCGCCTGTGCCAGGGCTCACTGAGGGACGGTGGAGTCACTGTGGTTACAGCGTGTAGTGCTTGAAGTCCCAGGAAACCTCCACTAGGGGGGAAAGCTGAAAAGTCCACTTAAGACAAAATCCTTTTATCTTTATGAAGCCTGAGAACTGGGGGCTTGTGGCATCACAAGTTGTGTTTGTGATGAGGTTGCTCCATTGCCCCTTCCTTGCTGTGAGCCGCCTCAGGCCTGGTGTGTGGCAGCCACTGTGGCTGCCCCAGGGGCGGCGTTCCGGCGGGGCTCGGTGTGCGCCAGCACGGCTCGGCCTCTCCTTCAGTCACATCGGGGCTCTGTGTGCCCCAGCACTGCTCGGTGTGCCCCAGCACGGCNGGCAGCACAAGGATGCCGCTCCCTACAATGCGCCCTTTGTCGCCTCCAGCAGTCCGGCACCCAGAGGCTTCTGTCCTGGGAGCTTGTTTATTGTTCCAGGCTCTTCAGAAATGCCAGGGTGGAATCCCTACGGGTTTCACTTCACCGTAAAATTGCAGAGCTGCCCTTCAGGGGCAAGTGGTGTCCAGGCCAGGTGCACTCTGGAGCAGCCTCTCCATGGTGGGGCAGGTCCTGTGGGTGCTTTGGCTTCACCGTATGCCACAGAACCTGCGTTGTCTCTTTTTTAACTCAAATGTAGATGGGAAATGGGACTAAGCAGAGTGAATTTGTGAATAACCTGCTCTGCATCCTAAGGGAGAGTGTCTGTCCTCTCCAGCCTGTGGAGCTCAGCCCCGAGCAGTCCTCGTGCTCTGAGCTACAAATGGCAGAACCTGTTAGTCAGAAATAAAGGAGATTCCCTGTGGCAGCTCTGTAATCTGCCTTCAGATCTGTCCAGCTTGTCAAACAGCAATCTGATATTGTGTGAATAGCTGTTCGTGTCTTAAATTTGAGATTACCAGAGAAGAGAGTTTCCCAATTTTTATGGGTCCATTTCATTACTGAAAACCTCTTGCACTGGCCTTTGTATCTTCAGGCATTCAAGTAGAGCAGATTTGATAATGCCATCGTAATTGTAGCAATTTCTGTAACAGAAGCTGTTGATTTTCCCTTCCATGAGGATCTCTGTGCGACAGTGAACCATATGGTGAACTTTAATTTGTCTCGACATTGGTGAATGGAGTGGAGCAACATTTTAAGGGTTACTCTTTATAATGTTCTCCTTTCATCAACTTCACCACTGTAGTGAATACAAGCATTGTTGTGGGGAAAAAACAGAAGTGTAACTGTTCCAAATAACTGGAATATTTTTCTGCATTTTTATGGTAATTATTAATTGCTATGCTTTTTCAGAAACAGACATAAAGATTGGGTTCAACAGATCCTGATGATAATGGCAAAAAATTTATGTATGTGTACATTTCAGCTGTGTTGATACACACTTACTCTTTAAAGCTTTATTGTTATGGGAAGACATTTGAAATCTTAAGAATAAAGTTTGGTATAGAAGAGAGAGCCTTCTGACGTGTTTGAGATGTAAGAGAGGCATTTGAAATGTAGAGTTCTGTGTTAACCATTCTGAAAAGTGGGTTGTAAATTAATTTAAAAATAAGAAATTGGATGGTACTGTTCTGCAAAAATCCCTCTATTTCCTAGTCAGTTTTCAGTGACAATTATTATTCAATTTTGGCATTAAAATTTTGAATAATAATTGGAATACTGAACAATTCTGGGTTTTAGAACAGTTTATGTTCCAGTTTTGATGCCCTTCCAGTTTTTTTAGAACTTAGGAAATTAAAACTTTTTCCTGTACTTTTTTCAAGAACACATAATGCTTCCCAGTCATTTAACCAAGCATTGATTTGTTTTAGATAAAACAGCAGCACCCTATATTTTCTAATAATATGCCTCCATCTCTTTTGGACAACACAGCCTCCAACTTTTGCCTTTTTGAGAGTGATCTTGAAATACTTAATCACACACTCATGTTTTTACTTTGTAAGGTCTTACATCCAATTATACCTCCTTCATTTGTGCCCAGAGTGTCTGAAAATTACAGGTGCTCAACTTCCACATCCTGGCTACCCAGATTCCAGGTTCATTATGGGAACAGCTAGACAGCATTTTGCATGCAGGTGTGCATCATTCCTCACTTTGTGAGCTGTAAGTTTCCATTTTCCCTTCTCTCCTTCCATGATCAGACAAGACCTGAACGTGAGTCTTTGTCCCTTATCATCATCTTTATGCTTGAGCAAACACTTAATTGACATGAGAATGTTAATCAGCAGAAGTGCCTGAAATTGTGGCTGTTTAATTGAAATACTCTGTTTCTGCTTTATTCTTCTAATTAAACCCTACAGGTCTTACATGAGACTCAGAAATTCTTGAAGACTGAAGTTTTTAAGTTCTTCAAAACATAACCACTCTCTTGTTGCTTTTGTAGGCTGGTAGGAATATTTTTAGATGACCTGGAAATAAATGAAAATAGATTTTTATTTTGCAGTTCCTTGCTATAAAAGTCCTTTGTAACAGTTGCAAAGAATCTGACACAGCTGTACAAACTAGGACTTTTGTTAAAAATACATTGGTCTCAAATGATTTTATTAATAAATTATGTTAATTTTGTCTTTGTAATTGGCATTCTCTTGTGCATCCTGTGTTCAGCTTTATGGAGGTTAATTAGGGAAGCACACTGTGGAAGGGGAAATCAGAGACACTGAATTGTACTGTTATCCTGAGATCTTTCCACCATGGTCTGAGGAATTCCCCCAGCCAAGACCATCCTGGCTGCATGAGGTTGCATTATTCAAAGTGACTGTATAAAAGTATAAACAAATTATGATCTGGTCAGTAATTATGTATATATTAATAATTGCATAAAAGCCTAACTGTCTGTGCTTTAGGAAAGCATTTTACAATTATGTTATTTTAAGAAATACCAAAAGATAGCATTTCTCAGCTACTGTTTGGCCACACCTGTCTAACCAGCCAGTATCTGCTGTCTGCCCCTGTCAAAACTGGGGTGTCAGGGCTGTGGTCACTGGCAGAAAACATGAAGGCAGAAATACAGGGTAGGCTGCTGATCCCCTGGTAATAAAATACAAGAATAAAAACCTTACAGACTTCTCAATGAGCAGTCCACAGTGCACTTCTCTGTTCCCTGCAAGCAGTGTTTGACAAATCATTCTCCAATGTAAGGTGCAATGTTCTGATTGGTGCACCTGCTACTTGAAAATGTTTGTGGGTTTAAATCCTCTCAAGATTAGGTGAACCACTGCAGGATGATCGACTGCATCACTTTATTTCAATTACTGTGCAAAAATAAATAATTTTTTTAAAGAAAAATTAATTCCAGTATTTACTGATTTGCAGTTATATTTTGGCAATGCATCAAAAATTCTAGCAGCAAACTGCTACAAAAGCAGGGAATAATAAAACAGTGCATCATGGAAATCCCCACTGATCTATGCATTCTATGTTATTTTATTGGCACCTGTGAATCAGGACTATTTTTTAAAACATCTTCCCTTCTTTCCCCAACAAATAAATCTCTGTTAGTCACTTCCTATTGTTCAGGAAACAAGATGAACTTTCATTTTTGTAGGCTGGCATTTTTGCTACAGCTTGAATAGATTCCTTTCTCTGTGCTCAGAGACTTAAGACTTCCTTATCTGAAAAACTTCACGAAACTTCCACTTTTAGAACTCCCTTTATCAAATACTGTGCTGCTCAGGCAATGAAACATGAAGAAATATTTTTCTGCTGCAAGTCTATGGTACCTAGTTCCCTGTAGTAACTTTTCACAGCTTCCAATGAATTGCATTGTCTGTTTATTTGCATACAATGAACAAACTTGCAGTGCCCTCCCTGTGTGACAAATGAGGATAAAAGAAGGCTGCCCTGAGCTTCAGTGGATACCAAACATCCTGCATTTACACCTGCAAGCACAGAATTTGACATAGAACAGGCTAAAATCCAATAATATAATGACTCAGTAATTTTTTGAATCACTTGCAATATTGTATTATTTGGTCTTTCATGTGCATCACATACTTCTGAGTCTGTGTACCATGGAGGTCAGTTTGTTGTTCCTATGCAAATCAATCTAAAAAACATAAATTATTTTATGTTGTTCGAATACACTTCAATTGAGTAAGAATATCAAAATACTTGATTCTTAGAAAATCCTATACAGTAGAAATTTATGTTGGATCTCTCAGCAGTTTGCTGCAGGCAAGTAGGAAAAACACTTATTACTCTAAAATGAATTTATTATTTCACTCCATTGCAATGACAAATGCCAGCTGCTATAGTGAGCAGCTCATAGAGGAGATAGAAGAGAAAACTTCAACCACATGAGCTGTTCAAGCTGTGTGACCACAGGAATGGCCAAGGACAGTGTTCAGGTGTTCAGCCATGTACAAGGCCTGTGCTCAGGTTAACCCACAGAAATAGATCTGCCCCATCTGGGGTTTTAAATGACACAGTAAATAAGGGGGGATAAAGAGAATTGTTTGAGAGACACGAAGCTCCTGGAGTGAGTCCACCTGAAGGCAATGAGGGTGATTGGGGGACTGAGGAATCTCTATTACAGGGAAAGGTAGAGGGAGCTGGGTCTGTTCAGCTGGGAGAAGGAAACGGAGACAGTCTCACCCATGTGTGTAAATAATCTAAAGCCAAGAGGATGGAGCCAGGCACCTCTCAGTGGTGCCAAGCAATGGAACAAGAATGGGCAGAAACTTGGAAGTGGAAACTTCAAGTGGAAGTTCTACCTAAACCTGAGGAAGGACTTCACTGTGCAGTGATCACACTGGAACAGACTGCCCAGAGGCTGTGGAGTCTCCCTCACTGAGATGTGCAGTGCTGCATGGAATCACCTGGGCTGCTCTCGCCTGCGTGGCAGAGCACAGCTCCCCAGCCAGGACCAGGGGTGCCCATGACCTCGAGCAGCACCAGTTCAGGGCAGCTTTTCCTCCCTTCCCACAGCAGCCGCTCTCCTGTGGATACTGCCAGTCTTATCTGGAATATTGTGTCCAGTTCTGGGCTCCTCAGTACAAAAAAGACATGGAACTACCAGAGAGGGTCCAGTGGAAGTCACAAAGATGGTGAGGGTCTGGAGCATTTCTTATGGGGAGAGACTGCAGGAGCTGGGCCTGTTAGTCTGGAGAAGAGAAGACCGAGAGGGAATCTCATCAATGCATATAAATATCTCAGACAGGTGACAAGACTCTTTTTGGTGGTGCTCGGCGACAGGACAAGGAGCATTGGCCATAAACTAAAACTGCAGAAGTTGCCCCTCGATATGAGGGAGAGCATCTTTCCACTGGAGGTGGCAGCGCACAGGGACAGACATTCCAAACCCACCCGACCTAGTTCCTGGATCAGCTGCCTCGGGTGACCTCGGCAGGGGGATTAGTCTGGGCGGTCTCCAGAGCTCTCCTCTGTCCCTGACGATGGTCCCGCGGCTGCTGACGGGCGCACAGAGGGGCTGGCAGCGCTCGGGCGGTGCCCGGGCTGTCGCCGCCCTTTGTGCCCGGCCCCGCCCAGGGGCGTGGGCGCGGC
>VXBR01011657.1:220660-230808 GCA_013400215.1 Cisticola juncidis
CGGGCGGCAGCGCCGGGGGTCGGCGGGGCCCTGCCCTGCTTTTCCCTGCCTGGCCCGCGGAGGCGCGGGCGCGGTGGTGCCAGGGAAGAGCGGGTTAAGAGCAGGTGCCTCGCTAGCGCAGCCTAAGCGGTGTAAGGGCACTCTCTGAGAACTGTTTTTGCCTTTTTTCTTTCCCTGCCTTGAGCATCTTAACTTTGTGGAAACTTGCCTTAGTGCCACACTTAATACCGCTTCCCTCAGAAAAGATGCGAAGGCTCTGTGTGCTAAAGAGGGCTCTGTGTGTGATAAAGCCGTGAGTAGTAGCTAAAGCGTTGCAGGTTGTACGTGTTGGTATTTATTTTAGCGGCAGAAACCGGCATTGTTTTGTGTTTGGTGGTGTCGGGTTTGGGGGTTCTTTCCTCCCAAAGAGCATAGCTGGCTGCTGGAATGTAGGGCTGGAAGCAAATTCAAATTCTGCTTTCACTGAGTTTTTTCTGCGTTCCTGAAGGTGTCATCAGGTTAAAGTATCAACAATTATGTACCTTGTCTGTCTTGTACTTTTAAAGCTTTGGAAACTGGGGGTTCTGGGAGATTTCTACCTTGGCTGGTTTAATGCTGTGTATTAAAAGAGTTGATTTGTTTTTCTTGTTTTGGGGTTTGGTTTTTTTTGTTGTTTTCTTGTTGTTATTTTTTCCCCTGATGTGAATCTTTTCAGAAAGATAACTTTTGCTGTCTTTCTGAAATGTTGGTGTGTTCAAATGGTGTTGTGCTTCTTGCCTTTTCTCCCTCTTCCCAGTTTTCACTGCCCCTCTACCATTCCTTGTCCCATTGTTTATTTTCCAATTCCTGGGCTTTCCAGTAGCTGGGGATCAGCTGAAAACTGGTTCCCCAAATTGGGATACATCTTTCTAACTAAAGTCACTTCAGACTAAACAGAGCAGAAAAAAACACCTCCTGTGTCTCTGTGGAAAACGCTCATGGTAATATGTTCCAGAAGGAGTTGCATGTTGTTGTTTTTTTCAAACACTGCATCTCACTGTTAATTCATTTGGTTTGAGCTCTGTCACAATCCCAGCTGGCTTTCTGTAGGATTGCTGCCAACTCCTCCTTCCATATTTTGTCCTTCAGCTTTTGATTTCTCTCTTCTTCCTCTGCTTTCACTTGTAGTAAATTATTTATCTGACTTACTGAAAAACATATTCTAATTCTAGCCTCTCTGGTGGCTGCAGTTCTCCTCAGTCAGGTGCCACCTGCGAACTTTGTGTGTTTTTAAGTCCTTGTGGAGGCTGAGTGTAGCCTCAGGTCAAACTGCTGCCTGCTGGCATTTTAGTCTAATCAGACTGGTAAATGAGTAATAGTTCACTGATTTTACGGGGGGTAGAGGGAAGACAGATTGGCTTAAGGAGGTGGTGCTGGGTGCACAGAGCTGAGGCTTCTGCTGGAGCCAAGATGGCAAAGGGCTGTCTGGTGGCATAAGTGTGGAGTGGCATCTCCAGAGAACCCACATGCTTGTTAGTGGAGTGCTAAGCACTCATGTTAGGTGGCTTTTGTGTGCACACTTCTGTGGCAAACAGGGTTCTGCTGTGTCTCTTCATGCCTGCTTCCCTCTTCCCTGCCCACCTGTGTTGCTGTGTTAGTGTTAGTGGAGGAACTGCAGCTGGTTTGTGGTTGTGGGACCTGTGTGCTTGGCATTGGTTCTGTGAGGGTAACAATTTGGTGACCAAGAAACACATTAGAGGACAGTGTCAGAGCGAGAGGCTGAAAAAACAGGAACTCCTGGTTGTAAAGCTTTAGGCTGGTGTGGCGAGAGGAACCACCAAAGCGGGGGACAGAGTGACGTGGAAGCAGACTTGCTGAGAGGAAGTACCCAGTGTTAATGCCTGAGCAACCCAACCCGAAGTGGAAGTTCATGAAAGCTGAAGCCAGAGGGGGGCGTTTCTCTGTGACTGCAGCATGAATTCAGTCTTTGTGTGTGTTCTCAGGCTTCAGCTTGGCGCAGAAGCCGTTCGGAGCGACGTTCGTCTGGAGCAGCATTATCAGCGCTCTTCAGACCCAAGTGGAAGTGAAGAAGCGCCGCCAGAACCTCAAGTGTTACCACGACTGTTTCATTGGCTCGGACGCCGTGGATGTTGTCTTTGCCCATCTCCTGCAGAACAAGTATTTCGGGGATGTGGATATTTCCCGGGCTAAGGTGGTGCGCGTGTGCCAGGCGCTGATGGATTGCAAAGTGTTTGAGGCTGTCTCCACGAGGGTCTTCGGGAAAGACAAACGCTCCGTGTTTGAAGACAGCAGCAGCAGCCTCTACAGATTCACTAATGCCTCCAACCAGCCAGAGCTTGAGAAAGATTACCTGCAGTGCACCCCACAGAGGTTAGTACAAGGAGGTGAAGAGAAGAAATTTTTTACAAGAGGAAAATGTTGTGTATTCTGTGGGAGAGAAAACTTGTACATTTTCAGGGTAAAAAAAATAGACATGCCTAGATGTTTGTGGGTGGAAGACAGGAAGGAAAGAGCAATTTGAGGAGAGCAAATCACTCAGCCTACATGGTTACAATTGTTTTCTCTGTCTGTTATCACCTCGCCTTAGGGGAGGGAGGTGAGAGGGCAGAAATTAAGTGCATTTACATACTGATCTAAATCAATATAACCAACTGGAATTCAGGTGCATCAAACAGGCTAATAGGGCAATCCTTAGTCACTGTACATCTAGCTCTGGCATAAACCAGTAATACATGCAACTTCTAAGGAAAAACTGTTTTCTTCTTTCATCATCTTTGCTTCACTATTCTTCCAATTTAGCTTTTTTTAGCTGTTTCTTTATGCATGTATGACTTGTTCCCAGGCAGGGTAGCAGGCTGTCAGGCTGTTATGCTATTGCACTCCATCCTAAAACTGGAGAGAAGTGCAATGGGGAGGTTTTGTTTCCCTGTCCTTTTAGGAGTGGGCAAAGAAAACCCTGGCACTAACTAAATCACACAAAGCAGAATGTGTAGATGCCACTTTGCCGAATAACTTCCCTTAAACAGTTTTTGTTAAGTGTTCATCTCTTCACCTACTCTGACATACTGTTACAATATGTGGATGTATTTAATGGGGTAGCTTTAGCAATGTGCACTTTTGAAAATTGTAAATCGTATTGACCCATAATGGAAATGCCTTATTCGATTGACAAGTTCATGTGAGTAGCAAATGTGAACTTGAGTGCATCAATCCTGATGAAAAAAGTGGAGGAACAGTGGTTAAAAATATTTCTTTTGTCCTGCTTCTCCCCTCTCTCCCACTAGCTCCTGTTTTGTCCTAAAGCAAACTGTCCCAAGTCTTTATTTAAAAAGAGAATTCATGAGAAATTAAAGCCACTTAATTATATGTAGTATTTAAAAATATTTTCATCACAAGAGCTGTTAAAGTAAGACTTAGAATATATTGAACAAACACTCATTAAACAGGATTATTCCTGTTTTATTAGTGTAGCATGAAGGTGTTTTTCTTCTGGGCAGGACACAGATCCATCAGGTTACGTTTCTTCATTTAGTGAAAGGAACAGATCTATCAATGCATCCAGCTTGTCACATCCATGTCAAAGATGGTGGACATCAAGATGATTTTGCAGTGCCCTTAGACAAAGAAGCTGTCGGAATTTAAATCATACAGTTATGCTTGGAGAAACAGTAATTTTGTGGCTGGAGTGGTTCTGTTACATGCAAATAATTTTTGAAGGTATTGTTCATTCTCCTGGGTGGCTTGGACAGAGGAAGTGTCAGGCAGGGGAGGCAAGGGGGAAGATTAATGTAAATATCTATACAGGAGAAATTTGTTGATCTTGGGACAGTTACCCATATTTTGCATTATGTTGCATTATGTGTTAGGTTATCCATATATATGGTTACATATATATATATATAAACTGTTTTTAATCTCAGATATGAGAAGAACACGTTGTTCCACTCTCCTCCATTCAAACCAGAAAGCTTGGAGGATCTTTGGGAAAACCTAAGTCTGAAGCCTGCAAGCAGCCCTCAAGTAAACATCTCGGATAGCTTGTCCCGTCGAGGTAAGCCAAATAATGCCTCAGTCATTTGTCTGTGGGAGAAGGAAGGTACACCTGTAGCACTGGGAAGACTTGTGCCCCTCAGGCTGGGCAGGGAGGCAAACTGACACTCACAGTATTTTGAACATCAGGTGATAAAAAGACAAATTATATTTGTTGCAGGCTTGCCTTTTGCCTTTTTATTTCATCAGACAAGAGGTGTTTTCTCTTGATTGAAATAAATCAGCATTGACTTTTGTGGAGAAGAATACCCAATGTGTAGAGCTTGATTAGAGTTAGAAATATTTGTAATATTCAGTTACCTGCACTACTTGTGTGCTTGTTTTAGTTGGGGCAAATGGTCTGCAGTTAGCTAGAAGGGAATTGTGTATCTGCACATCCAGAACTCCTTCAGTACCGTGTGAAACTGTTCTTGACAATTTATGGCTTCTGTTTCAGGCCAAACTGATCTAATGTGTTTTTTCCTTTGGTTAAAAGTGCTAATGCATCCTAGGAACTGTGGTTTCATCATACGGAAATATTCAAGGAAGCTGTGATAAGGAGAGTGTCACTGTTGCACTTTTTTTTTTTCCATCCTTTATCTAGAACAAAGATTATTTGTGAATTAGAGCACAAAGAGTGTAAGGCACTTCAGAGTATCCGAAGAGCTGTTCTCCCACGCTTGTAGTTAACTAAACAAATGGGCAGTCCTTGCCTTTTGTGGTGATAAAAGGCACTTCAAGCTCCTAAGAGCCACATGCTTTGCTACTGCAAGTCTCTATTTTGGTAAAATCAATCTGTTAAGTTCGGCCTGATGGGAGGAAGGGGTGTTATCTTCCTTGTGATCAGTTTTTGCACAAGCTGAGTCTCCTGTGCTCTGTGTACCCACCCTTCCCAGTTATTAATGAAGTGTGGCAAGAACAAACAATTGCTCGCCTGCTGCAGCTGGTGGACCTCCCTCTCCTGGAGTCTCTGCTTGAGGACCAGGAGATCAGACCTCAGCTCCCACAGCCCAGGAAGGCAGCTGGATATGTCATCACAAGTAACTACCTGGACAGGGAGATCCTCAAGGCTTTCAGTGACTCGCAGTAAGTGACCACTGCTGTCTTCTGCAGCTCTGAAAAACTTTGTGCTTTCAGGAAGTTGGGTGGTCATTGGGTGGAAATGTTGCAGCCCAGCAGGAAGGATGTAAGCAGGCACATTTTCCCTGTTGGACTTGACTAGAATAACTGGTAAATAACAGTTGCTTAGTGAGGATGTTTGAACACTGGAATGGTTTTGGAATGCAATGGCAATAGTTGATGGGATTCAGTGTGGAAATTCTTTGCTGCATTGAGGCAACAATAGAGGTTTTATAGTCATCATGAAAATTTTTCCTAGAGACATCACTTGTGAGGAACTAGTTTATTTCCTCCTACTGTATTAGAAGAGCTGAGTGCTGAGCTTGAAACTGTGCATAGAGTTAAAAACATTCTCTGAAAAACTTGTACCAGTCTGAATCAGATCAAGGTTCATGTTTCTGTTTATCTAGCAATAATTGTGTCCTTATCTAATAGTAGAGGACATGATTGACTTTGGGTTTTACTGCTTGTGACTGTTTACTTGCGGGTTACTAATTTTTCATCTTGATTAAATACATAACAAAGAGGCTTACGACTGTGATCTACCTGAGTGTGTCAGGTGAAGTGTCTTGTGTGTGAATTTCTGATGGCTTTAAGTGCCTACACACCCAGTTTTCACTGTGATAAAGGAACCAGCCTACCAGCTCTGTGGAAAGCATTGCAGCCAGCTCTGAAGGGCATCCACAATTAAAGCTACAAACCCAAACCCCTCTGTCTTCCAGGACAGACGAGTGGCTCTCAGCAGCAATTGATTGCTTGGAATATCTCCCCGATCATATGGTGGTGTACATTAGCAGGAACCTGCCTGATCACCCAGACAAAGCAGATGACTGGAAGCTGCTGCTGTTTGAAAATATTGGTAGATACTACAGCCAGAAAAAGGAGCCACTCTTAAGCCATGCATCTGAGATTCATTTAGGAATTGCAGAACTATTAGGTAAGTAAAATAGAGCTGGGTTCCAATGCTTATGTGAGATATGTACTAGGAAACTGAGTATTTACTTCAGGAGCCAAGATTAAAAGCTGACTTCTACAAGTGGAGTTTTTTGTTGTTGGTTCTCTGGTTTGTTTTGGTTTTGTTTGTTTGATGGGTTTATGTATGGTTGGGTATCTTTTGATTTCTAGTCATAAGAACTGTTCTTCGACATTTTGGTTCTTACTGTAGGCAGTTCTGTAATCATTGCTCAGGTCTATGGACCTGATTGTAGAATGGATGTGAAACCAGAGAGCTGTAATATTTGGTACTAGCTGGTATCCATGGAAATCAGATATCCATGGGAAATGAAATATAAATATAGCCTAATAGTAAATATTTATGCTGTAAAAGCTAAATTGAAAGCTGTGTGGATGCTTGGTTCCCATTGACAACTTTTACTTTTTTAAACATAAATGTTTCTTAAATTTTGTTTGGACAGCATTTTAGAAAGCTTTTAATGTTCCCAGCATTTTGTCCCAGATCTCCTTATTTTTCATAAGTTTCCTGCCTGGATTATTCTTCTTGTTCTGTGTTAACTGGAATACTTTGCATTTATACCCTGTTCTTCCTCTCTACATGATAAAGGATATTAGTGCAACCTACTCCATTTAAACAATTCACAAATCTAAAATGACTATTCTGCACAGTGAGGCAAATTAAAACTTAGCAAAGTTCTATAAAGTATTTTGCAATTAATTAATCAACCTAGCCCATGTATCCCGGGACATAAGCCTCAGTTTTTGTGAGATCTTTATTACCACAAACAGAAGTCATTAATTTTTTTTAATAGAACCATTTTCCTTTTTCAGTATTTCACATCCCCTTTAAGATGGCTGAACTGTAATTGAAGTTAATTACAAGGGAGCTCTAATACCAGGCTGAACGCCTGTGTGGGATGTTGTCAGAGTCTGCAAACAGCTCTCCTCAGCCTGGGAGAAGTTCTTGTGAGAATGAATTGCTGTGTTTGGCTAGTTCTGTTCAGGGAGATGGGCAGCTCTTCAGTGGCTAATTAGGGTGTTTCATGGTAACATTTATTTAAATGAATATGCCAATAAATATGGCAATACCTTTCTCTCTCTCTCCAGTGAATGGGAAGATGGAGCAATGTTTAGAAGCTGTTCAGCTGTATTTGAAGCTCCTAGACAGCCAAGTCAGAGAGGAGTTCAGGAGACTGCTGTACTTCATGGCTGTTGCAGCACATCATTCTGAGCTCAAGCTACAGAAGGAGGTACATCTGCATTCTTAAGAGTTGTTTTACTCTTCCTGAAATCCAGAGGTCCCAGGTACTGGTCAGAAAACACCTTTGTAGTTTAAATTTCTGACTACAGGAAAAGCAATGTCTCAGAACAAGAAAGGTGATGCCCTTCTTAATGGGAGAGACTAACTCTCCTCTTCTGGTCATTATTTATTTCCCTTTGTTCTTTAGAGTGACAACAGGATGGTTGTCAAAAGGACATTCTCTAAAGCTATTATCAACAATAAAAACTTATCCAGAGGGAAAACGGACCTCCTGATCTTGTTCCTTGTGGACAACCAGAGAGATGTGTTAAAGGTAAGAGCCAGAAAATGGCCAGGTTTTGTTCATCTGGTGTGCTCACAGAGAACTGCCTTCTCTGAGCTGCTGTTGCATTGTCCCCTCTCTCTGTTCCAGATCCCAGGGGCACTGCACAAAATGGTCAGCAATAAACTGCTGGCTCTGCAGAAAGGCCAGGATCCCAGCAAGATAACAGGTAACACTTCACACTGAGCTTTGTAATCTTGCCATGCCCCAAAATGAGAAGGGGGTGATGCAAAAAAGTTTGCTATAACAAAGACTGATTTGATCTAAAAGAGGGTGGGTCTGTAGAACCCTGAGGGTGGGTGGAGGAGTGTGGTGGTCATGCTCTGAATGTCTCACGTTTCCTTTCAGGTTATACCTTCTGCCAAAAACTTGATGAAAGAGAGTATCGCTCCAACACAGAGAAGACCACAAAAGATGAGCTATTATCTCTACTGAAAGCTATTGATGAAGATTCAAAGCTCTCTGACAAAGAAAAAAAGAGGCTGCTAGAACAGTTTCATAGTAGTAATCCAAGTATTTTTATGCAGTATTTTGGAGACAGAGTTACTAATATGTGTGTGTGAGACTTTAAATATTGATTACTTTGTATACCCTATCATAGAAAATACTAATATATTTGTAAATCTTTTATATTCATGTATCTACCTAATAAAATTATTTTGTGGAAATGGATGGAATTTATGCAATTATTATCCAAGCAAACAGTACCTGAGTTTAATCTGCATTTACAGTTTAGCTTTTCTCATTCCTAATTGCTATAGGACCAAAATCCTTCCTTTTCTTCCCAAAAGCCAAGTCTATTGACTCCCTTTATTCAAGTATCAAAATCACTGAAATGAAAGACAACATGAATGAAATCTCTCTGCCCTAGCACTGAATTTTATACTGAACACTTTTATTTCCCTAAAAAAAGCCTTGGGTTATGTGACTATCACATAACATTGATCTTTGCCTTGCTGTGTGCTGGAGAGAGCTGAAAAAACATGTTCTGCTTGATACTGCACAGCTTTTCTTCAGGCTTGCCAGCTAAATAACCTATGTGTGTGACAAATTGCTGTGCTGTTTTAAGCTCAAGTGGCACCATATTGAGGGACTGGCTCTCCTGGGATGGTGAAGTCAGCCTCGATTTCTAAGTCAGTCTGGCTTTGGTTGCCACAGGAGGTACTGATTGTGGCTAGATATCTTCATCCCTGCAGTGTTTTGCTGTCTGTAGCTCTTCCTGATGGCACCAGCTGTAATTAGAGAAGTGCTGGAGCCAATAAAGGGCCTTTGGGTTTTCTTGTGGCGTTTCTTATCCATGTCTGGTCTACAGAGGAAATCCCAAGATTTGCAACACAGGCACCTGTAATCATGTATATATATAACATGATCAGACAACTAATTTTGACTCTTGTGGAGTTATCTTGGGAATGATACCACCAAAACTTCATTACAGCAGCTGTTAAAAAAAGAAAACAACCAAATCTTGTTCCATTTAAAGTGTTGAGCTCTGTCCTTTTATTTAGGGACAAAAGTTAATTTGATTATGACAACGAAGTAGTAATAACTGTTGCAGTCACATGTGGTGAGCTGTTCTTAACAAAACACAATCCTGTGTCAGACTCTTATGTCTCACTAGCTAACACTGCAGTGATTACTGGTGTCTGCTGCCGGGGGCCAGAGTGTTTCTCTGAAATGGAGCTGAAGGACTTAGTGTGCAACAGGACAATGTTTTACTGTGTCCTGATGGGGGGGTGGAAGACAAAAATGTAAAAAGCTTCCTCTAGGTAATTAGAAGGGACTTCTAAAAATAGTCAGTTCCTGAAAGCTAGCAGGGAATTATAATAGTTACAGTTCTTAGTTTTAATGGAAAGGTTTTTATTATACATGCACTTCCTCAGAAAAACTGGCTTAGCTCATACTTTAAAATGTGGGGGTGGAAATCCTAAAGTAGTGGTGGCGTTGGATTGGTTGGCTCTTCAGGAGAAGTATTTTCCCTTTCTACCTCCTGCCTGCTGTAACATCACGGGGAAGAGGATGAGATTCCTATCTTGGAAATGAACTGCTGCCTGTGGGCATCGCCTGCTGCAGTGAGAGTCCCGAGTTACAGATCCCTGCCCTGTGAGTCACTGGGCTCCTCTGGTGCCGAGGTCGCGTCTGGGCTACGGAAAAGCAGCCGGGGGCACTCAAAGGTGGGCACCAGGCAGGGGCAGCACGCTCCTGCCTCTTTTTAGGGTGATCCAGCTCCTCTCAGAGTACCTCAGATTCCTCTTTGGAGGAACAGGCGGCCACGCTGTGACCTGTAAAAGGTGCCTAAGGAAGGCAAGGACAATCCAGGGCTGCGTTCCCTGGCTGCTGGGGGATTAATCTGAGACCGCGCCGTGTGATGGGGCAGACCCCATCTATCCATCGACGTCCGGCCAAGGGCCTTGGGGCTCTGGCTGCAGCGGGGCGGGCCCGCGCTGCCCGGAGCCGTTCGCACCCCTCGCAGCGGCGGCTCCGCCG